>CM045737.1:2088705-2136205 GCA_024760905.1 Plotosus lineatus | reverse complement strand
TTTTCTGCCTTGTAGTCTTGTCTTTCCCACCCATTTGCCTTCTCTTCTGCAGTGACTCTTGGGTTTTTGGCTTCAGCTTTTCTCTACCATGTTTTGCATCAATTCCTGCTGTTTCCAGTGTGCACTCCTAGATGATTTCTGTGATCTTTTCTGTCATCTCTTCAGTATCTTCTGTTGTTATCACCTCAAAGCGATTCTGAAGCTTCAGCTGGAATTCTTCAGTCTTGGTCATCAAATCGTCTAGGTTGACTTTAGGCTTTACAAGTTTTGGCCAGTTTGCTTCTTTCCAGTCTCACGTTAAGCCTGATCTTGTTGCAAACCATCCTATTCTCTTCCAACATTCACTCTCTGGATGGCCTCGACGTTTTGGACGACATCTCTATTTCTCATGATATAGTCAATCTCGTTCTATACCATTCTGTTAGGACTCTTCCATGTCCATTTCTTGTTCTTTCGCTTCTGAAAGAAGGTGTTCTCTATCCTCAGATTCTGGGATCCGATCCGATCCCAGATCGCAAGGTCTTTCTAGTCTCCCTTCTTGAAGATCAGCGTGATGATGGCATTTTTCAACTTCTTGGGCACTTCTTTCCTTATCACCATGTTGAAAAGTTCCTTGATTTTCTTCCATACAGTTTCTCCTCCCGCTTTCAGCATTTTGATCACTACTTGGTCCTCTTCTGGTGCTTTGCGGTTCTTTATTTTCTTCATGGTGTGCTCTATTCTCTTCTATGGATCTGGGCTCCATATGTCATTATAAGATAATCACTCTTGTTCTTCTCCATGATTCTGGCTACTTCCTTGTACAGCTCTTCAACCTCTTCGTCATCGTGGCTTGTTGTAGGTGCATACACTTGGACCACTTGTAGACTGTAGTTGCGATGTATTCTCAGTGAGAGCAATGCTACTCTATTACTCGTTCCTTCATATTCCACTATGCAGTCTTTAATCTTCTTGTTCACCAAGAATCCGACTCCTCCAATGGACTCCTCTCCTCCCTTTGTGTACATCACATGTCCACTCTTTAACTCCTCAAGCTGTTCGCCTTTCTTTCTTGTCTCTGCTATTCCTATGATATCCCACTTGAAAATTACCTTCTCCAATTCATGTTCTAACTCCTCTTCTTTCTCCTGATCCTTCAATGTACGTACATTGTAAGTGCATATGTAAAGTAGTATTTTGGGAACCCCGGGATTCTTAGTACCCTCTGCCTTTCAGCTGCAGGGGACTGAGGGCCGTCTCGAATTGCATCTAGTCATGATGTGGGGTTGAACCATAACTCGCCACTCTGGTTCGGTGCATATTGGCGAGTGGAGCATCGCAGTACAGGAACCAGGATCCAGGTTCGCTGATCTGCCTCCTGGTGTTCTTCAGCAGCCGTTGACCACAGTTCAGCTCTTCTGCCCACTGAGGATAATAGTGCCGCTGCTGCCCACATATATATATTCTTCTATATTCACCTGAAGAGAGAGGATGGTTTCACCACCCCTCGAAACAGATCTGTAGTGATAAATGGAGTTTCAATAGAAAGTCTTTGTCCTGTCCTTTTATTTTTGTTTATTTGCTCTACCAAAAAGTATTGAGCACTCTCCTACGGAAGGATCTACTCAGAAAATCCTATATATATATATATATATACACACACACACACACACACACACACACACACACACAGTATACACCCCCAATGCATTAACTGGGTTATCAAAGGCCGGCCATGACTCTCACTGTCTGTGGTGTGAGGTTCATGTAAAAGAACCTTTGCAGACTTTCGACAAGATTAGCTGCATAGCCGTCTTCATGTTTCTGCCCTGCGATGGCCTGGTGAGCTGTTCAGGGTGTACTCCACCCATGCCAGGAGTCGGCTGAGATGGGTGTTAGCCTCCCCACGACCCTAATTAGGATTAAGCAGGTCAGAAAAGGAATGATGATATATCATTTTTCTTTTTAAACAATACAGTAGACAGCTCAAGGTGCTGGTACAAATTGTCTCGTGGACTGGTCTCATGGACCTGGCGTCTGGGCTGCTAACTGAATGACTTGTGTGCAGGGTTTATAAAGAAATGTTTAAAATTCTACATCAATTTTTTTTTTACTACTCAAAGCTGCTTTGAGATAATTATTAATTGTTTTCTTATCATATAAGTTATAATTAGAAAAAGTGTTATACAAATAAAACTAAATTTAATTAAATTAATGTGAGAATATTTTTATGTTGAATTTTTGGGACATGTAATTAGTAGTTTATGGATTAAAATAAGTGTTCACATTCAGAGAATCTGATTATGTTGCAGTCATCTATTTTTTTTTTCACAGTTGTGTACATATAGTATGTGTGCGTGTGTGTGTGTGTGTGTGTGTGTGTGTGTGTGTGTGGGGGGGATATGTAATGAATTGGGTAATTAAATGAAGCGGTTTTCCTCCGGTGCTAACTCATACTGCAGTGTGAGATGAGCTTCAGAGTTTCTCCTCTGCTTTATTGTGGTTGTTCTTGACTCTTTCAGCTTCTGGAAACAATGGACTTGCTGGAGGAAGTTTTATCTAAAGCAAACCTACTGAAGTTGTTTACATTGAATGCGCTCACTGCAGAGCTGCTGGAGCGAGTGACCAACATCGAGAAGGTGCGTTTAGAAAACAGATATAGGGAAAGGACAACAGTGTTTTCTCTGTTTGATTTTTTTATACATTGTGCTGAAGGTCTTTCAAACAGGGGGTGCACATTATAGGCCAACACCAAACAATCTGGAAGTTATTTCATTGTGTTATTTACAGGTAAATTCAGTGCAGCAGTACATTCCCTTTATTACAACACTTCCAGCTCACCTTCTCACACCACGAGAGAATAAGAAGATTATTTTCCATGATTTTTTATCTAAAATCAACTCAGGTGTTGATCTGTCTGCTGTTTAATTCTGATTTTCTCACATTATTTGCCATTATTTGCGTACAGTTATTGAACTTTACGAAGCAAACAAACAAACATTCCTGAACTACATCATGAAGCAAACTGAAGAATGCAATACAGGGATCCCTCGTTACTTTGGGCTTCAATTCATGCGGTTTCAGTGCATCGGAGTTTTTAAAAAAAATTAAAATAAATAAATATGCATCGAATTAATAAATAAGGAAATTAAGGAAGAATAGGGGGAAGCGTTAAGAAAAATGCCACAATAATACCACAGAAAAATGCTACAAAAACAAGGCCAATTATGCAACAACAACAAAAAAACTCTAACCAAACACAAAACAAAAAACAACTCATCAAAACTGGATACAATGTTTTGTCGTGTGCATCTGCGTGTGTGTATGCAGGTGTGTCGTCGTCTTCTCATGCAATACCATATGTATGTGTGTGTATTTATATTTTATTTACATCTTGTTATTTTTTTAATGTTTAATTGTTATTATAAGCATTTATAGCATTGAATATGTATTTAATATTATATACACATGTACATGTACGTATACGTCAGAGTGTGTGTGTGTGTGAGGGGGGTGATCCTACTTCGTGGATTTTGATGGTTGCGTGGGGATCTCGGTCCCAGTTAACTGCGGAAAGTGAGGGATCCCTGTATTCATATTTTTAAATGTACAATATTCTAAACTATATCTCAGGCAAAACAGACTACAATCATCCTAGGTTTCATCCATTTTTACACTTCCTTCATGATTCAAGATTCACGTCTTTTTTTGTCATTATGTTAACACACAGCGAAATTTTGTACGAGGTTCTGAGCATTAAAATCTGCGAACAATCATCATGCAGCACACCAGTGTCCAGGCCATTGCAGTAAGTCAACTTTAAATTTTAAACTGATTTCACTGAACAAAGCTTCAGTGAATTATATGGGCTGTCAAATTTTCTACTATATTAATTAAACTAAAAAACACATCATGTAGTAAAATTCTATTGAATTTTATTTGTATAGCACTTTTAGTAAAGGATGCTGTGACAGATCTCTGTTACAAAAATATATAACTTCATATAATAAACTATGATATAATATCATATATTACATAATAGTATCTCCAGTGAAAAATTCTGAGGTGACAGAGCCAAGAAAAAACGCCATACCAGGAACAGGAAATCTCTCCTTATTTTATTATTTACTTTCCTTGAAAAGTATTTTAAAAATATTTATTCACATTCTCTTTACATCCTGAAAGCAACATGAATAAATCGATCACTGAGCTGGTGCTAATTCGTGTGGCTCCTCTCGCGATTTCTTTCAGCATGCGGTGAAGGATTGGATGGCCTTCCTGCCTTTCCACAAGTCTCCTACAGCCTTCAGGGTGACCAGGCATTGCAGACATCACTAAAACTAGTGAGATTGTTGGCTATCATTAGAACCAACAGAGCAATTGTTTACATTCACTATTTAATGTAAATACGTGATGAGGTAGGAGGTAGGTAGGAGATTTGTCAATGACCTGCTACGATCCTGTTCCCTTTGCTCTCTCCCGTGGACTCTTTCTACTGTCGCCATCAGTCCCTGTGCATCCATTGCTTTGTAAAGAAATGTGATTTTTGGATAAATCTAAATCTAGAATGTTAACTGTCTGGGCTAATTTCCAAATCCAAAAACTACTAAGCTGCCATTGTCAGGCTTTTATTTCTTAATGACTCAATTGTATCAGTTGAGTCATTCATTCATTCAACCAACCATTGAATTCTACTCGTGTCGAAGGTGGTACACCCTGAACACCCTGAACACCAATCCATCACAGGACAAACACACACAGAACAATTCACAATCTCACTCAGGGACAATTTGGAACAGCCGATTAGCCTCATGTGCACATCTTTGGGTTGTAGAGTCGGCCCCCTACTTATGACATTAATCCGTTCCAGAGCCTTTTTCGTAACCCTGAACTTTCGTAAGTAGAGGCGCAGTTTACATGTAAAACGCCTGATTCGTTCCAAGGCTCCCAAGACTACCCCATAAACCCTTTAAAAATTATAAAAGTACACCAATTTTGTATGAAATATGTGTTAAAAGTAAAAGAAAATTGTTTATTAAACCATTTAAACATTTTATTAACATATTAAACCATTTTATTAACATATTTATTAATGAAACCATTATTAAACATTTTTATTAACACACACATACATACCCCCTGTCTCTTTCTCTCTGTCTATCTGTCTGTCTGTCTCTCTCTCTCTCACTCACACACACAAAACTCTGTCTCTATGGTGTGTTTTGCCGAATGTGGGCTCCGCATATATGCAACGTGCAGCAGACGGAACAATTCTATTTAAATGTTTAAATGGACGGGATGTTGTATTTAAAGCGGAATTACAGTACCTGTTTGAAAGATCAGAGGTCCTGATTCAATATTAATTTGCTTCCTTGCGAGATTGGAGGTCTTGTTTCACAGAGCACTCTGCTCATGCTTCAATATCGTGTCGAAATAATCGCCTCCGTCACTGTATTTCCGCTTTAAGGTCTCCTTCTGCTTCAATATCGTCCCGATTGTAGAGGGTTTTCGGCGATAACGAAATATAATGCTGCAATGATCTCAAAACAAGCAACAGTCCTGTTCAACTCTCCTTCAGGTGTGTGACAAACAAGCTTTATGGGTGCAGTTCTATGGAGATTCAGCTCCCTCCTGGCCAATGGGAGTTCAATGGGAGGGTAGCGGGGCGGGATGTTGGGAGACAGCCAATGAGATAGCAACTTGCGTATTTTGTAAAATTTGGATTGGTGCGTTTGAATTTTGAATGGCGCGTTTGGCGCTTTTCATAAGAGAAGGTTGTTTTCGTATACAAGGGACGGAAACTTAGGAAAATGTTTTTCATAACCTGAAGTTTTCGCACCCAGGGGGTTTCGTAAGTAGGGGGCCGACTGTATAATGAAACCAGGGTACCAAGAGGAAACCCACATAAACACAGGGAGAACCTGGGTGAAACAGGGAGAGCGAGGGACTTGAGCCCAGGACCTTCACTTTGTTGTACTTTGCTACTGTGCTGCCTGCATTTAAAATATGTTTGTTAAATTGTCCTTTCCCAAATCTAAATTATGTTAAAGTAACAAAATATTATCCCCTATATGAACCTTTACTGCATGCCATAATACCACAGTTATATATTTATTGTTTTGTGTTGGTGAGTTTTATTTCTCTGTTTCTTTTACTTTGTTTATAAATCCATGTTTTTGTGTGTGCTAACTTTCAGGTATTATATCTGAGCCAGGCCACTGAGAAGACTAAGGTGGACACTGTAAAGCCAGAACCAGAAAGAAGAGCTGTCCTCCCCACGTCTGCATCCCCAACATGGCAGGAGACCAGAAAGCGACAAAGTGAGAAGAGTAGTGAGGCTGCGGCGTTTCAGCATACAGAGGTGGGCGGGTCGTAACAATCCCAACAGCCACCTAGGACTTGGTGATAGATGGAAACAGACATAGTTTATGTTAAAATTAAACTCTTTGTGACTTCAATTCGTCTATTCCTCCACTTCATCCTGCTCCCTGACTGAATGCCAATGAATACGATATATGGTTCAATAATGGTGAAAAGAAAAACAATGGCTAGAATACTTGGAGTTGCTACAAATTCAGTGTCAAATGAGCAGCAGAACAATGTATTCTGTAGAGAATGTCTTTACCACTACTTGTTTAAAATAGATACTGTATGTGAGTGGTGGTCTAGTGGTATAGGGCGCTGGATCGTTGATCCAAAGGTTGGGGGTTTGAGTCCCACTCTCCACAGGGTTGTCACTGTCCCCCCCAGTGCAGCTGACTGGGTTATCAAAGGCGGGCCATGTCTGTCACTGTCTATGGTGAGAGGTTGATGGAAAAAGAACCATTGCTGACTTTCGTAAAGAGGAGCTGCAAAGTCGTCAGCGTGTTTCTGTCCCTTGCTAAAAAAGGGTTGTGACAGGAAGGGCATCCGATGTAAAAACCTCTGCCAAATCAAACGTGCGAATCAGATGATCCACTGTGGCGACTCCCGAGTAAAAGGGAAAAAGCCGAAAGGAAGACAGACAGACTGTATGTGAATCAGCCGCTATACGCCACGTCCACCCAGAAGTTATTTCATTCATTCATTCACTTTCTGAAAACGCTTCATTCTAACTTGGGTCATGGGGAGGCTGGTGCCCATCTCAGCTGCAAGGGCGTGGGGGGACGACGACAAGAACTTTCTGGACAAGAAATTATGTGTATTCACAATCTAATAAATAACCTTAATGACTGTTCCTGAAGAGAAAGTAGGAGATAAGTTCAGCGTGCAGTAAACCGGAAATCGGAAGTTAAACACAAGAAGTTAACGTGTAACGGGCACTGCACATGTGCAAGCCCGTGCTGACCAATCAACAACGAGTACCTACTTTCGCCTACCTCACATACTTTTTTTTTTTTTTTTTTTTTTTTCTTGGCATCCGTCTGTCTCTAGAGACAATGGAGTCTGCACCTAGGCAGGTCTATCAATTAGCTGAGAGGCTGCAGCGCCGGCTGTGGCTGAATAAGCCAATGCGGGAGATGCAGCTCCTACCACACTTGCTGCAAGTGTATTCTGCAGTAGGGATCGTGGGGCAGGCTGTGGCAGACAGAATTCTCTGCTGTTTGCGGTTCTTCTCCTCATGCTGGATCTCTCTCTTCTCCTCGGCCTGCTGCACACCGGATTTTACCTTTCCACGCCAGCTAGAGCGGTCGGAGCTCGCTGCCTCGAGATCTACTGGGTTGATGCTGCATGACTTCAGGTCCCTCTTGCAGACATCCTTGTAGCGCAGGGCGGGTCGTCCTGTTGGTCGTGTTCCTGAGGCGAGCTCGCCATAGAGGATGTCCTTTGGAATGCAGAATTCATCCATCCTGCATATGTGTCCTAGCCAGCGCAGGCGCTACTGGGAGAGGATGGCGAACATGCTTGACATGTCTGCCTGGGCCAAGACGCGCGAGTTGGAGACACGATCCTGCCAGGTAATGCCGAGGAGTCGTCTGAGGTTGCGCAGGTGAAAGGCCACTTGTCCACCACTTCCAGGGTGTAATCGCCGATGTTGATTGTGGGAGTTGTGCTGACATCCTGACCCATGATGTTGGTTTTCTTGAGGCTGATAGTGAGTCCAAACTCTGTGCATGCCTCCGCGAAGTGATTGATGAGTCGCTGAAGGGCGGCTTCAGAGTGAGCAGTGAGGGCAGCGTCGTCAGCAAAGAGCATATCCCGGATGAGGACCTTGTGCACCTTGGTCTTTGCCCTGAGGCGGGCGAGATTAAAGAGGTTCCCATCACCGTGTGTGGAGGAAGATGCCATCTTCGGACTCTCTGAATGCGTAGCGCAGGAGCAAAGAGAAAAATATGCCGAAAAGTGTCGGGGCCAGGACACACCCTTGTTTCACGCCGCTCTTGATTGGAAAGGGGTCTGATGATGTTCCATTATACTGAACTGTGCCAGACGTGTTGTCGTGGAATGACTCGACTATCTTCAGGAGCTTGGTGGGACATCCAATCTTATGGAGGAGGGTGAAGAGGCCAGACCGACTGACCAAGTCGAATGCCTTGATCAGATCGATGAAGGCGAGGAACAAAGGACGTCGCTGCTCACGGCACCTTTCCTGCAGCTGCCGAAGGGAGAACACCATGTCAATGGTTGATCGCTTTGCCCGGAACCCGCACTGCGCGACTCGATACACGGTCTGCAAGTACTTGCAGGCAGTTGAGGACTACCCTTGCAAAGGCTTTCCCTACAATGCTGAGGAGAGATCCCACGATAGTTGTTGCAATCGCTGCGGTCGCCCTTGTTCTTGTAGAGCGTGATGATCTTCGCATCTCGCATGTCTTGGGGTATCAGTTCCTTCTTCCCAGCACTGAAGCAAAGCTCATGGAGATGCCCAGGAGGGAGCTCTCTTTTGCAGCCTTCATCACCTCTGGAGGGATTCGTCGCTGCCTGGTGCTTTCCCGCTAGACAGCGAGTTAATGGCCTTGCTGAGCTCTTCGATGGTAGGTGGCGAGTCGAGTTCTTCCATGGTGGGCAGTGGGATGGTGTTCTCCATGGCTGTGTCAGTGACAACATTCTCTTTGGAGTATAGCTCTGAATAGTGCTCGGCCCATCTCTCCATCTGCTCCCCCACGGTCCTTGATGATGTTGCGGAGGTGGATTTGAGGTGCGATCTTGGTGGCACTTGGTCCGAAAGCTTTTCATCCCTCATAAATGGCACGGTGTTTCCACAGTCCGCAGAGGTCTGAATATCGCTGCAAAGCTTCAGCCAGTAGTCGTTGGCGCACCTGCGGCGACCCTCTTGGCATTATTTGCGGGCTTCTCTGTAGGTGGCCAGTGATTTCTCGCATGGCTTCCTCTTGTACTCAAGGAGCGCAACACCCTTGGCGGCTATGGCAGGCTCCATATCTTCAATCCCAGCCTCGAACCAGTCCTCGCTTTTCCTGACTCTCTTCGAAGGTGTCTGAGGCGGCCTGGTATACGGTGCATCGCGGATGAAGTCCCAGCGTGCTGTGGCGTTGTCTGTGGGGCAGTCTTCCAGGGCGTTGTCGATGGCCTCAGCAAAGCATTTGCGCAGCTCGGGCTTTGAAGTTCTGGCAGTGTCGATGCGGGGCTGGCCCCTATGTTTGGAGCGGTGGATCTGTTTGGGTCGTAGACGCACCATGCTTCCGACCAGGGAATGGTCAGTGTCGCAGTCTGCACTATGGTAACTACGTGTGCAGAGCACGTGGTTCAGCATGGGTCGCCTGGTGATAACGAAGTCCAGCTGGTGCCAGTGCCTCGACCTGGGATGTCTCCATGAAACTCTGTGGTGGGGCTTGGTGGCATAGAAGGTGTTGGTAATGGCGAGGTCATGGAAGGAGCAGAGCTCACATACTATCAGTAAGCAATAATAGCTGAACACTGTCAATCAAACAAAGCGCGACTGTGAGAATAAAGCACAGTTTGTTAGTCCCGCCTCCGGCTCCTGCACATGTGTTAGAACACAAACATTGGCGCACAGAGAATGAATGGATAAAATAATCATAATCCATCCAGCCTGGATCTGCAGCCGAATGCTCAGTACTTTTATACAATTATTAATAGTATGTTTTTGTGCTGTAAATATGTATTAATATTTGTTTGAGCCTTGGAATAGATAAATAACTTTATCTCAATTTGTAAATGTATTTAGCACATGTACTTGCAGATGTAGTTTGAAATATATTTGAGAATGTTTTTGGTTGAACTATAATATTTGATTCTGATTCTGAGAGGAAGAGATGAATCGTCTTCTGCTGAAAAACTGTGCGTGTTGTCGCGTGAGATTCCATGTTGTTGATATCATATGCTGTGACATGCATGCACTATATTTTATGTGGGACTTTGTACCAACCCAGTGACGTCACGGTAACTTTGTGTAGGCGCCGGCGGGCACTTAGCAATGGCGGCTTTCAGGTCGGTAACTTGTACGAGAAGCACATCAAACAAAACCGCTGTGTGTGCAATGGTTTATTTATGATATAAAATTAAGCCACAATCGCTTCGATAAACTACACTTAAGCTACCGGGCCATTGCAGGGCAGAAACACGCTGATGGCTATGCAGCTCCTCTTTATGAAAGTCAGAAATGATTCTTTTACATGAACCTCCAGCACAGTGAGAGACACGGCTGGCCTTTGATAGCCCATATGGTGCACTGAGAGGACAACAGTGAGAACCGTTGATAGTGGGGCTTGAACCCCTGACCTTGTGATCAATAATCTAGCATCATACCACCGGGCTACTATGTCCATCAGTGGTGTATATCTAGATATCTTGATTAAAAAAATGTTGTATTCTGTCGGTTACTTGGATGGTACTACATGCACAACCAGCCACACAATGATTGTGTATCATCTGATTAAAGGCCAAATTTACAGCCGTGTACTTGCGGTGATGAGAAAATAATCTTGTGTAACTTCTTTGTTGATTAATTTATGTCAACAGTCTTGGGGTTGCCTGAATTGTTTATTCACTCAGGTTGTCATTTGCTGAAAACCAGTAAATCCTACTACAGGGCTCGAAACGCCAGAATGCCACAGACTCACTTGGAAATTTTCAGAAAAATCGGAAACCACAAACGTTTGCAGATTGGGTATTATACTCTGCCAAGAGTAACAGATATAATGTATTATATTACAGAAAGTTACTGCATGGACGTAAATAAATAGTTGTCTCTGTGAAATAAAATAGGACTTAGGACTGAATAGAATGAGTCGGGTGGACCGCTCACTGGTGCTGCCCGGCTGCAGGTCCATGTGTGATATGAACTGTGATTCCAACAGAGTAAGTATGAGGAGAAGTTTGTTGGTGGTCTGATCAAGAGGAGAAAACCTGGACCTAAAGATGTTAAAGCTTTTCAGAAACAAGAGCATCATGGCCAACAACAGCACACGAAGTTCATTGTTAGAGGAATCCAATACTACAAGTCTGAGCCGGTGGATGAGTCTGAGACAGAGGAGAAGAGTGAGTAAATACAGTCCTTTCCTACTGATCCCAAATCACCTGACTGCTGCACGTACACAGAATGGCATTCTCAAAACCAGATTCATGAATAACACGTGACAAGTCCTTTAACCCATCTTCATTAAAAATAAATAGGATATGTCATTATTAATATTAAAGATGTGAAGTTGGGTGGTGTTCACCATATATGGCTTGAATACCATTAGAAACAGAACCTGGACATTTTTTATTCACCAGTATTATCAGAAATGAAGGTGCGATAGAAAACACAGATCCATTCATTTTCCGAGCCGCTTAGTCTTAATTTAGGTTGCAGGGAAGCTGGCACCCATTTCAGCTGACACCGGACAAGGATAAAGTTCACCCTGGACAGCTCGCCAGGCCATCGCGGGGCAGAAACATGCTGACATCTGTGCAGCTCCTCTTTTACATGAACCTCCACTACAGACAGTGAGAGACATGGACGGTCCTTGATAACCCAGTTAAGAAACCACAGATGTCAAAAATAAATTACGACATTAATTTCAAATACATTTATATTAAATAACAAACAAAAACTGATCAGGCTAAGAAAGAGTAGAGACGGTGACACTTACTGTATATACCCAGTATAACATGCTATGAATGAGTCTAGTTATTAAACATTGCTCGTGGTTGCTGAGGGTGAAGAAACTTGGTGACAAGCTGTCTTGGTCTATGTGGTTCATTCGCAAATGCCTTACGGCAGTTTCTGGACCAGGTGGCTCCCCAGATGGAAAGGGCCAGTCGTAGTTTTCCGACCTTCTGTCCCTGGTCTGGTGACATATAGGTTATTGATGGTAGTGTGTAGGGCTTTGAATGTACTAGTACTCCGTGTAAAGGTCTGGATAATGAGTATAGTGTTGGAAAGTTGACGCTGTTGCGTACCCATGGTGGTTATCGTTTATATGCAGGTAGTTAGGAATCTATTGCCCGATGTCAGACAGGACATCCAGCTGCAGAAGCAAGGCATGCATTTGTTTATGGACTAAACTATTGAAAGTGGAGCGAGAGAACACAAAAATGTTTACCTGATATTCTCCAGGTAGTCCAGGACAGTGGAGGCTCACATAGACTCCGTGCTTCCAGGCTGTCTCTTTCGGGTGAACTGCAGCTGGAGAATTATTTTCCTTTTTAAAAAAGCTGAAAATGTTTCATTATAAGTGTGTCATTGTTTAAATTGTATGGGCTTCATGACATAATTAATCAAAATTAGGAAAGCCATTATGTCAGTTTTACAGAAACAGTCAGGATGTTAATTACCCGTTAAGGAATTGCAGTTAATTTTACACCTCCATTTCCCCAGACTCAGGAGTACAAAACAACTCAACAGTATAAACATTTTAATATTTTAATCCTCTTTTGAACTCAGAATGGCCTGAAGAAACTCATAGATATCACCAAATGATATTCAGTTGCTGCTTGTTTGTGAATCTTTCTTATGGGTTGTGAGTTATTATCCGTCTGTACTGTGAGGAGCGAAGTGGGATCTAGCTTTTCTGTTGTAGAACGTTACGAGTGGTTTGCATCTTTAGATAAATGTACTGATATTCAATAAAGTGTCTCTTGATTGTAGACTTTGGCAGTTTTTGATAGTCCAGTCTCTCCAAGAGTGTTCCTGACTTTGCTAGATTTTATGAAGCATGAAGGATTTTTTTTTTTCACCCCGAAAATAACTATGTGGTCATCAAGTTCATTTTTGGGGTTTTCCAGATCTTTTGGTGCTGCATTTGTTGAATTGGCCTCCCCTTATGCCCTTGAGAGCTCTAAGAGGGTGTTTGAAACTATTTTTGTTTTTAGCTTAATTCTTCAACCGTGTCAGCATCTCCACATATTGAGAATTGACAAAAACAACTAAATAATGTAAATGCAATACATGGAGTCAACTCCAGACATTTTCTTATCTTAATTGATAAGAAATAATGAGAATGAATGAGACCACCCCGACCATGGAAATGCTTATTAGTCTACTGTCCAATTACATTCAAGCCTTTGAAAATGCAGGGACTGCGTAACAGTGTAATTATTACAATTACTTAAGGTTTAGTATATTTTTTAAATTAAATGCTTTGAATTAAACCTGAAATTTTACAATTGAATCAACTTAAACTACGTTATTTAAAAAATTAACTGTGGTAGTGTCGTGAGCCAAAATTGCAAAAATTGAATCATGGTCCAAAAACTTATGGAATGGTTTGCTGTTGATTTTTTTTTTTTTTCCTGTAGTGGGTGACGATGGAAGCCACAGTGGTGATGGCTCTGTAGATCTCCTTGTAGAAGAGGAACTTCTTCCTCTCTATTCTCCTACATATGGAACTGCTGCCAGGCCATTTCCAGTTTCATCCAAAGTCAAGAATCGAACTCAGGAGAGTACAATGACACAAAGTGTGAACAAGCCACAGCTGGAAGAATATGACACCTCTCTGTCAGCCAAGATGAAAACACTGAATAATTCAGATCCGGCATTGGCAAAAACCTTCCATTCTACCACAGAAAGCTTCACCAAGCTCAGAGACTTGCAGTCATCCACCACCACGGACAACCCCACATTACAGATAACTTCTATTTGGCCTACAACATACACCAGACCTCAAACACTCCCTAAAATACAAGTGACAACGGCATCTCAGAAGATACTGAACAGGGAAACAACTTCAAATCACTTAAACAACAAATATAATTTAACTTCTTTAGAAATGACTGAAAACATACCAAACACAGTCACTGCTGTTATTAGTCAGTCTGAGGTCGCCGACCAAACTCTCAACATTGAAACCTCTTCCAACTTCAGTCAGACCAATTACACAAGCAAAGAGTCAAGTGCAACACCATCAGCAACCACTCAGAGTCAAACTGCAACGGTTCCAGAAACCACAATTACAGCGGAGGGAAACCACACAACCTTCAATTCTGATGCGAGAGCTACTACCACAGAAACAGGCAGTAAAGGAACTACCATCATTCTCTCTACCTCACAAGTAACCGAGGATGAGTACATTTTCAGCACAACAGTCCCAGTGACCACAAATAGACTCGACGCCTCTACAGGTCTTACCACTAAACCCACTAAACACAACACTCTTGTTCGATTGGTTAAAAAACGGCAAGATCCAAATCGAAGTGTATTTAAATCTGTGGAGGAGACGCGTCGAAGGCCGCCAGGTAAACAAAGTGTTCCATTTTTTTCCTGCCAGTTTCTCCTCCCCTAATTTAGTTATAGCTGATTCTTACCCGTTACCACGATTAGTAGCCTATTATGCTACCACCACCAATCAGTGAGGACTAAAAGATAACACGCACCCCCTCCATGGCATGTGATGCTGCCATCCTCATCTTTACAAACTGCGGTGCATGTAAATTCAGGAACGGCCTCACACACTCGGAGGAAACGAGCTATCTGCCCCCTCGTCTGCATGAGCTTACAGACGGTCATGACTGACTGGATGCCTCCTGTCAGAGCTCTGCGTTTTACTTCCCACAGACTCCTGTTTGCAGACAGCTTCTTGCATCAACCTGGGGTCAGGAGCCTATGGCTTTCAATTTTAAATAAATTAATACCACAAGTCATGGCCATTCATGTTCTCAATATTTAATGCATGGTTTTGAAACCTTTTTGGTTAATGGTGGAAGTTTCATAATTGGGAGTGAAGTAGTGGGGAAACAGAACTATACAATCAATATCATTTTTTTCTCATTAGAAACAGTGGGATGGTGGTGGCATAGTGGATAAAGTGATGGGTTACTGATCCATAGGTCAGCGGCTCAATCCTCACTGTCAGCACTGTTGGGCCATTGAGCAAGGCCCTTCACCCTCAGTTGCTCATTTGCTCTGGATAAGAGCATCTGCCAAATGCTGTGAATGTAGAAACACCATATAACTCACTCACAGCCTGATTTTTGCTGTTACAATATTGATTTTAAAGAGTAGCAGTATTGGTCGTGCTTACAGCATAATAGGTGCAGATAACAGGTGCTTATTTTAACATATATACCAATAACCATAAAAATTTCAAAACCAGGCGATTTAATCCAGTGGATTACTAGTGGTGTGGTAAACTACGGTTGTGAGCAGTTTAACTGTCGTTTTTTAACCGGAAGTAAGGTCAACACATTGGGCAGGCTTGACGTCTCTTATGAAGACAATGAAACTTGCATTTTAGTGTCTCTGAAAACAAGAATGCTTCCAGAGAAAAGTGTGATGGTAAATCCAAAATGGCTGATGCAGCTAACATTTTGCAAACTTTTCTTTCATCAGCTGGTTTAGAAACAAAAAGAAATGAAATGAAAAAAGAAATGATTTCTGCACTTGTTGTTTGTGCAGCTTAGCACTGGCTGATAATGTATCATGGTACACGGGTCTGTGACACAGCCCAACCGAGTTCGCATCACTACTAGAACAGACTGTCAGAAAGGCAACGTATCTCTGAGCATTTATCTTTTAAAACATGCACAAACAAAGATAAATATAATTTATGGAAATTGTTTTTCTTTTTTTGGACTATTGCAAATTATCTGAACATGAACATATTTCTTTCAGAGGAATGCAAGGACACACTGGCCACAATTTCAGAACCGATAGCGCACAACACATATGGCCGTAATGAAGGTGCCTGGATGAAAGATCCAATGGCTCGGGACAACAAGATCTATGTTGCTAATCATTATTATGGCAGCAATCTGCTGGAGTTTCAGAACATGGATGTCTTTAAACAAGGTATGATTTTTTTCAAGGTATGATTTTTTTTTTTTTTTGAATGAATAGAATTAAACTGAATTTCTTTTGAACAGCCCTGCATGGACATATTATTTATGAAATTAATACCACAATTTCACTTAAAAATAGATTTCCATAAAACAACATCTCCTTTTCCTTTTGGCTTTTTCCTTCAGGGGTCGCCACAGCGAATCGTCTGCCTCCATGTCATCCTATCCTCTGCACCTTCTACTCTTACTCCAACTACCTTCATGGCCCCCTTCACCACATCCATAAATCTTCTCTTTGAGCTTCCTCTAGACCTTCTGCCTGGTAGTTCCAACCTGAGCATCCTATTACCAATATACTCACTATCCCTCTTCTGTTCATGTCCAAATCATCTAGCCTCTCTGACTTTGTCTCCCAACCTCCGACATGTGCTATCGCTCTGATGTACTCATTCTTGATCCTATCCATCCTCGTTACTCCCAAAGAGAACCTCAACATTTTCATCTCTGCGACCTCCAGCTCTGGCTCCTGTCTTTTCCTCAGTGTTGCTGTTTCTAAACCATACAACATTGCTGGCCTCATCACCGTCTTGTACACTTTTCCTTTCATTCTTGCCGACACCTTCCTATCACACATCACACCGGACACTTTTCTCCAACCATTCCAACCTGCTTCTTCACCTCTTTTCCACACTCTCCATTGCTCTGGATCGTTGAGCCTAAGTACTTAAAATCCTCCACCTTCTTTATATCTGTTCCCAGTAACCTCACCGTTTCTCTTGGGTCCTTGTCGTTCACACACATGTATTCTGTTTTACTGAGGCTAACCTTCATTCCCCTCCTTTCCAGGGCATACCTCCACCTCGCTAGATTTTCCTGCACTTGTTCTCTGCTCTCACTACAGATCACAATGTCATCTGCAAACATCATAGTCCATGGGGAATCTTGTCTGACCTCGTCTGTCAGCCTGTACATCACCAAAGCAAACAAGAAGGGGCTCAGAGCTGACCCTTGATGCAGTCCCACCTCCACCTTGAACTCTTCTGTCACACCGACAGCACACCTCACCACTGTCTTACATCTCTCAGACATGTCCTGCACCACTCGAATGTACTACTCTGCTACTCCAGACTTCCTGATGCAATACTACAGTTCCTCCCTCGGTACCCTGTCATATCCTTTCTCCAGATCCACAAAGGCACAATACAGCTCCCTCTGACCTTCTCTGTACTTCTCTATTAACATCCTCAAAGCAAAGAGTGCATCAGTGGTGCTCTTTCTTGGCAGGAAACCAAACTGTTGTTCACAAATGCTGACCTCTGCCCTTAGTCTAGCTTCCACTATTCTTTTCCATAACTTCATTGTATGGCTCATCAACGTTATCCCTCTGTAGTTGCCAGAACTCTGCACGTCTTCCTTGTTCTTAAAAATGGGCACAAGCACACTTCTCCTCCATTCCTCTGGCATCCTCTCACTGTCTAAGACCTTGTTGAATGTTCTTGTCAGAAAATCAATTGCTACCTCTCCTAGACACTTCCATACCTCCACCGGTATGTCATCAGAACCAACTGCCTTTCCATTCTTCATCCTCTTAAATGCCCTCCTCACTTCACCCTTATTAATCTTTGCTACTTCCTGGTCCAAAACAGTCACCTCTTCTACTCTTTTTCTTTCTCATTTTCCTCATTCATCAGCTCTTCAAAGTACTCTTTCCATCTTCCCAGCACACTTCTGTCATCAGTCAATACATTTCCCACCCTGTCCTTAATCACTCTAACTTGCTCCATCTCCTTCCCATCTCTATTTCTCTGCTGATAGAGACTTCAAAGCTTCAGTAAGTCGCTCTGGATAAGAACGTCCGCTAAATGCTGTAAATGCAAATCTATGTTTAATATGGGCATCTTCTCATTAATATTTGTTGATCCTTTGAATATTGCTTTTATATTGAATTCCAGGTCATTTCACCAACTTCTATAAGCTGCCTTACAGCTGGTTGGGAACAGGCCATGCAGTCTATAACGGTGCCTTCTTCTTCAACCGTGCTTTCTCACGTGACATCATCAAGTACGATCTAAGGCGGCGGCGAGTGGCTGCTTGGACCATGTTACATGATGCTGCCCTAGAGAGTGATGAGGTTTCATCATGGCGATGGAGAGGCCACTCGGATGTGGAACTGGCCGTAGACGAAAGTGGCCTCTGGGTGATCTACGCTGCACTGGATGATGAGGGTTTCCTGCAGGAAGTGATGGTGCTGAGCCGCCTGAACCCGGATGACCTGACTACACAGCGTGAAACCACATGGAGGACAGGGTTAAGACGTGAACGCCATGGCAACAGTTTTATTGTGTGTGGTGTCCTGTATGCCACTGACCACCATGGAGGACAACAGGAGAACAATCTGAGCTATGCCTTTGATACACATACCAATACACAAATGACCCCTCGGCTCCCTTTTGGTAATAACTCCACTTATATTGCTCAGATTGACTATAACCCAAAAGAAAGGGCACTGTATGCCTGGAGCAATGGCCACCAGATCACTTATGATGTTATATTTGCATACGTGGACTCACTTTAGACAAGGAGACATTCCATTATTTTAAAGTTTCTGACATGACCCCTGAGGAAATTTATGTGGATAAAGCAATATCTGGATGAAATGTGGACTGTAGAGCGGTTCACATATCATTTTTGTGATAGCCCTCATTTTTCTCATGATGCTGATGTTTGTTGTCTACAGTAAACTCCGATATTGCCACCAATATTATTATGAAAATAAGCAAAATCGAGTACTGATTCCATTCTCCCTCATTGCTCAGCAAAGCTCAGATTTTTAGCATTATTGGAACATAATATCTGATAGAGCATCTCTGAGGGAGAAACTTCTAAAACTGCAAGTTCAGGAAAAAATAGGATCTTGCATCACAGCAAATTCACTCCAGGAATTTACTCAGGTGTTTATATGCGGTTGGTTCATCATCGTGTTAGAAATTCTATCTACGTCTCCTGGCAAAGGCAGCCTGGCTCAAGCTGAGTAGATTCATAAGCATCAATATTCAAAACACTTCTTTTTCTTCTTCTTTTCCTTTTGGCTTTTCCCCTTTTTCAGGGGTCGTCACAGTGAGTCATCTGATTCGCATGTTTGATTTGGTTCATAGGTTTTTCTTCGGATGCCCTTCCTGACACAACCCTTTAGCAAGAGACAGAAACACGCTGACGGCTTTGCAGCTCCTCTTTACGAAAGTCAGCAATGGTTCTTTTACATGAACCTCTCACCATAGACAGTGACAGACATGGCTGGCCTTTGATTACCCAGTTAGCTGCACTTGGGGGGGACAGTGACAACCTTGTGGATATTCAAAAGCACTATCAGTCTCAAAACATTACTTATTCTTACTCATGCTCTTTACCCCTAAATCACACACACACACACACACACACACCTCTATTTGGAGTTCTTGAGATCTTCTTTATTGCAGTTCCTTACACAGTGGTATGGTTCATTGTACAGTTTAGTTTTATTTTTGTCCAGTTATGGATTTATAGATACTAATACAACTGACTTTGTTCGACAGTTCTTAAGGAGGAAAACTATTTTATGAGCGCAGAGCCTTTTGAAACTCAACCAGATCTCAGGGGAAAAGCTTCCGTTGTGCTTTAGACACATTTATTCGAATGTTACAGTGTAGTTATACAGTGCATCCCATATCAAATTCAGATTTACACACATGATGTCACGCTTTTGTACGTATTCAGAAGCACAAACAAAAATATTTCAAACAACATTAATATAATTGTGGGAAATATTTCTTCATCATAACTGACTGATTAGCACTTTACTGCAACCTGGTGCTTCCCAGCTTGGAGAAGTTTATGTGTTATGCTCGGCTGTTATTTGTTTTAATGCCAAATGGTTAAATTTTGGCTTGTTCTGCCAGCAACACATCTTGCCCCGTGATGGGTTTGTAATTTCTATGGATGTCATGTCAGAAGAAAGGCTGGACCATGCAGTGCCTTCTCGAGTTACTCTAATCGTGTGTTTGTGTCCCTGTCTTGTTGAAACATCCACCTCCTCTCAGTTTATGTTTATTACCTAATGAGACTAAATTCTCTTCTAAAATATTCTCATAAGTTGCTCTATTTTGTTTCTGTCAATGACATGTGATGCCTCAGTGTTGTTTTCAGAGAACATCATCATCATTGTGGACATGGTGTCGTTTAAAACACTTCTTCATTCAAAACATCAAGTGCTGAGTTAGTGTTAAAGTCCGATCTGCTCACTGATCACAGTACACTGTTCTTAAAGATTATGCCTTATAGATTATTATTATTATTATTATTATTATTATTATCAGAGGAGCTGTTCTTCCTGCTGAGTTCCTAGAACTGCGAGTGACTGCTGGCTTCTTTTTTGCCGTACCAATCCTGAGTCTGATAGCATGTTGTGAAATCTTGCATGATTCACTTGAGAACGGTGAATATTTGAAGCTCCATGTCATTTTTATTTAGATATGATTTTATAGCGATGTGTAAACTTTGTTTACAGGATCTGTATCTTTTTCCATTCCAGTGTTTTTAATGCTGCCACTGAGAACAGGAGGATTATTCTTCACCTTCAGAATGATGTGTGTACTTCTGGATACTTTATTCCTTTCGGTTTCATTAACATATATAAAGCTGGCTGGTTAGTGTCCGCATTCCCCATTTATTCCAACAACAAAGCATTCGATACTCCACATGAATTTTCTGAAGCAAACCGTGTTTTTTTCTGCAGAGTTTTATTTGATCAGTTCTTTCTCATGTTCATATCAGCATATTTTTCTGAAAGAGCTTTTTAAGTAAGATGGTACGGATTCACTTGATGAAAGTCTGCAGCTCAAGGGACCGACTCCAGGAGATAAAAATGGAGGCAGAAGCTGCTTGCTGTCCTCCCCATACACATTTTTTATGCCAGTGGAGGAAATGGAAGCCTTTATTTCATCATTAATAATGTACAGCAAAGTGTAGCCTGAACTTGCACCAAAGCCATTTGTTCTTTTATCAGTAATATTATTATTCATTTTATCACTAGATGTTCTAAGTATTAAAATTTGAACCCTGTAGACGGCACATTTCCAGGTCATGTTTAAATGATATAATTTCCTAGATGAATCTGAATTAATAATAAAATTATAATGACATTTCTCCAGCTCAAACTATTTAAGCTTTGGATTGATATACATAAAAAGTAATAAAGAGGATTTGATAATCACTGATGCTGGTTTTTGCACTTTAATCTGATAACAGTCTGGATGGTTATTTTCACCTTTGGCACAGGAAACACAGTCTTTTGTTTACTCCGCTAACCACTGGAGTGATGATTCCGCTGTGTTTTGGGCTCAGAAACATCGTGTAAATGAATGTATGGACTCCTCATTGTGCGATACAGTTACAGGTTGTATTTCTGTTTGCACCCATCGACTGTGTGAAGTGACGATGGATTTCCGAAGGATTTCTATGCGGGATATTTTTCACAGTAGCATAACAGTTTATCCCGCCAGTGTCATCTGAGGGCTCCAAGGTCACCCATATCCTACCGTGGTTTTCACCTCTGCCATTTATGCACTGATGTGTCCGGTATGTACTGTGGATATTGTAGATGTTCAGTTCTCTGCAAGAAAATGTGGCACAAAAGAGTGAACCACAGCCCACCCTTAATTTTATATCCAGTCAAGACACTCAGTGCTGCTACCTATACCCGAGTTATGGTATGTGAGTATTAGGTAAATATTTCTATAACTCTGTCCCAACATTTAATGAAATAGAGTTTGTAAAACACACAAATTTAGATTAATTTAGCGATACTGAAGGACTTTGTACTTTGCAAATATTTTTTTCCTTCATTTTAGTTATAATAATGAACTACAACTGTCTTCTTTCCGTCACATGACATGTTTTGTTTCTCAGCACTGTTTTGCTTGATAAGTACACCATACTATAGACAAGTCTAAAAAGTCAAAGAGCATTTTACATCCCCATGGACTGAGGCTGCCATGTAACATAGAAGACCTTACTCCAAAATTCACACCTTCAACTGCAACTACATTTTGTAGCTGATAATATGGAACAAGAAAAATCCTCTAACAGAGAAAATTGGTGAGATGAGAAAGACTTCTTTGTTTGTCTCTGATGACTAAAGATACGAAAGAAACACTGTACCAATTGTGAGGCATGGTGATGTTAGCATCATGCTCAGGGGCTGTTTTGCTGCCGGTGGAACTCATACATTGAATAAAGTAAACGGAGCAATGAAGCAGGAGGACGACCTCAGAAGTCTTCATCACTCAACAACAAACCATCACTTACTCGGACACAAGTCAGTGGTCTTACACTATCAAAAATATATGTGCTGTTCTTAAAAGTCAAGTTTGTACCAAGGAATGAACACATCTAAGAGTAGTGGAAATTGGTTAAATTCGGTTGAATTTGTCTTCCATTATTTACAAATGCCTTTATCACAGAGCAATAAAATCAATCTGGTAAGGAAATTACACTTAAGATTTGAAACCTTTATATTACTGCACATACCTAAATGAACAAGCCAGTGGTGGTGATGGCATGAAAAACTCTCTCAGTTGATACGAGGAACCAGCCTCAAAAGGGAACTTCATCCTTAATTTGGTGAAACCAGATAAAAATATAAACAGTGTAGTTCACTGTAGTTTAACATGAGGACTAGTTAGTATTATTATAATTGGAGTGGGAATTGAAGCCAAAATCATTTCACTTAAATAGTTTATATCACCAGCAGTGAAAAGTCATCTTCACATGTTTTGAGTCGATATTTAGGTTCATATGGACCATCAGCAGGGGCAAGGAGCTTCTAGGATCCAAACTTCAACCACTAGTAGCACATCAGTTTCACACTATTCAGAGAATAGAAAAATCAGACTCACAGGGATCTCAGAAGTAGCATGTGTGCCTCAATAAAAACAGAGTAGGGAGCTGTTGGGCTACAGCAGTGTAATAGTGAATGAAGGAGGTTTTCAGCACTGAGTGCAATCAGGGTTTGCAGCATGACTGATTATGAAAACATAACTAAAAGATAGAGAACCAGAAGGAAGACAGACATGAGGGGATACTGTTAGGCAATCAATCATTCCATTTCTGATGGGCCTGCGTGATTATGAGTGACTGAGAGAGAGACAGCATCCAAACATTACAGTCTACCAGAGCTCTCTTTGCTTGTGAATCCCCAGATCCTCTACTCCTTTATTTTAAGAGTAGCATTATTGTTCCTTCTTACAGCATCATTTCTGTCTATGTAATACATAAAGGCATTTATTTCAACATAAATATTCATAAAAAGCTCCAAACCGAGCAATTTTATCCCCTGGATTACTAGTGGCTTCTGGATCAATGCAGAGCAGTCATTTTCCCCTGAAAGTGACTTCAACACATTGGATGGGGCTGTGCAGCACAAGAAAATGAGCAGATCTATTCAGATCTATTACAGTAATTAATTAAAAAAAAAAAAAAAAAAAAAAACACGTGCAAGAAGCAAGTATGGCAGCAATTTGAAGGAAATGAGTGTAAATAGTGACCTATTTAAACCAGAATGGGAGGAGTCTTGTGGAGATATTAAGATGTCACATTCTAGTGACTCTTAAGACAAGAATGCTGTCAGAAATGAGCAAGATGATAAATCCAAAACGGCTGATACTTCTTCTTCTTCTTCTTCTTCTTTTACTTTCGGCTGCTCCCTTCAGGGGTCGCCACAGCAAATCATCCGCCTCCACCTCACCCTGTCCTCCGCATCTTCTTTTCTGACTCCAACAACCTTCATGTCTTCCTTCACCACATCCATAAATCTCTTCTTTGGTCTTCCTCGAGGCCTTCTGCCTGGTAGTTCCAACCTCAGCATCCTACTGCCAATATACTCACTATCCCTCCTCTGTACATGTCCAAACCATCTCAATCTAGCCTCTCTGACTTTGTCTCCAAAACATCTTACGTGGGCTGTCCCTCTGATATACTCATTTCTGATCCTATCCATCCTCGTTACTCCCAGGAGAACCTCAACATTTTCATCTCCGCTACCTCCAGCTCTGCCTCCTGCCTTTTCCTCAGCGCCACTGTTTCTAAGCCATACAACATCGCTGGCCTCACCACCATCTTGTACACTTTTCCCTTCATTCTTGCTGACACTCTCCTATCGCACATCACACCGGATACTTTTCTCCAACCATTCCAGCCTGCTTGCACACGCTTCTTCACCTCTTTTCCACACTCTCCATTGCTCTGGATTGTTGAGCCTAAGTACTTAAAATCCTCCACCTTCGTTATCTCTGCTCCCTGTAACATCACCGTTCCTCCTGGGTCCTTCTAATTCACACACATGTATTCTGATTTTCTGAGGCTAACCTTCATTCCTCTCCTTTCCAGGGCATACCTCCACCTCTCGAGATTTTCCTGCACTTGTTCTCTGCTCTCACTACAGATCACGATGTCATCTGCAAACATCATAGTCCATGGAGATTCTTGTCTCACCTCGTCTGTCAGCCTGTCCATCACCATAGCAAACAAGAAGGGGCTCAGAGCTGACCCTTGATGCAGTCCCACCTCCACCTTGAATTCGTCGGTCACACCGACAGCACACCTCACCACTGTCTTACATCTCTCATACATGTCCTGCACCACTCTAACATACTTCTCTGCCACTCCAGACTTCCTCATGCAATACCACAGTTCTTCTCTTGGCACCCTGTCATATGCTTTTTCCAGATCCACAAAGGCACAATGTAGCTCCCTCTGACCTTCTCTGTACTTCTCTATTAACATCCTCAAGGCAAACATTGCATCTGTGGTGCTCTTTCTTGGCATGAAACCAAACTGTTGTTCACAAATGCTGACCTCTGCCCTTAGTCTAGCTTCCACTATTCTTTCCCATAACTTCATCGTATGGCTCATCAACTTTATCCCTCTGTAGTTGCTGCAACTCTGCACGTCTCCCTTGTTCTTAAAAATGGGCACCAGCACACTTCTCCTCCACTCTTCCGGCATCTGCTCACTCTCTAGTACCGTGTTGAATGTTCTTGTCAGAAAATCTACTGCTACCTCTCCTAGACACTTCCATACCTCCACAGGTATATCATCAGGACCAACTGCCTTTCCATTCTTCATCCTCTTCAATGCCCTTCTCACTTCACCCTTACTGATCTTTGCTACATCCTGCCCCTCAATGGTTACCTCTTCTACTCTTTTTTCTCTCTCATTTTCCTCATTCATCAGCTCTTCAAAGTACTCTTTCCATCTTCCCAGCACACTTCTGTCATCAGTCAATAGAGTTCCCTCTCTGTCCTTTATCAATCTAACTTGCTGCACGTCCTTTCCATCTCTATTTCTCTGCTGTGCCAACCTGTATAGATCATTTTCTCCCTCTTTACTATCCAACCTATCATACAAGTCATCATATGCCCTCTGTTTGGCCTTAGCCACTGCTACTTTCGCCTTACGCTGTGTCTCCCTGTACTCCTGTTTACTCTCTTCGGTCCTCTCAATGTCCCACTTCTTCTTGGCTAACCTCTTCCTTTGTACACACTCCTGCACTTCCTCATTCCACCACCAAGTCTCCTTATCTACTTTCCTTCCAGAGGACACACCAAGTACTCTCCTACCTGTGTCCCTGATCACATTTGCTGTGGTTGTCCAGTCATTTGGAAGCACTTCCTGGCCACCCAAAGCCTGTTTCAACTCCTCCTTGAAGACAACATGACACTCTTCCTTTTTCAGCTTCCACCACTTTGTCTTCTGCTCTGCCTTTGCCTTTTTCACCTTTCTCACCATCAGAGTCATCCTGCACACCACCATCCTATGCTGTTTGGCAACGCTCACCCACGATGACTTTGCAGTCACTGACTTCCTTCAAATTACATCGCCTACACAAGATGTAGTCTACCTGTGTGCGCCTACCTCCGCTTTCATAAGTCACCCTATGCTCCTGTTTCTTCTCAAAGAAAGTATTCACCACAGCCATTTCCATCCTTTTTGCAAAATCTATCAACATCTGTCCTTCTGCGTTCCTGTCCTGGATACCAAACCTGCCCATCACTTCCTCGTCCCCTCTGTTGCCTGCCCCAACATGTCCATTGAAGTCTGCACCTATGACCACTCTTTCACCTCTGGGGGTACTCTGCATCACTTCATCTAAGTCACTCCAGAATCTCTCCTTCTCTTCTAGCTCACATCCTGCCTGTGGGGCATAAGCACTAACAACATTGAGCATTACACCTTCAATTTCTAACTTGAGATTCATCACTCTGTCTGACACTCTTTTCACTTTTAGAACATTCCTGACAAACTCCTCCTTCAAGATGACTCCGACTCCATTTCTCTTCCCATCCACACCGTGATAAAATAGCTTAAACCCTGCTCCTAAGCTTTTAGCTTTGCTACCTTTCCACCTGGTCTCCTGAACACACAGTATGTCCACCTTCCTCCTCTGCATCATGTCAACCAGCTCTCTACCTTTTCTGTGCATAGTTCCAACATTCAAAGTCCCCACTCTCAGTCCTAGACTCATGCCTTTCCTCTTCTCTCTCTGCCTACGGACACGCCTCCCACCTCTCCTTCTTCGACGTCTTCGACCAACAGTAGTCCAATTTCCATCAGCACCCTGTTGATTGACAGCACTGATGGCGGTCGTTGTTAACCCGGGCCTCGACCGATCCGGTATGGAGGTAATACTTTTGATTTGCATTTTAAGTAATTGGCATTGGTTTTACGTCGGATGCCCTTCCTGACACAACCCTCTGCATTTCTCCGGGCTTGGGACCGGCATGAGGGGGAGAGCTTACATTTTTCCAACTTAGCCTTCCTGTTGATCGTTGGTTTCGGAACAAAAAGAAGTGCTTTCCGCGATTTCTGCCCTCGTTGTTCGTGCAGTCCCAGAACTTGACAGTGATGTTCTATGATGCACAGGGTCAGTGACATATCCCAGCCAATTCAATGGGTTCTTTTTACTAACAGACTCAAACAGTCTGTCAAAAAGGCAACGTCTTGTGTGAGCACTCTGTGCACTTTTAAAAAGTCCCCCGCACCGCTGTTGCCTGAAGGAACGGCTCAAGTTATACTTGATTGTTTTAAATAGCTATTAACACAAATTCCCCCCAGATAAAACGTTATGAATAAAATGCATATCTGAGTTCTGAACATTAACTGGGAGGATGTTCCATAACTTTGTAAAAGAAAGGTTCGCGCCGAGCAGTAGCCTTAATTAAAACGGATATCACTAAGCAGCCTGTACCTTTTAATCTAAAGGCGCGTGCTGGATCATAAATGATGAGAAATTTGCTAAGATTATGTGGCGTAAGACTATTAATTGTCTTATCGGTTAAAAGTGGAATTTTATATTCAGTGTAAAATTTATTCGGGAGCCAGTGCAGCGCAGACAAGACAGGAGTGATGTGCTGATATCCTCTAGTTCAAGCAAGGCTGTTGCATTCTGGACAAGAGGAGCTTGTTTGTGGATTTATTAAGTTATCCAAATTGCACATTACAAATGCATTATATAAAGCATCACAGTAACCTAATCTTGAGGTAACAAAAACTTTTTTCTGCATCATGCAGCCACCAAAGTGATGTTGTCTATATCAGCTTTAAATGAGAGACTGGCTCAATAATCAAGTCCCTTTTCTGCTGCACGTGACTAAAACACCATCCAAAGTTACTACTACTGCTATTGCCTCTCCTGGGACACAGACTACTGCTATTGCCTCTCCTGGGACACAGACTACTGCTATTGCCTCTCCTGGGACACAGACTGCCAAAGTACCAAGATCCAAACTTACTACATAATCAGAAAGCTTTTAGCTTCCATCAGCAAAACAGTGTAGCGCTAATGCCATGTTCATATTACCTAAAGGGAGCATGTACAGAAAACAGACCTAAGTAAATATACACTCTCAAAACTCTACTCATCAGTCAATTTAATAATTTAATGTTAATGGACATGAGTCAGACTGCTGTATAGAGGTGCACAAAGCTGTGCTGGAGTTACCCAAGCACGCCTCACACTCCAGCAGCTCAAGAATTGTCAGATTTTCAAAGAGTTTCAAATTGTGGGTCAGACAGAGAGCAGCACCGTTCAACTGACAAATATCTGACAATTTGAATACTGCTCTGTAACGGTAAACTGATGACTGATGATAACTGAAGTTATTGTGATGTTCAACAGTAAAGGAAAAATCATCACAGATCCATGACCTGGACCATCAGAAAGATGCCTTTGCTCCAGAAAGACAGCGGGGAAAAGGCAGACCTTGCAAAGTACATGCAAACCAGGGGTGTCCAAATTTTTTTAGTGCGGGCCGGGCCGTACATATCAACACATGAACACTGTGTGCATTTCTAACTCACCTATAATGTGAAGAACGTTGCACTCAGTGCGAGGGAGAAAGTTGGATGGTTGAGACACAAAGGACTTCATAGAGATTGCTATCAGTCGTTCTAGTACTCATCCTGTTTTTGTTCTGATTTAACAGAGAAAATATTCGTTCACATATGTATGTTGAGCTGGCAGTGGAGGCTTGGTGGTAAAGGGTGCTGGATCGCTGATCCTAAGGTTGTGGGTTCGAGTCCCACTCTCCACAAGGTTGTCACTGTCCCCCCCAGTGTATCTAACTGGGTAATCAAAGGCCGGCCATGTCTGTCGATGTCTATGGCGAGAGGTTCATGTAAAAGAACCATTGCTGACTTTTGTAAAGAGGAGCTGTAAAGCCATCAGCGTGTTTCTGTCCCCTGCTAAAGGGTTGTGTCAGGAAGGCCATCCGACCTAAAAGCCTATGCCAAATCAAACGCGTGAATCATTCGCTGTGGCGACCCCTGAGAAAGGGAATCTCTCTGTCTCTCTCATGTATGTTGAGCTGAACAGGCTCATCCTTCTTTTTGCGTGGTGTCTCATCAGAGGAAACTTGGCATTATCCAACTCCAACAGAAGTCATGGAGGGAGAGAAGCTGATGTTGACTTTTCAACGAATCATCACACTGCATTTCAATCAGTTCTAACTGCAGACTCTCTTCCACTTCTGCATCCACGAGAAGGTAGCTGAGAACAGCTTGATTTGTTTTTCAATGACAGAAAAATCTTGGAAATGCTGGTTGAATTCTGTCATGTGAGATGCAATCAAAGACACATGTTTGTCCTTTTTAGCAAAAAGGTCAGACTTTGGAAAAGCAGACTTGATTTCAGACAGCGTGGGGAATTGCGCAGCATTGAAGCTTCGTAGTTGTTTCTCAAACAGGTGGAGTTTTTCACACAAAGCTTTCATGTGCACACACAGGTGTGGCACCAGCTGTTCTTTCCCTTGTAAGCTCTTGTACAGTGTATTCTGATGATGAGGAAGATCAACTAAAAAATTCCAGGTCTTCTAGTCAAAGAAGGTCATTCAGTTCATGAAGAGGTCAACCTTTCTCTTTCAAAAACCGCTCAATTTCTGATCTCAGTCAATAAAACCGCTGCAGCACAGAGCCGCGGCTGAACCAATGCACATCAGAGTGGTAGAGTACGTCCCTGTATTTGGCATCTCCATCAGATAGGAAAGCTTGAAATTCTCGTTGGTACAGTCCTCTAGCTTAAATTATGTTGATAGTTTTGACAAGTGTTCATCACATCGTCCAGTTGGGCAGTCTTATCACACAGTGCTTCTCGGTGTATTATACAGCGGATTCTAACAGCCTCACCTCTGCCCTCTTTTATCTTGGCACACACCATCAATGCCATTGCTCTGCACTCGCTCGTCATAACTGGAGAGCCATCCATTCTTACTCCACAGAGCTTTTTCCCATTTAAACCTCATCTTTTCAACTGCCTTTGACACACGTGGAAGAATATTTTTACCCGTGGCTGTGCCGTTTAGGTTCATCATAACAAGCAGTTCCTCCATACAGCAAAAATTACACTGGGTTACAAAAAAAAAAAAAAAAAGTAAGTTTTCTGTTTTTTCAACTGAATTCGGACCATTTTGCATCACTGAATCCGAAATGACATCCATTTTTCTCAATCTGGTTTTCATGCTAATTTGATTTTGAAAAATCCGATCTTCTGACTAAATTGATTTCATTTTTGTGACATAATCAGTTGATTTTCGTTAATATCTCTCATCCAAAATAGAATTTAGGAGAAAAAAAATCATTCCCAGACAGGATGTAATTATTAAATGCTAGAAACTTCAATTTCTGTTTGAATAATAGACATTGATAGAGGTAGGTAATTGAACGTTACATTGTCATTGCGCAAAATTCAGGGCATGAACTTCTGTTTCTTCGAATCCTTCAAATGCACAGCAGCAATAATGTCTTTCTCTTTAGAGTTCAACGTTAATCAGCCATCATGACTGTATCCCAGCGTCCCTGATACCTGGTCTCCATCTCTTTCATTTACTGATGGAATCGCTCCTTCCTGGCTCATCACCCATTGATCCCAGATTCTCAGGAAACTGATCCATATGTGAGAATAAGTAATAATGCAGTTTGATGCTCATGTTGCATCCAAGTTTTCTCAACGCATGCAGAGTTCCTGGCCTTGTTATTACCAAGAAAGTTCTTCATGACAAGAACAAAAGCCATGCTGATAGTTCCACTTCGTTCATTGAGTTTTCAAACTCTTTTACAAATGAGCTGATAGATTTCAGGACCATCAAAGATACCAGCCTTCAACGTCTTTATGATTAATCCTGGAAAAGCATGGCACAAGTAAGTGAAGCAGCAACCATCCTTGTCGAAAGCTTTGGTGAAATGTCTAATCAAACCAAGCTTGATGTGCTGAAAAATATCTTCTTTCTGTCAACCAGAGGATTGTTGATGATGTTCCTCCTGCACAGGCCAGTCTCTCTTTGTGTAATGCTGAGCAGTGTCCCTACTATCCTACATGCACAGAAAGCAGAGGGATGTGGTGAAGCTGGACTATTGTCCCAACATAAAATTCACCATCTTCAGGTCAACACAAATAAGCCACTCATTCTAATCATAGCAAATTTTCTCCAGCATATACCTCATCACTTCATACTTTACCTTCAGTGTAGTCGAGTGAGTGATACAGAGGCAAACTGGTTTCCGTTGTGAAGCAGAACACATTTCAGTGCTCGCTTGCTGCTGTCAATGAACAGTCTCCAGTCTTTGGACTCATACTGTGGCACTCCAAGCTTGCGCAGAAGCTGAGCAATATCTGTACAGTACACCACATCCTTCTCTTCAAAGAAAAAAATGGAGGAACTCGATGTCTGTTGCTGTAAAAGGCAATATGAGCACTGTCAGAGAAGAGGTTATTTTCCTTAAATCTGGATGCCAATAGCTTAGCAGAGGACTTTGACAAGCTGAGATCACTGTCTAGATAATTTAGCTCCTTTAGAAAAAAGTATGTGGAGCATCACCGTTAAGAACCACTTCTTCATCATCTTCTGGAAGACTGGTGGAATATTCGTCACTGATATCAGGAAGTAGTTCAAAGACAGCCACTGGAATTTCATCACAGTTAGCTACAGGGTGACGTACTGATTCAAGATCAGGATAATTGAGACTGCTTTGGTTATTTCTGTTAATCCCAGTCACATCAACAGTGCAGAGGTAGCAGTAAGTGACAGGGGAATTCCAAACTTCAGATAAGTCCTCTTGCCTTTAGTCCACTGACACAGATACTCAGTGCATGACTTGCATAACATGTGTGATGCCTGAACTTTATCCTGGTCACCAAGTTTAATACCAAAATAAGAATAGTAAGCACACTTAATGAAACTTGTGACTTTATTCCCGTTAGGTACGGTGGTGTATTCACCACAGATGGAGCAGAATATATATATATATATATATATATATATATATATATATATATATATTCTATATAGTTTTACGCCGGATGCCCTTCCTGTCGCAACCCTCTACATTTATATATATATATTTATTATATATATATATATATATATATATATATATATATATATATATATACAAGCAAGTGTTCACCCTCACGCCGGTCCCAAGCCCGGATAAATGTAGAGGGTTGCGACAGGAAGGGCATCCGGCGTAAAACTTCTGCCACAATTCTCATGCAAATGATCAAAACCAAATCCATACCGGATCGGTCGAGGCCCAGGTTAGCAACGACCGCCATCAGTGCTGTCAACCAACAGGATGCTGGTGAAAATTGGACTACTGCTGGTCAAAGACGTCGAAGAAGGAGAGGCGGGAGGCGTGTCCGTACACAGAGAGAGAAGAGGAAAGGCATGAGTCTAGGACTAAGATTTTGAATGTTGGAACTATGAAAGAAAAAGCTAGAGAGCTGGCTGACATGATGCAGAGGAGGAAGGTGGACATACTATGTGTTCAGGAGACCAGGTGGAAAGGTAGCAAGGCTAGAAGCTTAGGAGCAGGTTTAAGCTGTTTTATCATGGTGTGGATGGAAAGAGAAATGGAGTAGGAGTCATCTTAAAGGAGGGGTTTGTCAGGAATGTTCTAGAAGTGAAAAGAGTGTCAGACAGAGTGATGAATCTCATGTTAGAAATTGAAGGCGTGATGTTCAATGTTATTAGTGCTTATGCCCCACAGGCAGGATGTAAACTAGAAGAGAAGGAGAGATTCTGGAGTGAGTTAGATGAAGTGATGCAGAGTACTCTCAGAGGTGAAAGAGTGGTCATTGGTGCAGACTTCAATGGACATGTTGCTGCAGGCAACAAGGGGACGAGAAAGTGATGGGCCGGTTTGGTATCCAGGACAGGAACACAGAAGGACAGATGTTGATCAATTTTGCAAAAAGGATGGAAATGGCTGTGGTGAATACTTTCTTCCAGAAGAAACAGGAGCATAGGGTGACTTATGAAAGTGGAGGTAAGAGCACACAGGTAGACTACATCTTGTGCAGGCGATGTAATTTGAATGAAGTCAGTGACTGCAAAGTAGTGGTGGGTGAGAGTGTTGCCAAACAGCATAGGATGGTGGTGTGCAGGATGACGCTGATGGTGAGGAAGGTGAAGAAGGCAAAGGCAGAGCAGAAGACAAAGTGGTGGAAGCTGAAAAAGGAAGAGTGTCGTGTTGTCTTCAAGGAGGAGTTGGAACAGGCTTTGGGTAGTCAGGAAGTGCTTCCAGATGACTGGACAACCACAGTCAATGTGGTCAGGGAGACAGGTAGGAGAGTACTTGGTGTGTCCTCTGGAAGAAAAGTAGATAAGGAGACTTGGTGGTGGAATGAGGAAGTGCAGGAGTGTGTACAAAAGAAGAGGTTAGCTAAGAAGAAGTGGGACATAGAGAGGACTGAAGAGAGTAAACAGAAATAAGGGGAGACACAGCGTAAGGCGAAGGTAGCAGTGTCAAAGGCCAGAGGGCATATGATGACTTGTATGATAGGTTGGACAGTAAGGAGGGAGTAAATAATTTATACAGGTTGGCTCAGCAGAGAAATAGAGATGGGAAAGATGTGCAGCAAGTTAGAGTGATTAAGGACAGAGAGTGAAATGTATTGACTGATGACAGAAGTGTGCTGGGAAGATGGAAAGTGTACTTTGAAGAGCTGATGAATGAGGAAAATGAGAGAGAAAAAAGAGTAGAAGGTTTGACAATTGAGAACTAGGAAGTAGCAAAGATTAATAAGGGTGAAGTGAGGAGGGCATTGAAGAGGATGAAGAATGGAAAGGCAGTTGGTCCTGATGACATACCGGTGGAGGTATGGAAGTGTCTAGGGGAGGTAGCAGTAGATTTTCTGACATGGATATTCAACAAGGTCTTAGAAAGTGAGCAGATGCCAGAGGAATGGAGGAGAAGTGTGCTGGTGCCCATTTTTAAGAACAAGGGAGACGTGCAGAGTTGTGGCAACTACAGAGGGATAAAGTTGATGAGCCAACTCATGAAGTTATGGGAAAGAATAGTGGAAGCTAGACTAAGGGCAGAGGTCAGCATTTGTGAACAACAGTTTGGTTTCATGCCAAGAAAGAGCACCACAGATGCAGTGTTTGCTTTGAGGATGTTAATAGAGAAGTACAGAGAAGGCCAGAGGGAGCTGCATTGTGCCTTTGTGGATCTGGAGAAAGCATATGACAAGGTGCCGAGAGAAGAACTGTTGTATTGCATGAAGAAGTCTGGAGTGGCAGGGAAGAATTTTAGAATGGTGCAGGACATGTATGAGAGATGTAAGACAGTGGTGAGGTGTGCTGTCGGTGTGACAGAAGAGTTCAAGGTGGAGGTGGGAGGTCTCTGAGACGCTTTTTGTTTGCTATGGTGATGGACAGGCTGACAGGCGAAGTTAGACAAGAATCTCCATGGACTATGATGTTTGCAGATGACATTGTGATCTGTAGTGAGAGCAGAGAACAAGTGGAGCAAAACCTAGAGAGGTGGAGGTATGCCATGGAAAGGAGAGGAATGTAGGTTAGCCGCAGTAAGACACAATACAAGTGTGTGAACGACAAGGACCCAAGAGGAATGTTGAGGTTACAGGGAGCAGAGATAAAGATAGATGATTTTAAGTACTTAGGCTGAACAATTCTGAGGAATGGAGAGTGTGGAAAACAGGTGAAGAAGCATGTGCAGGCTGGTTGGAATGGATGGAGAAAAGTGTCCGGTGTGATGTGTGATAGGAGAGTATCGGCAAGAATGAAAGGAAAAATGTACAAGACGGTGGTGAGGCCAGCGATGTTGTATGGTTTAGAAACAGTGGCCCTGGGGAAAAGACAGGAGGCAGAGCTTGAGGTAGCAGAGATGAAATTGATGAGGTTCTCTTTGGGAGTAACGAGGATGGATAGGATCAGGAATGAGTACAAGGTACAAGGTACAAAGTACAAGGAGTACATTATATATATGTGTGTGTGTGTGTGTGTGTGTGTGTGTGTGTGTGTGTGTGTGTGTGTGTAAGTAAAAATAAAAGGACAGGACAAAGACTTTATATTGAAACTACAGATCTGTTTCGAGGGGTGCTGAAACCATCTTCTCTCTTCAGGTGATTACAGAAGAATATCTATATTCTGCAGGTCAGATCTATTCCTCCGCTGTGGGGTTTTCTTTTGGCAGTTTGGTACTCCACCTTATCTGACACTAACAGAGCTTGATGGTTTGCTGGAGTAGCATTCACAAAGCAGGGTGGTTGTTGGCACTATTTGGCACGTTTTCGCTGAAAAAACTCATGTGACTCATCACGTGATCGGGGTGTGATGTCTTTAAGTGACGCCTTAATTTATTTGGCTTCATGCTGTCCTCTGCCAATGTTTTCAGATTCAGTAAACACAGCAGTATTTCCTCGTTTCTCACTGCAGCACACTGAAGCCAAGTCCTACATCCGCTTCATTATAGCTCCTCGACTTAGCTTTCGGGAGACTTTTATTTCTCTCACTGTCTTCGTCTCTCTCCGCCTCTATTTCTGTCCCTGTTAAAAATTTCCATGGTTTCCATGGTTTCATTAACTTCCCTTTTATTTTACCTCTGGGCACGCTCTTACAGTGAGGAAGCCACTGCCACCTGCTGTAGTGGATGTACAATTACACTTTATTCTAATATGGCAAAAAAAAAAAAAAAGTTCCCTGGGGTCACATGCAGCAAAGCACCCCACCCACACCCACACACACACACACACACACACACACTATTTGAGAACCACTGTGTTACACAGATACACAGACATGAATATGAATAAAGAAAAGGGAGGTTTCATAAAAGGGAGTCTGACAGGGGTCAAGCTCAGGTTTTTAATCAGAGGTTTGATAATTGCTAGGTACATAAGCCAGTGCTAAGGGAAGACGTAAATCTGTTTAAGAAAGGGTTGATCACTTCTGATAGTAACTATTTCAAGAAACATGGATCAACCACACAGGTTGATGATTGATGAGAAAATTAACGAGAAATGAGATGAGTTCTGTCTCTTGAACCGGCCTAAAACACTTAACTTAAGGAATTTGTTTTAAGTTATGGAATTTAAGTTTATGGAATTAATTTTTTACCTTATATTTTAGATTTTATCATCATCATCATCTTCTTCCGCTTAGTCCAGGGTCGGGTCGTGGAGGCAGCAAGCTTAGCAAAGAGGTCCAGACGTCCCTCTCCCGAGGCACTTCCTCCAACTCTCCCGGGGGGACACCGAGGCGGTCCCAGACAAGCCGAGAGACATAGTCCCTCCAGCGTGTTCTAGGTCGACCCCGGGGTTTCTTCCCAGTTGGACATGCCCGAAACACCACACCAGGGAGGCGTCCGGGGGGCATTCTGACCAGATGCCTGAGCCACCTCAACTGGCCCCTCTCAATGCGGAGGAGCAGCGAATCTACTCCGAGCTCTCCCCGGATGGCGGAGCTTCTCACCGTATCTCTAAGGGAGAACCCCGCCACCCGGTGAAGGAAGCTCATTTCAGCCGCTTGTATCCGTGATCGTGTTCTTTCGGTCATTACCCAAAGCTCGTGACCATAGGTGAGGGTTGGAACGTAGATCGACTGGTAAATTGAGAGCTTCGACTTGCGGCTCAGCTCCTTCTTCACCACGACGGACCGGTACAGGCACCGCTTAACAGCAGAGGCTGCAGCGATCCGTCTGTCGATCTCTCGCTCCATATTTCCCCCACTCGTAAACAAGACCCCAAGATACTTAAACTCCTCCACTTGGGGCAGGACCTCATTCCTGACCCGGAGGGTGCATTCCACCATTGTCTGACTGAGAACCATGGCCTCGGACTTGGAGGTACTGATCTTCATCCCGGCTGCTTCGCACTCAGCTGTGAATCACTCCAATGAGAGCTGGAGGGCCCGACTTGATGAAGCCAAAAGGACAACATCATCCGCAAAAAGCAGAGACGATATCCGATGGCCACCAAACCAGAACCCCTCATCGCCTCGACTGCGCCGAGAAATTCTGTCCATAAAAATTATGAACAGAACCGGTGACAAAGGACAGCCTTGGCGGACTCCAACTCCCACTGGAAACGAATCCGACCTGCTGTTACCAATATGGACCAAACTCTGGCTCCGGTGATACAGCGACCAAATAGCTCATAGCAACGGATCCGGAATGCCGTATTCTCGGAGCACGCCCCACAAGATCTTTCGAGGGACACGGTCGAAAGCCTTCTCCAAATCCACAAACCACATGTGGACAGATTGGGCAAACTCCCATGCCCCCTCCAGAATCCTGTGGAGCGTAGAGAGTTGGTCAAGAGTGCTGCGGCCAGGACGAAAACCACATTGTTCCTCCTGAATCCGAGGTTCGACTATCGGTCAGATCCTCCTCTCTAGTACCCCTGCATAGACTTTCCCAGGTAGGCTGAGGAGTGTAATTCCCTGATAATTGGAACACACCCTCCGGTCCCCCTTCTTAAAAATTGGGACCACCACCCCAGTTTGCCAATCCAGAGGTACAGCCCCTGATGACCACGCGATGTTGCAGAGACGTGTCAACCAAGACAGTCCTACAACATCCAGAGCCCTGAGATATTCCGGGCGGATCTCGTCTAACCCCGGAGCTCGACCACCGAGGAGCTTTTTGACAACCTCAGTGACCTCCACTCCAGTGATGGGTGGACCCTCACCCGAACCCCCAGGGTCTTCCTCTTCCACGGAGGGCGTGTTGGTGGGATTGAGAAGGTCCTCAAAGTATTCCCTCCACCTCTCAACAACATCCCTGGTCAAGGTAAGCAGCTCCCCACCTCCACTGTAAACAGTGTTTGTGAAGAACTGCTTCCCCCTCCTGAGGTGTTGGATGGTGGCCCAGAACCTTTTTGAGGCCAACCGATAATCACTCTCCAGGCCCTCACCGAACTCCTCCCACGCCCGAGATTTTGCATCTGCGACAGCCTCGGCTGCAGCACGTTTGGCCTGCCGGTACCCGTTTACTGCCTCAGGAGTCCCACAGGCTAATAAAACCCGATAGGCCTCCTTCTTCAGCTGGACGGCCCCCTTCACCGCAGGTGTCCACCACCGGGTTCGGGGATTACCGCCACGACAAGCACAGACGACCTTACGGCCACAGCTATGGGCTGCCGCCTCAGCAATGGAGGCACGAAACATGGCCCATTCGGATTCCATGTCCCCTGCCTCCTCCGGAATGTGGTTGTAGCTCTGCCGGAGGTGGGAGTTAAAGGCTTCTCGGACAGGGGGCTCCGCCAAACGTTCCCAGCAGACCCTGATTACACGCTTGGGCCTGCCAGGTCTGGAAGGCAACCTCCCACACCACCGAAGCCAACTCACCACCAGGTAGTGATCGGTAGACAGCTCAACTCCTCTCTTCACCCGAGTGTCCAGAACCTATGGTCGCAAGTCCGATGACACGACTACAAAGTCAATCATCGAACTGCGACCTAGGGTGTCCTGGTGCCAAGTGCACTTATGGACACCCTTATGTTCGAACATGGTGTTCGTGATAGACAAACTATGACGAGCACAGAAGTCCAACAACGAAACACCATTCGGATTCAGACTGGAGAGGCCGTACCTCCCAATCACACTCTTCCAGGTCACACTATCGTTGCCCACATGGGCGTTGAAGTCTCCCAAGACAACGAGCGAATCTCCCGAGGGAGCGTTCTCCAACACCCCCCCCCCCCCCAAAGACTCCAAAAAGGGTGGGTACTCTGAATTGTCATTTGGTGCATAAGCACAAATAACAGTCAGGACCCGTCCCCCCACCCAAAGACGGAGGGAAGCTACCCTTTCATCAACCGGGGAGAACCCCAACATTTGGGCACCGAGACGGGGGGGCAACAAGAATACCCACACCGGCTCGCCACCTCTCCCCATGAGCAACTCCAGAGTAGAAGAAGGTCCAGCCTCTTTCGAGATGGATGGTTCCAGAGCCCACGCTATGCGTTGAGGTGAGCCCGACTATATCTAGTCGGTATCTCTCCACCTCACGCACCAAATCAGGCTCCTTTCCTGCCAGAGAGGTGACATTCCATGTCCCGAGGGTCAGAGTAAGTAGCCGAGGATCAGGCCGACAGAACCCATGCCTTTGGCTGCCACCCAACTCACACTGCACCCGACCCCTAAAACTCCTCCCACGGGCTGTGGGTCCATGGGAGGGCGGACCCATGTCTCCTTTTCGGGCTAGGCCCGGCCAGGCTCCATGGGCATAAGCCCGACCACCAGGCGCTCGCCTTTGAGCCCCTCCCCTGGGCCTGGCTCCAGGAGGGAATCCCGGTGACCCGCATCCTGGCAAGGGAGACTGCTTCCTATATTGTCTCATGTGTCATAGGGGTTTGTTTTGAATTTTAGATTTTAATATTAAAAAAAGTTCATGAAGTTGTCACTGCTATAATTTGATGGTCCACACGTTTTCTTAATGGTCTTATTCCTAGTTAATTCTGCAACAATCTTCTTCTTCTTCTTGTCCTTTCGGCTTTTCCCTTCAGGGGTCGACACAGCAAATCATCTGCCTCCATCTCACCCTATCCTCTGCATCTTTTTCTCTTACACCAACTGCCTTCATGTCCTCCTTCACCACATCCATGAATCGTCTCTTTGGTCTTCCCCTAGGCCTTCTGCCTGGTAGTTCCAACCTCAGCATCCTACTACCAATATACTCACGATCCCTCCTCTATACATGTCCAAACCATCTCAATCTAGCTTCTCTGACTTTGTCTCCAAAACGTCTTACATGTGCTGTCCCTCTGATGTGCTCATTCCTGATCCTATCCATCCTCGTTACTCCCAAAGAGAACTTCAACATTTTCATCTCTGCTACCTCAAGCTCTGCCTCCTGTCTTTTCCCCAGGGCCACTGTTTCTAAACCATACAACATCGCTGGCCTCAACACCGTCTTGTACACTTTTCCTTTCATTTTTGCCGATACCTTCCTATCACACATCACACCAGACAATTTCCTCCAACCATTCCAACCAGCCTGCACACGCTTCTTGACCTCTTTTCCACACTCTCCATTGCTCTGGATTGTTGAGCCTAAGTACTGAAAAGCCTCCAACTTCCTTATCTCTGCTCTTTGTAACCTCACTGTTCCTGTTGGGTCCTTGGCATTCATACTCATGTATTCTGTCTTACTGAGGCTAACCTTCATTCCCCTCCTTTCCAGGGCATACCTCCACCTCTCTAGGTTTTCCTGCACTTGTTCTCTGCTCTCACTGCAGATCACAATGTCATCTGCAAACATCATAGTCCATGGAGATTCTTGTCTAACCTCATCTGTCAGCCTGTCCATCACCATAGCAAACAAGAAGGGGCTCAGAGCTGACCCTTGATGCAGTCCCACCTCCACCTTGAACTCTTCTGTCACACCGACAGCACACCTCACCACTGTCTTACATCTCTCATACATGTCCTGCACCACTCTAACATACTCCCCTGACACTCCAGGTTTTCTCATGCAATACCACAGTTCCTCTCTCGGCACCCTGTCATATGCTTTCTCCAGATCCACAAAGGCACAATGCAGCTCTGTCTGACCTTCTCTGTACTTCTCTATTAACATCCTCAAGGCAAACACTGCATCTGTGGTTCTTTCTACTGTTGTTCACAAATGCTGACCTCTGCCCTTAGTCTTGTTTCCACTATTCTTTCCCATAACTTCATTGTATGGCTCATCAACTTTATCCCTCTGTCGTTGCCACAACTCTGCACATCTCCCTTGTTCTTTAAAATGGGCACCAGCACACTTCTCCTCCATTCCTCTGGCATCCTCTCACTCTCCAAGACCTTGTTGAATGTTCTTGTCAGGAAATCTACTGCTTCCTCTCCTAGACACTTCCATACCTCCACCGGTATGTCATCAGGGCCAACTGCCTTTCCATTCTTCATCCTCTTCAATGCCCTCCTCACTTCACCCTTACTAATCTTTGCTACTTCCTGGTCCTCAACAGTCACCTCTTCTACTCTTTTTCTCTCTCTGTTTCCTCATTCATCAGCTCTTCAAAGTCCTCTTTCCATTTTCCCAGCACACTTCTGTCATCAGTCAATACATTTCCCTCTCTGTCCTTAATCACTCTAACTTGCTGCACATCCTTCCCATCTCTATTTCTCTGCTGTGCCAACCTGTATAAATCATTTTCTCTCTCTTTACTTTCCAACTGAGCATACAAGTCATCATACGCCCTCTGTTTGGCCTTTGACACCGCTACCTTCGCCTTACGCTGTCTCCCTGTACTCCTGTTTACTCTCTTCGGTCCTCTCTATGTCCCACTTCTTCTTAGCTAACCTCTTCTTTTGTACACACTCCTGCACTTCCTCATTCTACAACCAAAGTCTCCTTATCTCCTCTCCTTCCAGATGACACAGCAAGTATTCTCCTACCTGTCTCCCTGATCACATTAGCTGTAGTTGTCCAGTCATCTGGAAGCACTTCCTGACCACCCAAATCCTGTTTCAACTCTGCAACAATATTAATTCTAATTCTGCAACTAATTCTGCAATTAATTTAATTCTGCAACAATATTAAATATATATATTTTGTTCGAAATATGTTGCTCTAGAAGCAAAAAAGAGCTTTTTATATTCAAAGAAACTCTCCTTCCATATTAACTGAAACACCATTAATTTATACACCCTTAATTTTAAGATTGGCAAAGACAATCAACTGTGAAGGCCTCAATACCAACTCAGATTAGTCATGAATATGAAATGGAATCCCTGTCATCAAGGCTGCAGTCCAGGAGAAGGCTCAGACCTGCAGCACTGAAGTACTTATAGTGCACCATTGGCTCATATTAAAGCAACACAAATGAACTCGTAATTCTTTATGGTGAATTAAGTTTAGTTAATAAAACAAAAGACCTCAATGTCCGAAGAAGTTACAAAGATCAACTCAAACAGACATTGAAGTACACAAGCAGTATTTAAAATTAAGATCAAAAACAAGCAAGTCCCATGCAGTTCTGGGGTGTTCCCTCACCTTTCTCATGATCATCCTTACACCAGGAGATCTTGCTCCAGACTGAGAACAATTGATGGGTATTCAGTATTTCTTCCATTTTTGAATACACCAAAGTTCCAGCACTGCGCAGGTCTGCAACCCTGGGCCTGATACCCTGGACATTTCGTTGTTTTTATTCATGGTGGTGAAGAGGTTGGGATGGAAAAGATGAGTTTTGTTGACAGGTTTCTTTTATACACATCATGAGATTAAGTTGGAGAACTACTCTGTGTACTTCATGGACACATAGCTGATATGTGTTCGCCAGAATTCCTGTTGGTTTTACAGGAATTTAATTATTATTTCACCTCATCAAATGCTAATTAATTTATAACCGATATATTGTGTTTTGTCTGGAGTTATGTTGATATTCTGTATCTCTCTGTTAAAATAAACTGACTAATAACTTACAGATTCTTCATTTCTTTGTAAACTTTAGCACTTATGGTATTTATGGTAGTTTTCTGGCTCAGGATCCCTCCTCTTCACCAGACTCGCTGTAGGTGGTTGGAATCCGCCGAGGTTGTGCATTGATTCCTCTCTTGTAATCATCATACAATAGTGGTTGTCCCTTCCAGTGCTTGTCCAGATGATTTTTGAAGGTATTAAGAGTCGTTGCTGTGACGACTTCGGTTGGTAAGCTATTCCAAATTTCTGCCACTCTCCCTGAAAAGGAGTTTTTCTGTAGCTGGGTATTGGCTCTTTGTGGGTATATCTTTAGTAGGTGACCTCTTTTGCTTGTTCTAATAGAGCTTCCCACATCTTGAGGAGGGTGCATACGTTCCTGTCATATATCCCATGAATAATCTTCTAGCACTCTATCATGTCTCCTCTGTAACATCTGTAGCTCATGGTTGGTAGCTTGAGTGTCTTTCACTGTATGACATGTTTTGCATACCTGGGATCTGTTTGTTAGCTCTTCATTGGACTCCCTCAATAAGTTTGATGTGTGTCTGCTTGTATGAAAACCATACTGGACATGCATATTCCAGATGTACTCTCACTAAGGTCTTGTAGAGTGGAATAAAGGTCTTTGTATCTAGGCACTTGAAGGTTCTTCTTAGCAGTGAGAATGTGGAGTTCTTGATCTTCTCTCCAATATGCTTTTCAAATGATAGGTCACTGTCAGTGAAAAACCCAATGTCCTTTTCCCATTGGCTTGTATCCATATCTTTATTCATGAGTTGGTAAGAATATTCCGAGTGACTTCCTCCCTTTCTCCCTATGTTCATAACTCAAGAAGATCTGTCTGGAGGGTGCCGCAATCTTTTTCTGTTGTGATCTCATTGTAGACTTTGATGTCATCAGCGAAGAGATATGCTATAAAGTCCAAGGTGTCTGGGAAGTCGTTGATATACAGGACAAAGAGGATTGTTACCAGGATTGATCCTTGAGGGATTTCTGATGTAACTGGTTTGAGGGATGAGCGTGCTTCACCAACACTGACTAATTGTTTTTGGTTTGTCAGAAAATCTTCTATCCATGCCACAGTATTTGGATAAATTCCATATGCTGTAATCTTTTCCAGGAGTCTTCTGTGTGGCACCGTGTCAAAGGCCTTCTTAAAGTCCATATAGATACAATAGCTTGACCTTCTCTCATCGACAGCTGTGCTCCATCTCTCCATGACTTCAAGTAGTTGAAGAGTTGTTGATCGGCCGCTAATGAATCCATATTATCTTGCATTAAAAAGGTTGTTAGCTTTTATGTGTTCTACGATGTGGTCCCTCACTAGCTTTTCCATAACTTTTGAGATTACTGATGTTAAACTCACTGGTCTGTAGTTGCCGGCATCTGATTTATCACCCTTCTTGTATATTGCACTGATCTCTGCTTCTTTCCAAGCAGTACATATTTTCCCTGTAGTCAATGATCTATCAAAAAGTATCTTAAGGGCGGTACTTAGTGCCTCTGCCACCTCCTTCAGGAAGTAGAGATGAATTAAATCCAGTCCCAGTGATTTGTCCTGCTTTAGGTCTTTTAGAACTTTGGTGATCTTTGTATCTGTTATCTGAAGAATTTCTGTTTGGTCTTTTAATGATCTTTTGTTGAAGAAAGGTAGGTCCCCTTCTGGTTCTTCTGTGAACATGCTGGTGAAGTATATAGCTAGTCTTTCTGAGTTGATCGCGATGTCACTTGTTTTTTTAGAGTCTTTGTCGTTTGGGTCCAGTCTCTTCTTCTTTTCCTTTCGGCTATTCCCTTCAGGGGTCGCCACAGCAAATCATCCGCCTCCATCTCACCCTATCCTTTGCATCTTCTTCTCTTATACCAGCTACTTTCATGTCCTGCTTCACCACATCCATGAATCGTCTGTTTGGTCTTCCTCTAGGCCTTCTGCCTGGTAGTTCCAACCTCAGCATCCTACTACCAATATACTCACGATCCCTCCTCTATACATGTTCAAACCATCTCAATCTAGCTTCTCTGACTTTGTCTCCAAAACATCTCACATGTGCTGTCCCTCTGATGTGCTCATTCCTGATCCTATCCATCCTTGTTACTCCCAAAGAGAACCTCAACATTTTCATCTCTGGTATCTCAAGCTCTGCCTCCTGTCTTTTCCCCAGGGCCACTGTTTCTAACCATACAACATCACTGGCCTCACCACCGTCTTGTACACTTTTTCTTTCATTCTTGCCGATACCCTCCTATCACACATCACTCCGGACACTTTTCTCCATCCATTCCAACCTGCCTGCACACGCTTTTTCACTTGTTTTCCACACTCTCCACTTCTCTGGATTGTTGACCCTAAGTACTTAAAATCCTCCACATTCTTTATCTCTGCTCCTTGTAACCTCACCGTTCCTGTTGGGTCCTTGTCGTTCACACACTTGTATTCTGTCTTACTGAGGCTAACCTTCATTCCCCTCCTTTCCAGGGCATACCTCCACCTCTCTAGATTTTCCTGCACTTGTTCTCTGCTCTTACTGCAGATCACAATGTAATCTGCAAACATCACAGTCCATGGAGATTCTTGTCTAACCTCGTCTGTCAGCCTGTCCATCACCATAGCAAAAAAGAAGGGGCTCAGAGATGACCCTTGATGCAGTCCTACCTCCACCTTGAACTCTTCTGTCACACCAACAGCACACCTCACCTTCTCTGTACTTCTCTATTAACATCCTCAAGGCAAACACTGCATCTGTGGTGCTCTTTCTTGGCATGAAACCAAACTGTTGTTCACAAATGCTGAACTCTGCTCTTAGTCTAGCTTCCACTATTCTTTCCCATAACTTCATCATATGGCTCATCAACTTTATCACCCTGTAGTTGCCACAACTCTGGCCGTCTCCCTTGTTCTTAAAAATGGGCACCATCACACTTCTTCTCCATTCCTCTGGCATTCTCTCACTCTCTAGGACCTTGTTGAATGTTCTTGTCAGGAAATCTATTGTTACCTCTCCTAGACACTTCCATACCTCCACCGGTATGTCATCAGGGCCAATTGCCTTTCCATTCTTCATCCTCTTCAATGCCCTCCTCACTTCACCCTTACTAATCTTTGCTACTTCCTGGTCCTCAACGGTCACCTCTTCTACTCTTTTTATCTCTCTCAGTTTCCTTATTCATCAGCTCTTCAAAGTCCTCTTTCCATCTTCCCAGCACACTTCTGTCATCAGTCAATACATTTCCCTCTCTGTCCTTAATCACTCTAACTTGCTGCACGTCCTTCCCATCACTATTTCTCTGCTGTGCCAACCTGTATAAATCATTTTCTCCCTCTTTACTTTCCAACCAAGCATACAAGTCATCATACACCCTCTGTTTGGCCTTTGACACCGCTACCTTCGCCTTATGCTGTGTCTCCCTGTACTCCTGTTTACTCTCTTCAGTCCTCTCTATGTCCCACTTCTTCTTGGCTAACCTCTTCCTTTGTACACACTCCTGCACTTCCTCATTCCACCACCAAGTCTACTTATCTACTCTCCTTCCAGAGGACACACCAAGTACTCTCTTACCTGTCTCCCTGATCACATTTGCTGTAGTTGTACAGTCATCTGGAAGCACTTCCTGACCACCCAAAGCCTGTTCCAACTCCTCCTCGAAGACAACATGACACTCTTCCTTTTTCAGCTTCCACCACTTTGTCTTCTGCTCTGCCTTTGCCTTCTTCACCTTCCTCACCATCAGCGTCATCCTACACACCTGCACACCACCATCCTATGCTGTTTGGCAACACTCTCACCCGCTACTAGTTTGCAGTCACTGACTTCTTTCAAATTACATCGCCTGCACAAGATGTAGTCTATTTGTGTGCTCTTACCTCCGCTTTTATAAGTCACCCTGTGCTCCTGTTTCTTCTGGAAGAAAGTATTCACCACAGCCATTTCCATCCTTTCTGCAAAATCTACCAACATCTGTCCTTCTGCGTTCCTGTCCTGGATAGCAAATCTGCCGATCACGTCCTCGTCCCCTCTGTTCCCCTTGTTTCCTGCACCAACATGTCCATTGAAGTCTGCACCAATGACCACTCTTTCACCTCTGGGGGTACTCTGCATCACTTCATCTAAGTCACTGCAGAATCTCTCCTTCTCTTCTAGCTCATATCCTGCCTGTGGGGCATAAGCACTAATAACATTGAACATCATGCCTTCAATCTCTAACTTAAGACTCATCACTCTGTCTAACACTCTTTTCACTTCTAGAACATTCCTGACAAACTCCTCCTTCAAGATGACTCCGACTCCATTTCTCTTCCCATCCACACCATGAAAAAACAGCTTAAACCCTGCTCCTAAGCTTCTAGCCTTGCTACCTTTCCACCTGGTCTCCTGAACACACAGTATGTCAACCTTCCTCCTCTGCATCATGTCAGCCAGCTCTCTACCTTTTCCTGCCATAGTTCCAACATTCAAAGTCCCTACTCTCAGTCCTATACTCATGCCTTTCCTCTTCTCTCTCTGCCTATGGACACGCCTCCCGCCTCTCCTTCTTCGACCAACAGTAGTCCAATTTCCACCAGCACCCTGTTGGTTGACAGCACTGATGGCGGTCGTTGTTAACCTGGGCCTCGACCGTTCCGGTATGACATTCTTGGTAGTGACTCGCATATTTTATTTGGCATTTGTTTTACGCCGGATACCCTTCCTGACGCAACCCTCTGCATTTATCCGGGCTTGGGACCGGCGTGAGGGAGAGACACTGGTTTGTGGCCCCCCACGGCTGCATTTTTCCATAATATTTATGTTCTTAAAACATTTGATACTGTTATCCCACACATGTTGCTCTACACCTTTCAGCTTCCTTCTCATATTTTCCGATTCTATTAACTCACAATACGTGGCTCATGGACATAATGACATAGTATTCTTTTTTAGACCATTTTCAGCACTTTTTACAAGTCCATTGTTCGCACCTAACACGTAGGTCTTCATCAGTTAGTAGTCGCTTGCACATTTTACATGGAGCATCTTCATTGATATTGTTTTTGTTTACATCCGCCAATTTGTTTTCCGAATTACCGGTGTTCATAACTTGATCCTCTTATTTACTGCATTATTGTGATATA
>CM045737.1:2036205-2086205 GCA_024760905.1 Plotosus lineatus | reverse complement strand
GAGGAAGGTGGACATACTGTGTGTTCAGGAGACCAGGTGGAAAGGTCGCAAGGCTAGAAGCATAGGAGCAGGGTTTAAGCTGTTTTATCATGGTGTGGATGGGAAGAGAAATGGAGTCGGAGTCATTTTGAAGGAGGAGTTTGTCAGGAATGTTCTAGAAACGAGGTCCTAGAGAGTGAGAGGATGCCAGAGGAATGGAGGAGAAGTGTGCTGGTGCCCATTTTTAAGAACAAGGGAGACGTGCAGAGTTGTGGCAACTACAGAGGGATAAAGTTGATGAACCATACGATGAAGTTATGGGAAAGAATACTCGAAGCTAGACTAAGGGCAGAGGTCAGCATTTGTGAACAACAGTTTGGTTTCATGCCAAGAAAGAGCACCACAGATGCAGTGTTTGCCTTGAGGATGTTAATGGAGAAGTACAGAGAAGGTCAGAGGGATCTGCATTGTGCCTTTGTGGATCTGGAGAAAGCATATGACAGGGTGCCGAGAGAAGAACTGTGGTATTGCATGAGGAAGTCTGGAGTGGCAGAGAAGTATGTTAGAGTGGTGCAGGACATGTATGAGAGATGTAAGACAGTGGTGAGGTGTGCTGTCGGTGTGACAGAAGAGTTCAAGGTGGAGGTGGGACTGCATCAAGGGTCAGCTCTCAGTGCCTTCTTGTTTGCTATGGTGATGGACAGGCTGACAGATGAGGTTAGACAAGATTCCACATGGACTATGATGTTTGCAGATGACATCGTGATCTGTAGTGAGAGCAGAGAACAAGTGCAGGAAAATCTAGAGAGGTGGAGGTATGCCTTGGAAAGGAGGGGAACAGAGATACAGGGAGCAGAGATAAGAAAGGTGGAGGATTTTAAGTACTTAGGCTCAACAATCCAGAGCAATGGAGACTGTGGAAAAGAGGTCAAGAAGCGTGTGCAGGCAGGTTGGAATGGTTGGAGAAAAGTGTCCGGTGTGATGTGTGATAGGAGGGTATCGGCAAGAATGAAACTTGACAGGCCAACGATGTTGTATGGTTTAGAAACAGTGGCCCTGGGGAAAAGACAGGAGGCAGAGCTGGAGGTAGCAGAGAGGAAAATGTTGAGGTTCTCTTTGGGAGTAACGAGGATGGATAGGATTAGGAATGAGCACATCAGAGGGACAGCACATGTAAGACGTTTTGGAGACAAAGTCAGAGAGACTAGATTGACATGGTTTGGACATGTACAGAGGAGGGATAGTGAGTATATTGGTAATAGGATGCTGAGGCTGGAACTACCAGGCAGAAGGCCTAGAGGAAGACCAAAGAGACGATTCATGGATGTGGTGAAGGCGGACATGAAGGTCGTTGGTGTAGGAGAAGAAGATGCAAAGGATAGGGTGAGATGGAGGCAGATGATTCGCTGTGGCGACCCCTGAAGGGAAAAGCCGAAAGGAAAAGAAGAAGATTTAGGATCCCCCCCCAGTGCAGCTAACTGGGTTATCAAAGGCAGGCCATGTCTCTCACTGTCTATTGTGTGAGGCTATAAAAGAACCATTGCTGACTTTCGTAAAGAGTAGGCTGCATAGCTGTCAGCGTGTTTCTGTCCCTTTCTAAAAGGGTTTTGTCAGGAAGGGCATCCTACGTAAAAACCTGTTCCAAATCAAATGTGCGAATCATTCGCTGTGGCGTCCCCTGATAAAGGGAAAAAGCCGAAAGGAAATCTAATTTATGAGCTATCATTCTGTAAATTTTATTCCATTTCTATTTCTACTTGTTCTTCAATTTCATTTCGCTTTCGACCTCGAACAGACCTGTTCATATCTCCGGATGTTTGCAAAACAAATGTTGGTAAGTTGGGTATTTTATTTCCATCTTATGTTTTTTTTAATGTTTAATTGTTATTATATATAAGCATTTATAGCATTGAATATGTATTTATTGATATTACATACACATATACATGTACGTATACATCAATCGGGGGGTGGGGTGGGGGGTGATCCTACTTCACGGATTTCGATGGTCACGTGGAGATTTCGGTCCCAATTAACCGCGGAAAGTGAGGGATCCCTGTATATATATATATATATATATATATATATATATATATATATATATATATATATATATATACATACAGACTCATCCACCGTCTCTACTTCAGCTGTGATTTCCGTTCTTTCTGTTCCTGGATTACAAACCCCGGCGGCGGAAAGAATCTCTTGCTGCGCTGCTGCTTGCCATGAGCTCTTTTAGGGCTCTTTTTTATTTATTTGGTGTTGGCGGAGTTATTTTGTGTGTGTGTGTTCTTGTGAACACAAGGGGCAGTGGTGGTCTAGTGGTATAGGGTGCTGGAAATGTTGATTCAAAGGTTGGGGGTTCAAGTCCCACTCTCCACAAGTTTGTCACTGTCCCCCCCAGTGCAGCTAACTGGGTTATCAAAGGCGCGCCATGTCTTTCACTGTCTATGGTGAGAGGCATGTAAAAGAACCATTGCTGACTTTCGTAAAGAGTAGCTGCAAAGTCGTCAGCGTGTTTCTGTCCCTTGCTAAAGGGTTGTGACAGGAAGGGCATCCGACGTAAAAACCTCTGCCAAATCAAACGTGTGAATCAGATGATTCGCTGTGGCGACTCCCGAGTAAAAGGGAAAAAGCCGAAAGGAAGACAAACAGTTCTTGTGGACAAACATACAAAATCACCCTGCCCACACCAAATAAATATCCGCCCACACTCGTGACTATTAATTCTCATCTATGTAATTTTGAACCCTAAAAGAGCATTTTTGGAAGGGTACGCACATCATTCAGTTGAAAGCTGGCTTAACTCTCTACCTCCTGGAAGCCCGAAGTGCTTCCGATGTGAGTAAATGAGTAAAAAGCACCAATTGGCCACCATAAAGTACCTTTTTTTGAAAAGTCACGGATTTTACCAGAGAGGTAAAAGAGTCGCATGTTGCCGACCCCTGTTGTATACCCCACGTGACCATCGAAATCCGCGAAGTAGGATCACCACAAACCCCTCCGACTGACGTATACATACATGTATGTATATAATATCAATACATGCATATTCAATGCTACTAATTCTTATAATAACCATTAAATACTAAAAAAAAAAAAACATAAGATGTAAATAAAATATAAATACACACAATCAGATGGTATTGCAGGAGAAGAAAACGACACATACATATGCACGCGTGCAGAGGTTTGATGGGAGATTTTGGGTTGTTTTTTTATTGGTTTAGTATTTTTTTGCATAATTGGCCTTGTTTTTGTGGCATTTTCCTTAACTGTTTCCTCCATTCTTCCTTAATTTCCATATTTTTAAATTCGATTAATATTTATATATATTAAAAAAAAGGGTTAGGGTTATGCTGAAGCCGTATGAATTGCTGAAGCCGTATGCAATGCACTGAAGCCGTATGAATTGAAGCGCGAAGTAGCGAGATCCCTGTGTGTATGTGTATGTATGTGTATATATATATTTAGTTATTTATTGTTATTTCTGTGAAGTGTTGTAGGTGCAGAATTCAGTGACTGGAAGCATTTACTTGAAGTTACTATTGGATTCCAAATGAACGAAAAACATGATTTTCAATATTGCTCACAATGCACTCCAAGTAGCTGAAATGAGCTTCCTTCACAGGATGGCTGGGCTGTCTCGTTGAGATAGGGTGAGCGGCTCGGAGTGGAACCGCTGCTCCTCCGTGTGGAGAGGAGCCAGTTGAGGTGGGATGGGCATCTCGAACACCTCCCTGATGTGGTGTTTTGGGCCACCTGATGTGGTGTTTTGGGAGTTAAAATTGTTATTTTTATATATTTATAAATTTATAAATACAGTGGTACCTTGACTTACGAATGTCTTTTATAACGAAATTTCCATGATACGAGCCAAAAATCCCCCCCATCCAACGACAAGCAAAATTTTGATTCAGAAGCTCTGCTGGGGAAATGGCTTTTCTGAGCCGATTAGCCTTGTATTCTTCTGCATGCATACCAGCACGCTCCGAGAATGCCTTGTGCAGTGGTTCTCAATTATTTTCTGTGACGCCCCCTTTTGGAAGAAAAAAACCCAAACATTTCATGACCCCCCCCCCCCCCTCCAGTACCCCACAGTGAGAGTGCCACTGCTACCTACTGTAGAGGATGCGCAATTACACTTAATTGGCATCACAGCCTCAGGGGGCGTGCCCCACTATATTACAAACGCTGTCATGAACATAGGAAGCTATAACATTAGAAGTATGGATATCCCTTTTATAGGTATCGATTATCGATCGACATAATTATATCAGCGATATTCCGATAGTCAATGACATCCCTAGTATACACCATCATCTCCATCACCACCACCACCTTCCAGGGTTGGGTCGTGGGAGCAGCAGCCTAAGCATTGAGGTCCACCCATCCCTCTCCCAAGAAATTTCCTCCAGCTCTTCTGGGGGAGTTAAAGAGGCGTTGCCAAATCAGCCGAAAGACTTAGTCCCTACAGCATGTTCTGGGTCAACCCCGAGGTATCTTCCTGGTCAAGACATGCCCAAAACACCACATCAGGGAGGTGTTCGAGATGCCCATCCCACCTCAACTGGCTCCTCTCCACACGGAGGAGCAGCGGTTCCACTCCGAGCCGCTCACCCTATCTCAACGAGACAGCCCAGCCATCCTGTGAAGGAAGCTCATTTCAGCTACTTGGAGTGCATTGTGAGCAATATTGAAAATCATGTTTTTCGTTCATTTGGAATCCAATAGTAAATTCAAGTAAATGCTTCCAGTCACTGAATTCTGCACCTACAACACTTCACAGAAATAACAATAAATAACTAAATTGTTTTTTTTCCCAAAGTTCTTGCTGTCACAGATTCAGGAAAGGTGCAGCAAGCAAACAAACAACAGAATAAAACAAAAAGGACTCGATTCACTTTTCATATGACTTAATCGCAACGTTGAAAGACGCTTTTCAGGCATTTGTGTGGTTTCCGCACACACACACACACACACACACACACACACACACACACACACCTCACAAAAAGTTAGGGATACTTGGCTTTCTGGTGAAAGTTGTCTTGTTCTTATAAACATAAATAACAGCCCAAAGATTGGACCCACAAGAAATTTTTGACCGGTACTGTATTAAGCTACGCAAAACTTCAAGTTCAATCCAAACAAATTTCTAAACCTCTTTGAGCCAGTTGAATAAAGCTAAAAATACAATCTTTCCTTCAGCATGGTTCAGAGTTACTCAAAAACTTCTAACATATGAAAGTCATTTGAAAGCAGCAGGTTCTGAACTGATACAGCGTGCAACTGAATGAATTTAAAGCAGATTTCAACACAAGAAGGAGCACATAAAAATTCCATATAAAATTAAACCAATATGACAACTTGTATGTATTTGTACTTCACTGAGTCTCTAATGCTCAGATCCATAATAATACCAGAGTACAACAACAAACTATTTTCTCAAGTCATTCAGTTTATGATTTGGTTAGTTAAGGTGGAATTGTTGCTGATCAGATGTTACTTACTTCATGTGTATTTCATTGTGTATTTGGGGAAGAGCCATTGCTACTTTCATCACAAAGGGAAAAAACTCATAAAATCAGCTGTTTCATAGACATCATCCTGCTGAATGTGAAATGAAAGATTTTCTTCTCTGTTGGGGCAAAACACATGACCAGCTACCTCCTGGTAAATAACTCCACAAGACACAAGCTGTCAAAAGGCAGGCATTGTGTAGTTTCCCGGCTGTATGAAACATTCAGCCGTGATCTGGGACTAAACACCGGCAGAAAGTGCATCAGGTCAAACCTCAAGTGATTTTGCTGGTGTGCTGTGGGTCAGTTCCCACCGACTCATCACTTTTATCTCCATATACAATCATGCATCCAGAACTTGGTAGCAGGGTTTTCCTGGTATGGCAGTGCACTAGGTGGATGCACACATCCCTCCTCTTTGCCAAGAAAACCACCTTAAACTAATCATTGGACATTAGAATTCCAACAATAACTGCTAAAAGCTTCATTGTCAGTTCCACCATGTAAATCAGGTAAAGGTCAGGGTTAGCTCTCAACCTGATTCATTTTAGATCCACGAAGCAAAGTGAATACACTAAAGCTAATGCTAGCGCAATGTCAGAAGAGTCAACTAGTACTGAAGGACTTAATCACGCTTCGGTTCTTGAAGGCCAACTTCTCCAACAGGTTTGATGGTGTATTGACTGCAATCAAGGGAATGAAAGGCGAGGTCAGAGAATGCATCACACACTGAGGACATGGTTGCAAGTCTACAAACAAACGTTCAGAGTCTTGAAAAGAAAAACAGGGACCACTTGGAAAGCAGGCCAGGAAGGCTAACCTGAGACCAGTGAATCTAACAGAGAAAGTGGAGACAGCTGATTTAAGCTCTTCTGGAAGCCAGAGATGCTAGGCATTCCTCTGCTAAAACCATTTCTGAAAAATATATACAATTTAAAATCATTTTCTCCAGGAGACACCCACCTAACTGAAAAAGAGGACTTAAAGATTAAGAGAAGGTGGCAAGAAGTGTTTTTGGCACCTTTTACCTCCCAAGTGAAAAGAGTCAGAACTTCAGTACACAAGTCCCCCTTAATGTACGTAAGGTAAACGCCGACAAGATGGGAAGTTATCTGATTGTTCAGGGTCCCATCTATACTGAACCTCTAAATTTAGTTAACATTTATGCTCCCAATAAAGATGAACCAAGCTTTTTCAACAATTTATTTTGCATGTTATCATTATTTTGGGGTCACTATATTTTACAGGGATCCCACTGAGGTTTAGAAAAAAATAGAGGAAATGGGCTTAGAAATAGAGGAAATTAAACATTTCAGCTTGGGGTCACAGGGCCCCTTGCGGGGTACAGGGGCAGAGCATGTCATGTAAAAAATCATGCAAAAAAGTTAAGCATTGTTTTGTAACATGCATAAACACTAAACAAAACAGCTTAAATAATGTAAAAAAATACGAAAAGGTTATTTCAGTGTAGATACACTGATTCAAGTAGCATAGCCCTATGGCTCGTCATTCATGTTTAACATAATTATGGAATAATTATCAACTAATTTGTAGAATGATCACATAACACATGACATATATTATCACAACAAACATTTTGTGTTCAACTAGTGAGCATACCTGCTACAAGTTAGTATGTTAATAGTATAACACTATCTTTCAAAATGTCACAATATTTACTCTGCACTAGTAAACAGTCTTACACTGTACTTATTCAATAAATTTATAAAAAAATAGCATAATTCCGCTAAATAGGCGAGTAAAAATAGCGGAATTCCGCTAAATAGCGGAGTGCTGGGATCCCTGAGTTTAGTTGGAGACTTTAATTGTACTGTCAATCCTAATATAGATAAATCATCACATTTAGACAAACTGTAGAGCCAGAGTATTCTTCAGAGTGCAAAGGGATTAAATCTTAAAGACATATGTAGAGGCAGAAACTCTGGAGTATCAGAATACAGGGATCCCTCGCTATTTTGCGCTTCAATTCATGCTGCTTCAATGCATCGCAGTTTTGTTTTTTTAATATTCATCAAATTAAAAAATAAGGAAATTAAGGAAGAATCGGGGGAAAAGTTAAGAAAATTCCACAACAACAAAGCCAATTATGCAAAAAAAAAAAAAAAAAAAAAAAAAAAAAAAAAAAAAAGAAAAAAACCCTAAACAAACACAAAACAAAAAACAACCCAATACCTCAAATCAAAACTAGTTACATTTTTTTTGTAAGGGGCACACGTCTGTATGTGTGTGTATTTATATTCTATTTACATCTTATGAATTATTTTTTCATTTTCAATTGTTATTATAAGCATTTAATAACATTGAATATGTATTTATTGATATTATATACACATAGTACATGTATGCATATGTCAGTCAGTTGGTGGGTCTAGGGGTCGGGGGGAGGTGATCCTACTTCGCGGAATTCTGTGGTCGTGCGGGGAGGGGGACTCAGTCCAAATTAACCGTGGAAAGTGAGGAATCCCTGTATTCCTGTCCACACATAAATCATACTCACCAATCGACTACTTCTTGATCTCAGCAAGTCTCTCATATACAGTAAACAATTGTGACTATGACAGTATTCTGATCTCAGACCACGCCCCGCCAATCAAGTTTATGTAGATCCAGGGCTGGTATGAGATCCCCCAAATAGAAATTTCAACAAAAATGGCTAAAGAGCTAATGATGTACTTCAAAAGAAATAAATTTATGTAAACTAAGTTCAATATTTTTTAAACAAATCCATGCATTAGATGGGAAACAAGTAAAGCCTTCATCAGTTGGTGGGTCTAGGGGTCGGGGGGAGGTGATCCTACTTCGCGGAATTCTGTGGTCGTGCGGGGAGGGGGACTCAGTCCAAATTAACCGTGGAAAGTGAGGAATCCCTGTATTCCTGTCCACACATAAATCATACTCACCAATCGACTACTTCTTGATCTCAGCAAGTCTCTCATATACAGTAAACAATTGTGACTATGACAGTATTCTGATCTCAGACCACGCCCCACCAATCAAGTTTATGTAGATCCAGGGCTGGTATGAGATCCCCCAAATAGAAATTTCAACAAAAATGGCTAAAGAGCTAATGATGTACTTCAAAAGAAATAAATTTATGTAAACTAAGTTCAATATTTTTTAAACAAATCCATGCATTAGATGGGAAACAAGTAAAGCCTTCATCAGAGGTCAAATAATCAACATCAGAACTCAAAGTCCAAGAACACCAAACAAAACTGATTCTGTTGGGATCAAAAATCAAAAGCATTGAGAATATGTACTTTGAGAATCCTTGTCCCAATCTACATCAATGTTTGTTGTTAACTCAATGCAACGAAATCTCAGCTTCAAAAGCTACAGCCAAACTTACTGAAACTCTGTCCACTCTCCAAAAGGTTGCCACTGTCTCCCCCAGTGCAGCTAACTGGGTTATCAAAGGCCAGCGTTGTCTCCACTGTCTGTGGTGTGAGGCATGTAAAAGAACCATTGCTGACTTTGGACAAGTGTAGGCTGCAAAGCCGTCAGCTTGTTTCTAATCGGAAGTTGGAGTCCCCTGAAGCAGTTCATTCACAGTAACGTTCTGGCAACTCCTGCTGCAGCACTGGAACCCAGTCATATAGGCACTTGCCCTTCCATTAGATCCTTCCGGTGGTGCCGAGAGGGGGGACTTGCTGCTTGGGTCACAGCCTGCCCTCCATTAGGCTTGCGCACTGGAGAGTATCACCAGCCGGGATACCAGCAAGAGCACAGCCATAGTCCTTCAGAACTGACGGAGACCTACGTGTGATCATGGCAAGCAGTGTTCTCACCATCAGCCAGCGGCCGGCCAGAGAAAGAGATTTTTCCGCTGCCGGGGTTTGTAATCCAGGAACGGAAATCACAGCTGAAGTAAGAGGCGATGGATGAGATATGGTTTATGCACGGCAATCCCCGAATTAAATAACTCTCCTCCCAGTGACAAAATAAAAGACTGGGTGTGGTTCAGTCTTCACTCTGAGAATGGGGCGGTCAGTGCAGTATTAAGCATTAATATTATTTAAAAGAACGTTTAGCAGGCTCCTTCTTAAAATTAGTCTTCATATATTTTTCTGTGTTACCGTCATTTTTATAAACTGTGACAAAACAACACTAATAAAATGAATAAAGAAAAAGGAGATCCCACAAAGGGAGTGATGGTGAAGTGGGCTACCCAACACATCTGGCTGCACCTCATCCCTCGCTTCGTGGAATAGATATTCTTTTTCTACACTACAAATTCTCCCTACAGGGCAGCTTTATTGTTCACTGGGAAGGCACAAGATCACGGGGAAATTGTAGTCACTGTTAGAGATGCGTAGAAATACGGAAATCAAACTAAAGCGGTAATGGGTGGAGTACAAAGCAGAGAGCCAGTGATCACAGGGAAGAGAGACAATCAAGCTCCGGGAAGAGTGCTGCTAGTCTTTATAGCCCGTGATTAAGTGGAATTAGGTGTTTGTGTTTAGCACTCCACGCACGTGTGACAGCCACGCCCCTCTCCAATGCGCATTTCAACGTGCAACTCTTTTTTGAGAAACCATAACACACTAATGTAAAAACCACAGTGCAGTTAAAGAGTCTCTCACAACACAGACCATAACATAGTGTAAAGGGGAAAGTCTGTTGGGCTTTTTACACCCGAGCCATAGTGGCTCATCAGGCTGGTGCTTATCCCCGATTTCCGTAGCGTGAAGCAACTAGGAGTTCAACTCCACCTGGATGGGACATTAGTCCGTTGCAGGTTACCTTCCCAGTATATTTTTTACTGGTACCCAGTTATACTGCTGGGTGAACAGAGGTACACTTGTGGTTAAGACCTTGCCCAGGGGTCTTAGCACAGTGGGGGGCTAACTGGGATTTGAACTCACAACCTCCTGATCATGAGCCCAGCACCCTAACCACTACGCCACCAGCCCCACGTAACAGTGTACTGTATTCAATATTTTTTTTCACTTAATTTGAGGACCTATCGTATGAGTTACGGAACTGTAAACTTCTGTTCAAAAGATGACGGAACGGATTAAGACCTTTCACATTAGTTGTAATGGGAAAAGTGGATTAGGAATCTGAACAAATTGGAATCCGAACAGCTATCTGGAACGGATTAAGTTCGAGTACCAAGGCTCCACTGGACTCGTCCTTCTCAAAAATTAGCATATTGTAATAAAGTTCATTATTTTCTGTAATGTACTGATAAAAATTAAACTTTCATGTATTTTAGATTCATTACACACCACTGAAGTAGCTCAAGCCTTTTATTGTTTTAATATTGATAACTTTGGCAAAAAAGTAAAGAAAAACCAAAAATCCCTATCTCAAAAAATTTGCATATTTCATCCGACCAATTAAAAAAAAGTGTTTCCAATCCAAAAAAGGTCAACCTTCAAATAATTATGTTTAGTTATGCTCTCAATACTTGGTCGGGAATCCTTTTGCAGAAATGACTGCTTCAATGCGGCGTGGCATGAAGGCAATCAGCCTGTGGCACTGCTGAGGTGTTATGGAGGCCCAGGATGCTTCGACAGCGGCCTTAAGCTTATCCACAGTGTTGGGTCTGGTGTCTTTCAACTTTCTCTTCACAATATCCCACAGATTCTCCAAGGGGTTCAGGTCAGGAGAGTTGGCAGGCCAATTGAGCACAGTAATACCATGGTCAGTAAACCATTTACCAGTGATTTTGGCACTGTGAGCAGGTGCCAGGTCATGCTGAAAAATGAAATCTTCATCTCCATAAAGCTTTTCAGCAGATGGAAGCCTGAAGTGCTCCAAAATCTCCTGATAGCTAGCTGCATTGACCCTGCCCTTGATAAAACACAGTGGACCAACACCAGCAGCTGACATGGCACCCCAGACCATCACTGACTGTGGGTACTTGACACTGGACTTCAGGCATTTTGGCATTTCCTTCTCCCCAGTCTTCCTCCAGACTCTGGCACCTTGATTTCTGAAAGACATGCAAAATTTGCTTTCATCCGAAAAAAGTACTTTGGACCACTGCGCAACAGTCCAGTGCTGCTTCTCTGTAGCCCAGGTCAGGCGCTTCTGCCGCTGTTTCTGGTTCAAAAGTGGCGGTGACTTTGAATGTTTCTACTCCAGACTCAGTCCACTGCTTCCACAGGTCCCCCAAGGACTGGAATCGGCCCTTCTCTACAATCTTCCTCAGGGTCCGGCCTTGATACAGCACTCTGGGAACAGCCCATTCGCTCAGAGATTTGTTTCTGTGTCTTACCCTCTTGCTTGAGGTTGTCAATGATGGCCTTCTGGACAGCAGTCAGGTCGGCAGTCTTACCCATGCTTACGGTTTTGAGTGATGAACCAGGCTGGGAGTTTTTAAAAGCCTCAAGAATCTTTTGCAAGTGTTTAGAGTTAATTCGTTGATTCAGATGATGAGGTTAATAGCTCATTTAGACTACCTTTTCATGATATGCTAATTTTTGAGATAGGAATTTTGGGTTTTCATGAGCTGTATGCCAAAATAATCAGTATTAAAACAATAAAAGACCCGATATATTTCAATATTTCAACAATTGGGTTGTTTTTAATATTCCAGTTGGTGAACAATGAATCTAAAAATATATGAAAGTTTCATTTTTATTCACTCACACCGTATTACTCACACCGGTCCCAAGCCTGGATAAATGCAGAGGGTTGTGTCAGGGAGGGCATCCAATGTAAAACCTATGACAAATCAACTATGCGGATCATCAATATGACTTCCAAACCAGATCAGTCGAGGCCCGGGTTAACAACTGCCATCAGTGCTGTTAACCAACAGGGTGCTGGTGGAAACTGGACTACTGTTGGTCACAGAAGGAGAGATGGGAGGCGTGTCCGTGGGTAGAGAGAGAAGAGGAAAGGCATGTGTCTAGGACTGAAAGTTGGGACTTTGAATGTTGGAACTATGACAGGAAAAGGAGAGCTGGCTGACATGATGCAGAGGAGGAAGTATTTTCAGGGACTATATATTTTATATTTTTAGTATATTCAGGAGACCAGGTGGAAAGGTAGCAAGGCTAGAAGCTTTGGAGCAGGGTTTAAGCTGTTTCATCATGGTGTGGATGGGAAGAGAAATGAAGTAGGAGTCATATTGAAGGAGGGGTTGGTCAGGAATGTTCTAGAAGTGAAAAGAGTGTCAGACAGAGTGATGAGTCTCAAGGTAGAAATTGAAGGTGCGTTATTCAATGTTGTTAGTGCTTACACCCCACAGGCAGGATGTGAGCTAGAAGAGGAGACATTCTGGAGTGAGTTAGATGAAATGATGCAGAGTACCCCCAGAGGTAAAAGAGTGGTCACTTTTGCAGACTTCAATGGACATCTTGGTGCAGGCAACAGAGGAAGGTGAAGAAGGCAAAGGCAGAGCAGAAGACAAAGTGATGGAAGCTGAAAAAGGAAGAGTGTCGTGTTCTCTTCAAGGAGGAGTTGAAACAGGCTTTGGGTGGTCAGGAAGTGCTTCCAGGTGATTGGACAACTACAGCTAATGTGATCAGGGAGACATGTAGGACAGTACCTGGTGTGTCATCTGGAAGAACAGTAGATAAGGAGACTTTGTGGTGGAATGAGGAAGTGCAGGAGTGTGTACAAAGGAAGAGGTTGGCTAAGAAGAAGTGGGACATTTTATCGGTACATTACAGAAAATAATGAATTTTATCACAATATGCTAATTTTTTGAGGACTACTATATTTATACTGTCTCTCTTTCTCTCTCTCTCTCTCACACACACACACACACACACACACACACACACACACACGAGTATCAATCTAATGCTGATGTTTAACACTTATTGAAAGAAAACAAAGTTATTTAACTGCTATTTCAAAACATTTTAACCACCATGTATTCGGAAAACAGATATTACTAATGAATGCATCAATTTAATCACTCTGGCCTGTATGATGTGCTTGATCCATCTCCATCACGCACAGGGTAAATGGATGAGTCAAAGGCATATGGCTAGGCACATCTGTTTCTCCAGGAGTAAATCCCAACTTTTTGCTGTTGTATTGACTTGGCCACTACTGCCTGTCTCTAAAGAAACAAACTCATCATCTCTCAACAAGAACTGCAGTGGAAGAACGGCGGATTCTCGTTAAATAAACCTGGTGTACTGACTGACTGTAGATTATCTCTAAACCTTGCTCTGAGAATGGAGAACATCTAACTTGAAGTTGCGGCCATTTTGTTTACCCAGAGAACTTTTCATATTTTTTTCCAACAAAACAATGGGCATAGTGCAATATAAATATAAATATATAATATAATATAATTCAGTGCAATTTTGTTTATTGCGGTTATCGACTGATTTATTTATTGCATTATTATTATTATTATTATTAATATTATTGCTTTTGCTGTTATTTTTGCATTGAGTGCTGAGTCTCTGTAAGGTCATTTTAGATATAGAATTTTTATGTGCTTATTTTATAGCAGTTTGTGTGCTGTTGATTTGAGCTTTCTTTTCTGTTTGTAACTTGACTCCTTGAACAACTGCACAAAAAAAAAATCCTATTTGTGTAAAAAACATAAATGCCTATTAAAAATCCTGAATCCTGAATAATTCATTAACCGATTAATCATTCTTAGGTTGTACAGCGGCTGGGGCCTCTCTCAGTCAACACTGGGCGGAGGCATAGTAAACAATGAACAGCACACCAGGCAGTCTCAGGGCAACACACACAACCATTCACACTCACACCTAGGGACAATTTGGTATAACCTATGAGACTAATGGGCATGTCATTGTATTGTGAGAGGAAACCAGAATACTTGGAGAAAATCCAAACAGACATGCAAATGGCACACTCTAAAGAAGCTTATGGTAAAAAGGGCTGTTCAAGTCTCACCATTGATATTCATAGCTGGGAGAACAACTGACATCTTTGGTCTGCTTCCTCTGTTGTGGTTGGTGGCAGGAAGTAGAAGGTGATCCTGGGCAGACAAAAAACAAACAACCCACAGATGACAAACCACTAATTGTAAATGAACCCCCCCCCCCCCCCACACACACACACACACAGACAGACAGACACAGAATCCACTTTATTGGAAACACCTGTATGGCTGTTGTTGTGCAGTCCACCACATGGCAGAAGCGCAGTGTCAAACATCAGAATGGAGCAAAAGTGCGATGTCTGTGATGTTAACTGTCTCATCGTCGCAAATCTATACTTAAATCCTCCTGGATAAAGACATCTGCTAAACGCCATAAATGTAAGTGGCAGTTATTTTAAATCTGTTCTTATCTGTGGCACATGACTGGTTGATTGCAGAACTGTATGTACATACAAGTGTAAATGTTCCAAATAAAGTGCAAAGTAAGGGTATACATGCAATTCAACTTTCAGCTGGCAACAGATTTAGATTTTTTAGAATCATTAAACATGAATGAAATTAATTAAATGAATAGTGGGTTATTAATTAATAGTGGTTAGCACATTCATCTTACAGCAAGATGGTGCTGGGTTTAGCCTTCAATTAACCAGCATACCTGTTACATAACATGAAAGGGCTAAAAAATTATGGACTTTAAAGTTTTTTAAAATATTGGTTAAAAAAAACAAAAAAAAAATTTTTGCTGAAGGAAATAATTTCAACACAATAAGAAAAGGACTAATAATGCAACCGGGAGGGGGTGGCGGCACAAAACAGTGTTCTTTCTCACACCGGTCCCAAGCCTGGATAAATGCAGAGGGTTGTGTCAGGGAGGGCATCCAATGTAAAACCTATGACAAATCAACTATGCGGATCATCAATATGACTTCCAAACCAGATCAGTCGAGGCCCGGGTTAACAACTGCCATAAGTGCTGTTAACCAACAGGGTGCTGGTGGAAACTGGACTACTGTTGGTCACAGAAGGAGAGATGGGAGGCGTGTCCGTGGGTAGAGAGAGAAGAGGAAAGGCATGAGTCTAGGACTGAAAGTTGGGACTTTGAATGTTGGAACTATGACAGGAAAAGGAGAGCTGGCTGACATGATGCAGAGGAGGAAGTATTTTCAGGGACTATATATTTTATATTTTTAGTATATTCAGGAGACCAGGTGGAAAGGTAGCAAGGCTAGAAGCTTTGGAGCAGGGTTTAAGCTGTTTCATCATGGTGTGGATGGGAAGAGAAATGAAGTAGGAGTCATATTGAAGGAGGGGTTGGTCAGGAATGTTCTAGAAGTGAAAAGAGTGTCAGACAGAGTGATGAGTCTCAAGGTAGAAATTGAAGGTGCGTTATTCAATGTTGTTAGTGCTTACACCCCACAGGCAGGATGTGAGCTAGAAGAGGAGACATTCTGGAGTGAGTTAGATGAAATGATGCAGAGTACCCCCAGAGGTAAAAGAGTGGTCACTTTTGCAGACTTCAATGGACATCTTGGTGCAGGCAACAGAGGAAGGTGAAGAAGGCAAAGGCAGAGCAGAAGACAAAGTGATGGAAGCTGAAAAAGGAAGAGTGTCGTGTTCTCTTCAAGGAGGAGTTGAAACAGGCTTTGGGTGGTCAGGAAGTGCTTCCAGGTGATTGGACAACTACAGCTAATGTGATCAGGGAGACATGTAGGACAGTACCTGGTGTGTCATCTGGAAGAACAGTAGATAAGGAGACTTTGTGGTGGAATGAGGAAGTGCAGGAGTGTGTACAAAGGAAGAGGTTGGCTAAGAAGAAGTGGGACATTGAGAGGACTGAAGAGAGTAAACAAGAGTACAGGGAGATGCAGCGTAAGGTGAAGGTAGTGGTGTCAAAAGCCAAACAGAGGGCGTATGATTACTTGTATGCTAGGTTGGACAGGTAAGGAGGGAGAAAATGATTTATACAGGTTGGCACAGCAGAGAAACAGAGATGGAAGGATGTGCAGCAAGTTAAATACAGAGAGGGAAATATATTGACTGATGACAGAAGTGTGCTGGAAAGATGGAAAGAGAATGGGGAATCTGAAGAATGGGGAAAATGAGAGAGAAAAAAAAGAGTAGAAGTAAACATTGAGGACCAGAAAGTAGCAAGAAGTAGCTGTGGCGGTATGGAAGTGTCTAAAAGAGGTATCAGTAGCATTTCTGACAACTTTCAACAAGGTCTTAGAGAGTGAGAGGATGCCGGAGGAAAGGAGAAGTGTGCTGTCACTTCCAAACCAACAAACCAACCACCATGGCCAAAATATACAGCACCATGCTTAATTTTTTATATGCAACTGCTGCACACAGAACTTTTTTGAGCCTCCCCTGTTGGAAACTTTCCCGCTACTCCACGTATTAGTAATGTGTGCACGTGCACAATATACTCCATTTTATTTATGCTTCGAACCATAGCGGCAGTCTAAAAGCGAAAGTTACTTTGAACAATAGGCCTTGATTTATTTTTAAGAAATCGCCCTCCAGGAGTATTAACTATGGTGTTTCATTGAATTATTCAGATCTGTACGGATTACTATCTATCAACATGCAGACTAGAAAACGAAAATTACAAGAGCTAAGCAAGTCGGCTAAAGGCACAGCATCGATGCTTTCCTTTCTCACAAATAGGTATGTGGATTCTAGCGCACTATTATTAAACTACGAACGTTAGACATTTACAGTTAAATTTTCATTTATTAACGTTGGTTGCCGAACATTCTATGCCAAATATTTAGAAAATATGTATTTTTAAACCTCGTATATAAAACACACCAGAGATTTTTACCTTTAAATTTCATTAAAAAAGTGCTGAATATACTCGAAGATTTACTGTATTGTTATGTGCATGTAAATATAAAATAATGGATGTATAAACGTTGAGTGTAATTATATTCAGTTAATGTGTTGTAAAGAGTTGCCAGTTGGTTGCCAGTTTCCCTTGCTTACTAAACTGCTGGCAACAACACTAGTGCTACCTTTGAGCACAGCAGCTGTTGAGCGGGCATTTTCACAGATGAAATTAATTAAAATGGACCACAGAATCACTGTCAAAACTCTGCAAAAGTTGTTAAAAATGAAACTTAATTGTAACAAAGAGCTGTTTCTGAAGTTGATTTCCTCAATAGACCAAACTGGTTAAGTAAAAAAAAAAACAACTTCTGTTTTAAATGTGTTTTTAAATGTGACTGTTGTAAATGAAGATGAAAGACAACTTTAGTAGATTTAACGCAAAAGTCAACAAAATATTACATTCAACAGTTTACCACTTAACAAATATTAGTGACTTGTTTTTTTAATAACATTTTTGTGAAAAATATTATTAAGCTTGTTCTGTCATTGTTACAAGAACTGTGCCCTCAATACTATGCTTCAGCGCGCATTGTGCCCTGCCCATGTGAAATCCTAGCTGGAACACTCCAATCTTTTTTTTCTTGGCCTGTCAGTATGCAGAGAGATTTTTTAATTGCTGACATTACACGACTAGCATTCCCCTTTTCCACTGTTTCTACTCTGGAAAATCTCCCACAGCCCACCTGACACAAACAACCTCTTCTTCAGTAACTGATGAATCTGTGCTACCAACACACATGATGCTGGTGTATTTGGCATTTCGTACAGATTTACCTATTTTAATACGCCCACATTTGGCTAGATAATGTGAAAAAATTTTGGCAGATTTATCATTCCTGCAGGTCTTTCCTATGCCTGGACACATCACCTCATCAAACTCAAACTGCCATACCAAATCTGTGAAAGGCTGTGCATGCTTTTCATTACCATGACACGTTCTGAACATGATCAGTGACCTATCAGACGTAAACTTATTCAATGTTTGAATAGTTTTCTCGGCCGGGCTGCTACCGATAGCAGCTGTACAGGGGCAGCGTCAGCAACCACAGCCTGACTGTGATCTTCACTCCCCTCGTGCATCGTGACTGACTGTACAGGGCATACAGATTAACCAATCAACTGCCTGAAGACTCTAATCAGCTAATTAAATGAGCCAAGTCAGGTGTGCTGCTGCTTGTTGAAACAAAAACCTGCAGCCACATGGCCCTTTGTGGCATGAGTTTGACACCCCTGCCCTACACCATAGGGAACACAGTGAGAGCGCCACTGCCACCTACTGTAGAGGATGCACAATTACACTTGATTTTAGTACAGTATGGCAAAAAAGCATGTTCTCCAGGGTCATACACGCCACCCAGACATTACACCGCGCCACTATTTGAGAAGCACTGGCTTTGTGGGAGCTCACCACGAGCCTTTCCTCACTGGCATTCGTAGCGTGCACATGCACCAAATTCTCCTTCTCCTCTGTTACGCACTCTCTCATGCCTGCTCATGTGACATCTTTGCGCTCATGTGACATGTTCGCCACGGTCGACGACTGGAAGAATTAATTGACTTGTTTATTGTTGTTTTATTATTATTAATTATTAATGTTAATGTACATGTATTATTATGAAATATTTATTGTATTTACATTTTAACTTTATATATTAGGTCAAATATACGTGTTTGTGTCAGGTTATATGAGTTTGGGAGGGAGCTGGAACAGATTAATTGGTTTTCTGTTATTTCCTATGGGAATAATTGTCGGGAGCGGCGTGAAATGCTTTTTTTCTACAGTATATGGGGCATCACTGAAATAATTGCACTGCATAAGGTGTTCTCGGAGCACAGAGGAATACACGCAGAAGAATACGATGCTAATCGGCCCGGAAAAGCCATTTCCCCAGCAGAGCTCGTAAATCAAAATTTTGCTCGTTGGGCAGGGCAAATTTTTGGTGGGATCGAAGCTCGTATCATGGAAAATTTGTTATAAAAGACACTAGTTAGTCAAGGTACTACTGTGTGTGTATGTATGTGTGTGTATATATATATATATATATATATATATATATATATATATATATATAGTTTTTGTCTCCAAAACCTCTTACATGTGCTGTCCCTCTGATGTACTCATTCCTGATCCTATCCATCCTCATTACTCCCAAAGAGAACCTCAACATTTTCATCTCTGCTACCTCCAGCTCTGCATCCTGTCTTTTCCTCGGTGCCACTGTTTCTAAACCATGCCTACAATAACATCCCTACAATAATACTATAACCAAATAATATTAATCTTAACAGTAGCAGAGAGAGAGAGAGAGAGAGAGAGAGAGAGAGAGAGAGAGAGAGAGAGAGAGTGATAAAGGATGAGAAAGAGAGAAAGTGAGAGAGTAAATGCGAGAGATAGTGAATGAAAGAGTGAGTGAGTGAGAGTGAGTGAGAGCTGGATCCTGGACACAACTTCCAACTTCTGGATACTTCTCTATCTTACTGAGGAGACAACCTGAGACAGTACACACAATCCGATCCAAATCTTTTACTCATGTGACTGAGCCCCAAGACTCGATTAAATATTTACTTTGGTAGACTTCATTAAAAGAGAAGCTAAAAATAATTGATTTAAGGAAAATAGATTTAATTTACTGAATCTGGCTTGAGACACGTCAAATAAAATTGTTAAAAAAATGAAATAAAATCATGGAAAACGTGTGCACCCGAAGGCAGTAAAGAATAAAAGAGAAACAACAAGATGCTGAGCAGCATGTTCAATCCACCAACAGCTCAGTGCTGCAGTCCAGCATGGTATCTCTGAATGAAACCAGGTCTGGGATCTTCGAGACCTCTCACTTTTAGCTCCACTAAGAGATGGAACAGAGAAAACACCTCTCCGTGGGGTTACAGAGATCAGAAATGAAGTGGATAAGATCTTCCATCTCCACGATTTCCCAGAGCTGCAGGTCTTCTACACAGCCAGTAATGCTGCAATCTGCTTACATAAGCAAAAGGGGAATGGAAATACTGACAGTACTTGTTGGAAATGTTAAAGGGGCAACATGGGATTTGAGGATAAAAACAAACAAAACAAAAAATAAAAGAGAAAAATATTCAAAAGAGATTTTAACTGGAGTCCAGTACAAGATACAGAGATCTGGAAGGAAGGGAACAGAGCAGGGAGGGAGGGACCATCAAAACCCCAGAGACCCCCACACCCGAAATCCGAGGAAACAAAATACACCAAATAAATACATTGACAAACTCAATATTCAGCTTTCCTTCCCAATTCTGGCATTCCATCTCAGAAAACTCATCCAAATTGCTGTTGGATGGACATTTTTGGTGTAAAGATCTGAAAATCAATCCAATCTTGAAGGTCTTAGTTTTCCGAGAATGAACATGATGCCTGTTCTTCATTAGTAAGAGGAGTGTGCTTTATCTGGAAAGCCAAATAAATGAACATCGAACAGTTAAGGTCATGCGACCTGCTGACACCCATTTGAAAAATAAAATGCATCGAGATATGTGTGCCCATTTTCTCAGTTTAGAAATGTGGGGGTAAAACCAGGGTTTCAATACCACATTTCTCACATGACTCCCAAACCTGTCTGCACCGGAACAAGTTGTCACATTACAGGACATATGACTTTCCATCTGCACCAGGCAGCAGCCATCATCAGGCAACATCCTCCATACAGCAGGAGCCAATGTTGGGCAGCGGCCATCATGATGTGGTGGCCATCATAAATACTGCTGTTATTGCAAAGCCATTAAGGCAGTGGCTCCTCCTTTGCACAGCCTGAGGAAAACCATCTCGCATACAATTTGATCATGAAGAAACAAGTTCTTTCAATGTGTTCCGAGCTGACTCATCACAGCCATGACCCATTTCACATCAAGCCTTTGAATACCCAAAACAGTTCAAAATCAAGATGCTTTAGTGAAATGCCCATAGTGCAATTTGCTTGAGTGTTTGTGCGTGTGTGTGTGAGGAGAGAGAGAGAGAGAGAGAGAGAGAGAGAGAGAGAGAGAGAGAGAGTATTTTGCACGAGGAAAAACACATCTCAGATGTAGTACTCATCTTCTGATCAAAATGAAAAAAACAAACAAACAAAAAAAAAAAACAGATCGAGATAGGCAGAAGCAGGAGAACTCACATAGAAACCAATATTTCATAGGAAAAAGTTACACTCGGAGATTGTAACGCAAACACGTTTCCTGCTACTTAGTTCTAATTTCAAAGTGGAAGAAAATGCAAATAGCAGATTTACAATAAACTGCACGAGGGGTGGGACATAAAAATGAAACTTCTCAATGACATGGGAGGTGAAAACATAAAACCCACTACATCCCAAACTCGTGCAGCCTTCGTGTTCTCTAAACCTAGTTGCCTATGTGCGTGTCCAGAACATCAGTTCCTCTTGGACATATCTGAGGACCTCCTACATGCTTGTCATAGAGGCAGAACTCAGCGCTACTCTGAGTGAGACCATATGGTTTTCAATTCTTGAAAGAGGATGAAACGTTGGCGAGAAACAGTCCAAATGCATGAACTTCCTTTTCCAAACTCTTCACATGCTTTTCATTAATAAGTCTTAATTTTTCTGTAAGGTGAGACTGTGTGAGAGAGTGGAACTGTGGTGCTTAAAATGGTCGTTGTGAACATTTCAGTGTTGAGGGTTTGGGGCCTAATCTAGTCAGACGAACTAGGTTAGAACTGAGAAATCACTTCCAATGTCTTGGGACTCTGAGGACACCCAACATCACAATGATGTCCTGGTGTGCTGATGCTGGCTGAAATTTTCATCTTGGAAGCCCCTCCCTCCTGCTAATGAAGATGTATACAGACTTGGATATGCACTCAGACTGTGAAGATGCCTTTTCACTGTTGGTGATATAAACTCTTCCCCGACAATTATTTAGGACTTACAGTTGTATAACCAACTTGACTACATTTTGGACTGTAATGAATTTCTCATGTGTTGATTGGTTGTTGTATGCATCTAGTGTGAGTGCATGTAGCTAGTAGCTGCTTACACAATTCTTGCTTTCAGCCTCACCGCTGGCTCGCACAGCCAAAAGCAGTGCGAAAAGGTGAGCCGAGTGCGTAAGCCTCAATCTGCCACATACATACATAGCCTCTGCAACAGCAAGCCTTATGCAGTGCCTCCTCGTGGCAACACATGGTAACTGGGCACCGTGCGGTCCCAGGCTAAACTGCAAAGGACTCGGAGGAGATCTGGGCCCCAGACATGCGGCATGCAGGCCCTCTGGCATGAGGACACGCCCTGATGCCCATGAACCAGTTCCCCAACTATGGGTAAATAGTTCCGCTGCCTTGTGGATTCCTCTTTTGGGGAAGGCTAAGGGAGTAAAACCTGACAGAAAATCATCCCGGATGAAGGTCACTCACTGATACCTCAACGGACCCTCTCTTGTCACTGACTATGGGAAGTAACAACCCAGACAGAAAACCCTATGCGGAGGACCAGCTACCCGCCCAGAGTAAAATATAGCTACGGAATCTATCACAAGAACAAACCTTCAGTCTTTTGCCAACAACCTCACAGCCTCGATGGCTAGAATGACGACTGCCATCCAAAGCTTGACTAGTCAAGACGATGCCAGTTTGACTCGAGGAAGTAAGCGGGAGAACCTTAATTACATAAAGAAACCTTTGAGAGTGGGACTATGGAACACCAGAACACTATATAAGAAAAGCAACAAGGAACAACTCATGAAACAACTAGATACATAAATCTATATGGCATATGTGAAACTCATCTTACAGGTACAGACGTGGCGAATGTTGAAGGATGGACATTGATCAATTGTGGAAAAGATAACATCCATGAGCATGGAGTAGGACTAGTACTTTCACAAAGAACAAGGGCAAGTCTAATGTCATATGAGAACATCAACGAAAGAATACTCAAAGCTAGGTTATATGCAAGACAAGTGAAACTCAGTGTAATAGTGGCTTATGCACCAACAGAAGAAGCCGAAGAAAAGTAAAAGACAAATTTTATGAAGACCAGTGACAGATAGCTTCCCAACACATGATGTAAGACTTATTATTGGAGGCTTCAATGCAAAAGCTGGTGATGATAAACAGTGGTCGTCGGTAATGGGTCAACATGGAGTTGGAGTCCATAACAACAATGGAATGAGATTAGTGGAATAATGCGCAGAGAATGACATGGTTATTGGAGGACCACTATTTGCCCACAAGACCATACACAAAACCACATGGACGTCACCAGATGGCAATACTCACAATCAGATTGACCATGTGATGATAAATGGCAAATGGAGAAAATCATTACTAGATGTGAGAGAATATAGGGGAGCAGATATTGGTAGTGATCATGAGCTTGTTATCGCCAAGGTTCAATTGAAACTGGCAGCTCAGAAGAAAAGAGCCAAAGATCCAAAGCAGTAATCTGATTCTCCCTCAATATAAACAAGAATACCAGAACAAAAATTCACAGCAGTTCGATGCACTCTCAGATCTAGCATCCGAACCAGATACACAGAGAGAATGGGAAAGATTCAAGTCAGATGTAGTGAATGCAGCAAAGGAAACAGTAGGATACAAACAGAGAGAACACAAGAAATGGATAAGCATAGAAACAGAACAGGTCATTGAAGAGAGACGACATGCCAAACATGAAAGAGATAGAACAGGATCCAATGAAGCTAAAGCTAAATATAGAGAACTAGTCAGAAGAGTAAAGAACAGTGCTGAGAAGGATTGGAACAACTGGGTAGAGAAACAGGTAAAAGAAATGGAAGAAGCTTCAAAAATGAAAAAATCAAAGAGAAGTCTTAAAAAAAGATCAAAATATTAACTGGAAAGAAGTCAAAGAACACACTATTAGTTAAAGATAAAAATGGTATCATTATAATAAGTGATGAGAAAGGTCGACTGGAGAGATGGGCAGAGCACTTTAGAGAACTACTAAATGCAGAACCACCCAAAGAGTCACTAGCTGAAACTGAAGTAGAGATAGAATGGGAAGAACTGGACATTGATATGGGTGACCCAACAAAAACAGAAGTAGACAAAGCAGTAAAGAGGTTAAAGAACAACAAAGCACCAGGATATGATGAAATAACAGCAGAGATGTTGAAAGCAGGAGGTTATAAACTTTATGACTAGCTTACTAGAGTGTGTGTAGCAGCATGGAGATCTGAAGAGTCTCCAGAAGATTGGAAGAAAGGTACCATCATTAAACTATCAAAGAAAGGTGATCTGACAATATGTAGCAATAACAAAGGTATCATACTGCTGAGTATAGCAGGGAAAGTTTATTGCACTATCGTCTTACCACGAATTCGTGATGCTGTAGACAAACAACTGCGAGAAAGCCAAGCAGGGTTCAGGACTGGAAGATCATGGGTAGACCAGTGCTTTGCGTTGAGACAACTGATTGAAAAGAGTTTGGAGATGCAACTCCCAGTCAAAATCAACTTCATTGACTTCAAAGCTGCCTTTGACAGCGTACACAGAGAATCACTATGGAAAGTCTTAAGAGTGTATGGAATTCCAGCAAAAATAGTTGCCATCATGAAGAACACATACTAGGGGTCAGAATGCTGTGTGAAAGTGGATGGTGATACAACAAGTTAGTTCTCAGTGACAGCAGGAGTCAGACAGGGCTGCATTTGGTCACCTTTGTTATTTGGTATACTCATTGACTGGGTGCTGAAGAATGCCCTTGACAAGAACGACACAGGGATAGTACTAGAAAGAAGGAGTTCCCGATACCAACAACAAAGGCTCCCAGATCTAGACTTTGATGATATTGCACTGATCGATAACCCAGAAATCAGACTCCAGCATGCAACATCACAAGTTGAAGAAAAAGGAGCCAAAGTGGGACTCATTGCAAATGTTAAAAAGACAAAAGTCATGGCGATCTCTAAAGAACAGGCGAACCTTAACATCAAAATGGGAGAAGGTGAAACATTAGAAAATGTAGACGAATTTGTGTATCTAGGAAGCACTACCGTGTAGGGAGAGCAGCAGATGCCTTCAACAAGATCTTACCAGTCATTACCCACAGATCTGTCAAGAAAAACCCGGATATTCCCAGCAGTGGTCGTCACCACCCTGCTATATGGAGCAGAAGCTTGGAATACTACTATCATAGAAGAAAAGCGATTGTCAGCCTTTTACAACAGATGTCTGAGACGAATGATTGGTGTAACATGGGAAGATCATGTACCTAATGAACAGCTATATAGACTAACCAACCAACCACCTCTCATAAACTTACTTCGAAGGAAGTGGCTGTCATGGTTTGGACATGTTGTCCGCATGGCCCCTCCTGAGGAGACTTCTCTTTTGGGAACCTTCTGGAAGACGAAGAACTGGGAGACAAAGGATGCGACGGAGGGACACTGTGACCAGAGATCTTAAAGGAACATTAGTCACCTTCGAAGAAGCAAAGAGGCTTGTACAAGACCGAGAAGCCTGGTTGGCTTTTGTGATAGCGCTATGTGGAGTGTCCACGACAGCAGGAGAGTGAGAGTGAGTGAATTTCTCATATATGGTTTGTACCTTGATGGTTCCACCCAAATGAGGATGGGCTTCCCTTTTGGACCTGGTTCCTTACGCGCGTCAACTGAGGGAGTTTCTTTGCCACATTACCACTGGCAACGCTCATTAGGGATGTGTAAAAATTGTAGAAAATGTTTCAACTATTTTATACTTTGTAAGCTCCTACTTTTACTGTTTACAACTTGCTTTGCCTCACTGTAAATTGTAAAAAGTGCCGGATTTCCTTTGTTTTTCTTTCATGCAGGGACACCACATTTCTTATTTTAGCAATATTCCCAAGATGGAAGAAGGCTACCCGAATGCAGTGGGGGGGAGCGGGGGCACAAGCCAGTCCCAATCCCAGATAAATGCAGAGGGTTGTGTCAGGAAGGTTATCCAAAGTAAAACAATGGGTGCTACAACCAATGTGCCAGATGCTGGAAAGTTGGAAAGTCTTGCAGTGGTCCTAATTGGCTCAACACAAAAGACACAAGTGACAAGGTGCAGCTTTTCGAACTGGGCAGTGCTATAATAGTGTCGGACACTGGGCTTACTGGATTGCATCTTTGAGCGTTCAGACAGGTTTTACGCTATTTACCGTATCACAAAGAGGAGAGTTTGCCTATGAAAAGAAGTAGATACTCCTTGGAATGACCTATGACTGTACTGTACTTGCCTATGACGCCATCAATCCTGATATCTCGGCGAACCAATCACAGCACTGGAACATTTGGTACCTAACTGATGATATGGTATTTTTTGCACTTAGTGACATTGTACACAAAAAAAGAACAAGGTCTAGCTACCAGACTAATTGTTGTGAAACCATCTAAGTTTGTCTTCGTACCTACACAGCGATTTGGTAATGGGTTCAGAAAACCCAATTTTCAACTCCTATCACTCACCAACCATACCAACCATCGTCTGTCCCACCAAAAAAAAAAAAAAACCCCAAACTTGCATCAATCTCAAGAATGGCCATTTTACCAACTGAAGAAGAGGAAAATTCACATCCCTAAAAAACCAGCACATGTACACCACTGGGCCATCAAGGGGATGTGATGCAGGTGGACTTCGACCCCATTGACAACTGCTGACAGTTACAATTATTTTATTGTTTCCTTTCAAATCTAAATAAAGCTATATAAAGAAGCACATTCGATTGAGTAAAATATGGAATGGCTCTAGTGCCGTGATGGCAGCATGCAGCAAGCTGTTTAGGGCGTAAAATCTAAGCGTAAATCCGCCCCTTACCCTAGGCTTGAGCTCACCCGTGAGTCACAATGAATTAGATAATGACACAGATAATGAATGGCTTAATGAAGAACGTCATTTACACATGTCCAAATACACAAAGCAATTTCAAAATATGTGGAAAAAACCAACATGGCTACTCACTCTACGGAAAGAAATGACATAGAATGTGTCCCCTCTTCGGTGGATCTCATCAAAGAAACTGCTGTAAGTGCGATGAGGGGCATAGTAGACCTGTAACTCATTGCTTGCGAGCCTGGAGATGAGAAATATTTAACCTTTAGAAACTAGGCACAGACAGAAAACACTGATAAGAAGCCTTTTCAAATTTAAATCAAAGCATCATAAGTCTGACAACATTTTCACTTACAAAACACACACACACACACACACACACACACACAACTAAATAGTATCTAAAGAGATACCCTGAAGTTCTAAACACAAAACAGAAACTGCATTTATAAATACTAACATAGTTAAAACAGAACCAAGTGTACAGCAGGATATTATTTGCAACAGCCTTTTTTGTGAGTGGAACATTATAAATTAAGGAGAAGGACTCCAAAATAATTTAAACCCACTAGTGTTTATGAAAGGAATTACGTAACACTACAAAAAAGGAGTTCCTTGAAAAAATGTTTTTTTGTTTTTTTGCAATGAATAGAACAGAACACTGTAAACAATTTTAACCTTGCTAAATCAAACACAGTACATTACCACATGGAAACACTCTGCTCTAACATACGTCACATCCAATAAGAATGCTGCAGAAAATAACATCACGAGAAAGACACAGTGAAGTTCATTCAACGTGCTCACAGGTGCACAACACATACTCGACACACACCCCCCTTGTCCCATGACTGACTCTAACAATCTGCTCTTGCAATCTTGAAAATCATGTCAGAAAAGCAAGATAAACTTTTTAGAAACATATCTCATCTTCCTCTGCTTAATCCGGGATCAAGTCGTGGGGGCAGCAGCCCAAGCAGTGAGGTCCAGAGGTCTCTTCACCTAGCCACTTCCTCCAGCTATTCCAGGGGGACACCAAGAAGTTTCAGACCAGCCGAGAGACATAATTCCTCCAGTGTGTTCAAGGTGGACCCCAAGGTCTCTTCCCAGTCAGACATACTAGAAACACCACATCAGGGGGGCGTTTGGGAGATATTCTAATCAAATGTCCGAGCCACCTCAACTGGCTTCTCTCAACACGGAGGAGCAGTGGTTCCATTCCGAGCCCCTCCTGGATGACTGAGCTTCTCACCCTATCTCTAAGTGAGAGCCCCGCCACCCTGTGGAAGAAGCTCATTTGAGCTGCTTGCATTCGCCATCTTGTTCTTTCGGGTTCAAACCCAAAGCTCGTGACCATAGGGGAGGGTTGGAACGTAGATGGACTGGCAAATTGATAACTTGCCTTGTGGCTGATCCCTCTTCATTATGACAGACCGGTAGAAGGGCTGCTTTACTGCAGGGGCTGCAGGAATCCGCCTGTCAATCTCCCACTCTATCCTTCCCTCACTTATGATCAAAACTGATTTTCATCCCAGCCGCTTCACACTTTGGTATGAATCACTCCAATCAGAGCTGGAGATTCTGGATTGATTAAGCCAAAAGGACATCATCCACAAAAAGCAGATTTGAGATCTTATGGCCACCAAACCAGAACCCCTTAACGCCACGGCTGTACCTAGAAATTATGTCCATAAAAATTATGAAAAGAATCAGTGACAAAGGACAGCCTTGGTGCACTTCAACCATCACTGCAAATGAGTTCTCCCTGTTGTTCTCAATGCGGACCAAGCTCTGGCTCCAGTGATATAAAGACCAAATGGCCCATAGCAAGAGTTTGGTATGCCATACTCCCAAAGCACACCCCACAATTCAGCATGAGGGGACACGGTCGAAAGCTTTCTCTAAATCCACAAAACACAGGTGGATAGATTGGGCAAACTTCTATGCCCCCTCTGGGATCCTGTCTAGAGTTGTTGAGTTCTACGGCCAGGACAAAAACTATATTGTTGCTCGTAAATACAAGGTTCGACTATCGGTCGGATCTTCCTCTCCAGTTCCCCTGCATAGACTTTCCCGGGTAGGAGTGTGATTCCACCATAATTGGAACACTATCTTCGCTCCCCCCTTTTTTTTAAAAAAGGGGGACTACCACCCTGGTTTGCCAATCCAGAGGTATGACCTCCAATGCCCATGTGATGTTGCAGAGACGTGTCAACCAAGACAGTCCTACAACATCCAGACCCCTGAGATTTTCAGCATGAATCTCAACTACCCCTGGTGTCTAACCACTGAGGAGCCTTTTGACAACCTCAGCCCCAGTAATGGATGGACCCCCACCCAAACCCCAATGATCTTCCTCCTCCATGGATGGTGTGTTGATGGGATTGAGGAGGTCCTTGAAATATTACTTCCACCTCCCCACAACATCCCCAGTTGAGGTGAGCAGCTCTACAACACTATTGTAAACAGCATTTGTGGGGGGCCGCTTCCCCCTCCTGAGGCAATGGACAGTGGTCCAGAACCTTTTCAAGGCCAACTGATAGTCTCTTTCGAGGACCTCACCGAACTCCTCCTATGCCTGAGATTTTGCATCAACAGCAGCTCAGGTTGCAGCACCTTTGGTCTGCAGTACCTGTCTGCTGCCTTGGGAGTCCCACAGGCCAATAAGACCTGAGAGGCCTGCTTTTTCAGCTGGATGGCCCCCTTCACGACAGGTGTCCACCACCGGGTTCATGGGCTATCGCCATGCCAGGCACCGATGACATTCCGGCCATATCTATGGGCTGCCACCTCAACAATAGAGGCAAGAAACATGGTCCATTCAGATTCTCCCTCCTCCCTTGGGATGTGTTTGCTGCACTGCAGGAAGTGGGAGTACACCCTTATGTTAAAAATGGCGTTCATGATGGACAAGCCGTGACGAGCACAGAAGTCCTACAATGAAACACTATTCATGTTCAGACTGGAGAGGCTGTACCTACTGATCACACCCTTCCAAGTCACACTATCTTTGCCCACATGGGCATTGAAGTCTCTCAGGACAACAAGGGAGTCCCCAGGGGCAACATACTCCAACACCCCACAAAGACTCCTTGAAGGATGTGTACTCTGAACTGTCATTTGGTGCATAAGCATAAACAACAGTCAAGATCCATACCGAAGGGAAGCTACCCTTTATCTTCAAACGAGGAAAACGCCAAAGTATGTGTCACTGTAATGGGCGGCAACAAAGATGCCCACATCTGCTCGCTGCCTGTCCTAATGTGCAACTCCAAAATGGAGTAAGGTCCAGCCCCTCTCAATATGGTTGGTTAGAGATCCCAAGCCATGCATTGAGGGGAGTCCTACTATATCTAGTCAGTTTATCTGAAAGTCACGCGCCAGCTCAGGCTCCTTCCCCACCAAAGAGGTGACATACCATGTCTCAAGAGTCAATGTCAGTAGCCGAGGATCAGCCCGACAAAATCGATGTCTTCGGCTGCCACCCAGCTCACAATGCACCCGATCCTTACAGCCCCTCCCACAGGTGGTGGGTCCATGGGAGGCTCCATGGACAGAAGACCGACCACCAGGCGCATGCCTTCAAGACCCTTCCACAGGTCTGGCTCCAAATAATCCCGGTGACTCGTGTCCAGGCATGAGAAACTGTGACCTTATATGTTTCTCTATATAGGGATCTTTTGACATTTACATTTGCAGCATTTTACTTACAATCATTTTTTTTAACAACTGAGCAATTGAGGGTTAAGGACCTTGCTCAAGGGACAAACAGTGGTGATAGTAAGGAATGAACCACTGACTTTTGGATAGAAACCCATTGCCTTATCCATGAATACACACATACACACACACACACACACACACACACACACACACACACACGAGCTGTCTGTCTGTCTTCCTTTCGGCTTTTTCCCTTTTACTCGGGAGTCGCCACAGCAAATCATCTGATTGGCATGTTTGATTTTGGCAGAGATTTTTTACGTCGGATGCCCTTCCTGTCACAACCCTTTTTAGCAAGGGACAGAAACACGCTGACGGCTTTGCAGCCTACACACACACACACACACACACACACACACAAGATCATTTATACAAAATTATTAAAGGTCACTGCCTGCTGTTAGGTTAATCTTACAGACATGTCTATCTGCATCATTCATGACTGCAGAAATAATTTTGGGTTCGTAAGGGTCTATAATACCGTATATTATAACATTGTAAAGCGCCGAGGCAATTCAATGCAATATTACTGCTAAAAATAACTGCAAACTAGTAGATAAAAATGAGCATCACTCACTTATTAGACGAGTCCGTGTACTGTACAGTCATGATCTGCGCCACCTCTGCCTTCTTGGGTGGTTTCTTCATTAAAAAAAAGAAAGAAAAGAAAAAAAATGTGTATATGTGTGTGTGTATATATATATATATATATATATATATATATATATATACACACACATACACGTATATATACACATATACATACATACATATTATATACACACAGTGGATACAGCGCGGTATTGCAATAGGATGAAAACTGCAACAAGTCCAGTCGTGAAATTTCCTCACTACTAAATATTCCACAGTCAATCGTCAGTGGGATTATAACAAAGTGGAAGTGATTGGGAACGACAGCATCTCAGCCACAAAGTATTAGCCGAATAAAATAACAACGGGATCAGCGGATGCTTTAGTGCACAGTGTGAAGAGGTTGGCACTTTCAGCAAAGTCACCCGCTACAGACCACCAAACTTCATGTGGCCTTCAGACTAATTGAAGAACAGTGTGGAGAGAGTTTCATGAAATCTGTTTCCATGGCCCAGTGGCTGCATCCGAGCCATACATCACCAAGCGTAATGCAAAGCCGAGGAAGCGTTGGTGTAAAGCACGCCACCACCGGACTCCAGAGCAGCGGCGACGCATTCTCTGGAGTGACGAATCGTGTATCTCCCACTGGTAATCTGATGGACGAGCCTGGGTTTCGTAGTTACCAGGAGACCGGAACGTGTCTGACTGCACTGTGCCAGGTGTAAAGTTTGATGCAGGGGGGTAATGCTGTGGGTTGTTTTTGAGGAGCTGGACTCGGCCCCCTGCTTACAGTGAAAGGAACTCTGAATGCTTCGGTATTTTGAATTTTGAACATTGAAGATTTTGAACAATTTTCATGCTCCTAACTTTATGGGAACTGTTTGGGAATGACTTCCTGAATGACCGTACACCAGTGCACAAAGCAAAGTCCAAAAAGACATCGCTGAGTGAGTTTGGTGTGAGAGAACTTGACTGGCCTGCGCAGAGTCCTATCCTCAACCCGATAGAGCAACTTTGAGATGAATTACAACGTAGACTGCAAGCCAGGCCTTCTCGTTCAGTGTCTGACCTCACAAATGCACTGTTGGAAGAATGGTCAAAAATTCAGCTAAACACACTCCTGAACCCTGTGGAAAGCTCGTTCAGAAAAGCTGAAGCTGTTCAATTGTTTAAAAGGTGGGCCGACATCATATTAAACCCAACTGATTAAGAATGGGGTAACACTTAAGTTTACATGTGTGTGAAGGCAGATGAGAGAAGACTTCTAGCAATGTAGTGTGTGTGTGTGTGTGTGTGTGTGTGTGTGTGCGTATGAAAAGAAACCAGCCGCTGCTCCCCACTCACCCTGTGGGAATGGAATGCTGTACCTATCAGCTAACGTGCGTGCGTGTGTGTGTGTGTTAGGTGTCTTGTGCAAGGGCACTTTTTTTGGCTGCCTACAAATAAATTATTTGTTTCTTGCTGGCTGTGTGTGCCCATGTCTCTTATGTGAGATAAAAACATATTTGATCAAAGACAGTGATGAAATAAATATTTTTTGTTGGTATTCAAGACCTACATATTCGTAATTCACTTTTTCACAAGTTTCCAACCTTCAAAATATTATGCTCTCTCAGGAATCCCAGTGAGGTTTACAAAAAATAGAGGAAACGAGTCAAGGGGGTCGCAGGGCCCCTTGCGGAGTACAGGGCCAGAGCATGTCATGTAAAAAAATCATGTAAACAAGTAAATGATTGTTTTGTAACATGCATAAACACTCAACAAAACAGCTTAAATAATGTAAAAAATACTAAAAGATTATTTCGGTGTAGATAAACACACAATTCAAGTAGCATAGCCCTGTGGCTCGTCATTCATGTGTAATATAATTATGAAATAATTTTCAATTAATTTGTAGAATGATCACATAACACATGACGTATATTATCACAACAAACATTTGTGTTCAGCTCGTGAGCATACCTGCTACAAGTTCGTATGTTAATAGCATAACACTATCATTCAAAATATCAACATTTACTCTGCACTAGGAAACAGTCTTACACTGTCTTCTTCTTTCTTCTTCTTCTTTTCCTTTCGGCTGCTCCCTTCAGGGGTTGCCACAGCAAATCATCCGCCTCCATCTCACCCTGTCCTCTGCATCTTCTTTTTTGACTCCAACGACCTTCATGTCTACCTTCATGTCTACCTTCACCACATCCATAACTCTCTTCTTTGGTCTTCCTCTGGGCCTTCTGCCTAGTAGTTCCAACCTCAGCATCCTACTGCCAATATACTCACTATCCCTCCTCTGGACATGTCTAAACCATCTCAATCTAGCCTCTCTGACTTTGTCTTCAAAACATTTTACATGGGCTGTCCCTCTGATATACTCATTTCTGATCCTATCCATCCTCGTTACTCCCAGAGAGAACCTCAACATTTTCATCTCCACTACCTCCAGCTCTGCCTCCTGCCTTTTCCTCAGCGCCACTGTTTCTAAACCATACAACATCGCTGGCCTCAACACTGTCTTGTACACTTTTCCCTTCATTCTTGCTGACACTCTCCTATTGCACATCACACCGGACACTTTTCTCCAACCATTCCAGCCTGCCTGCACACGCTTCTTCACCTCTTTTCCACACTCTCCATTGTTCTGGATCGATGAGCCTAAGAACTTAAAATCCTCCACCTTCGTTATCTCTGTTCCCTGTAACATCACCGTTCCTCCTGGGTCCTTCTCATTCACACACATGTATTCTGATTTTCTGAGGCTAACCTTCATTCCCCTCCTTTCCAGGGCATACCTCCACCTCTAGATTTTCCTGCACTTGTTCTCTGCTCTCACTACAGATCACAATGTCATCTCCATGGGGATTCTTGTCTCACCTCATCTGTCAGCCTGTCCATCACCATAGCAAACAATAAGGGGCGCAGAGCTGACCCTTGATGCAGTCCTACCTCCACCTTGAATTCGTCGGTCACGCCGACAGCACACCTCACCACTGTCTTACATCTCTCATACATGTCCTGCACCACTCTAACATACTTCTCTGCCACTCCAGACTTCCTCATGCAATACCACAGTTCTTCTCTTGGCAGCCTGTCATATGCTTTCTCCAGATCCACAAAGGCACAATGCAGTTCCCTCTGACCTTCTCTGTACTTCTCTATTAACATCCTCAAAGCAAACATTGCATCTGTGGTGCTCTTTCTTGGCATGAAACCAAACTGTTGTTCACAAATGCTGACCTCTGTCCTGAGTCTAGCTTCCACTATTCTTTCCCATAACTTCATCGTATGGCTCATCAACTTTATCCCTCTGTAGTTGCCACAACTCTGCACGTCTCCCTTGTTCTTAAAAATGGGCACCAGCACACTTCTCCATTCCTCTGGCATCCTCTCACTCTCTAAGACCTTGTTGAATATTCTTGTCAGAAAATCTACTGCTACCTCTCCTAGACACTTCCATACCTCCACTGGTATGTCATCAGGGCCAACTGCCTTTCTATTCTTCATCCTCTTCAATGCCCTCCTCACTTCACCCTTACTGATCTTTGCTACATCCTGCTCCTCAATGGTCACTTCTTCTACTCTTTTTTCTCTCATTTTCCTCATTCATCAGCTCTTTAAAGTACTCTTTCCATCTTCCCAGCACACTTGTGTCATCAGTCAATACATTTCCCTCTCTGTCCTTTATCAATCTAACTTGCTGCACATCCTTCCCATCTCTATTTCTCTGCTGTGCCAACCTGTATAGATCATTTTCTTAATCCTTACTGTCCAACCTATCATACAAGTCATCATACGCCCTCTGTTTGGCCTTTGACACTGCTACCTTCGCCTTATGTTGTGTCTCCCTGTACTCCTGTTTACTCTCTTCGGTCCTCTCAATGTTCCATTTCTTCTTAGCTAAACTCTTCCATTGCACTTCCTCATTCCACCACCAAGTCTCCTTATCTACTTTCCTTCCAGAGGACACACCAAGTACTCTCCTACCTGTGTCCCTGATCACATTTGCTGTGGTTGTCCAGTCATTTGGAAGCACTTCCTGGCCACCCAAAGCCTGTTTCAACTCCTCCTTGAAGACAACACGACACTCTTCCTTTTTCAGCTTCCACCACTTTGTTTTCTGCTCTGCCTTTACCTTCTTCACCTCCCTCACCATCAGCGTCATCCTGCATACCACCGTCCGATGCTGTTTGGCAACACTCTCACCCACTACTACTTTGCAGTCACTGACTTCCTTCAAATTACATCGCCTGCACAAGACGTAGTCTACCTGTGTGCTCCTACCGCCGCTTTTATGAGTCACCCTATGCTCTTGTCTCTTCTGGAAGAAAGTAGTCACCACAGCCATTTCCATCCTTTTTGCAAAATCTATCAAAATCTGTCCTTCTGTGTTCCTGTCCTGGATACAAAACCTGCCCATCACTTCCTTGTCCCCTCTGTTGCCTGCACCAACATGTCCATTGAAGTCTGCACCAATGACCACTCTTTCACCTCTGGGGGTACTCTGCATCACTTCATCTAACTCACTCCAGAATCTCTCCTTCTTGCTCACATCCTGCCTGTGGAGCATAAGCACTAACAACATTGAGCATCACACATTCAATTTCTAACTTGAGACTCATCACTCTGTCTGACACTCTTTTCACTTCTAGAACATTCCTCACCAACCCCTCCTTCAATATGACTCCTACTCCATTTCTCTTCCCATCCACACCATGATGAAACAGCTTAAACCCTGCTCCTAAACTTCTAGCCTTGCTACCTTCCACCTGGTCTCCTGAACACACAGTATGTCCACCTTCCTCCTCTGCATCATGTCAGCCAGCTCTCTACCTTTTCTTTGCATAGTTCCAACATTCAAAGTCCCTATTCTCAGTCCTAGACTCATGCCTTTCCTCTTCTCTCTCTGCCTACGGACACGAGTCCCTCCTCTCCTTCTTCGACGTGTTCGACCAACAGTAGTCCAATTTCCAACAGCACCCTGTTGATTGATAGCACTGATGGCGATCGTTGTTAACCCGGGCCTCGACCGATTCGGTATGGGAGTAATACTTCTGATTTGCATCATAAAAGTTTGCCATTGGTTTTATGTTGGATGCCCTTCCTGGCACAACCCTCTGCATTTCTCCGAGCAAGGGACCGGCATAAGGGGGAGAAACACTGGTTAGTAGCTAAGGATCTGTACAGATGTTAAAACTCATGAGTTTCAATGTGTAAAATGTGGAGATGAAAATTTCTGGAAGTAGATACAAGATAGAGACTGGATTAATATCTGATCACACATACCGTGAGGGTTCTGGCTCGTGCGTGAGGGCGTAGGCTCTTAGTGCGCTCTGCCTCATGGCGGTGGACCCAACCCCTCAACTCACTGGTCATCCTGTACACAAACGAGAAGGAAACAGATTAACCTAACATGCACATTACAAGTCGTTATGTCACTAAAGGCAACAACCACGATGCACAAAAGACTGTGAATAGACAGTCCAAATAGAACATAGATAGGGGCAGTGGTGGTCTAGTGGTATAGGGCGCTGGATCGCTGATCCTAAGGTTGGGGGTTCGAGTCCCACGCTCCACAAAGTTGTCTCTGTCCCGTGCAGCTAACCGGGCTATCGTAGGCCGGCCGTTTCTCTCATTGTCCATGGTGAGAGGTTCTCGCAAAAGAACCATTGCTGATTTTTGACAAGAGTAGGCTGCCAAGCCGTCAGTGTGTTTCTGCCCCTTGCTAAAGGGTTGTGTCAGGAAAGGCATCTGACGTAAAAACCTATGCCAAATTAAACATGCGAATCAGATGATTCGCTGTGGCGACCCCTGGAAAACGGAAAAAGCCGAAATGAAAAGAAGACTGTTTTACAACTTCGAGTCTTAACAGAACAGAAGCCATTTTCTGATTAAGTCTGCGCAGTACTGACTTTATGCACTTGGTCCTGTTTACAGGAGGCTGGCAGGGAGGAATAGCAGGAGGAGCTTTGAAGAGAGGATCCCCTTTAACCACCATGAGAGCCTTTTCCTCCGAGACGGAGTCCGAGTGTTCCACCCTGGGACAAGAAAAGAGTGAGGTACAAAAGGGCAGGTAAAACTGAGCAAAAGAGGAAAAGCTCACACACACACACACACACACACGCACACACACGCACACACAAACGCACACACACACACACGCGCACGTGCACGCACACGCACACGCACACACACGCACACGCACACACACGCACACACAAACGCACACACATCTCTGTAACACAGGACACTCTTACTGGTTGTCAGTATAAGAAGAGAGAGCATCATGTAAGCTATCCTCCATGCTGTTGTCAAATCCCAACAGATGTCTGCTGCCAGGACTAGGATCTGCTGCAAATCTGGAGTTTACATCTCTCTCAAAAAGGCTACAGGGAAAGAGAAAATACATCAAGAAAATTAACAGAAAATAATGAAAATTATGTGATTCTAAAAGAATTTAATAAATCAAACAGCTAGAGATTCGCCCTCACGCCCAAGCACCCCATCCACACATGTGCACGTTCGCTACAGACAATACAAACAGGAGTGTGGTGGAAGTCAAGAGATCATCTGATTAGTATCAAGCTAGAAATTGAAGGAGTGATGCTGAATATAATCAGTGCATATGCACTACACGTAGGGAGGGAAAGAGAGAAGAAGGATGATTTCTGGTGGGAGTAAGATGAAGTGGATGAGTGTGTTCTTCAGGCTGAAAGGCGAGTAACTGGAGCAGACCTCACTGGGCATGTTTGGAGAGAGGAACACAGCTGACGAAGAAGTGATGGAAAGGTACAGCGTCAGATAGAGTGTCCTTCTTCGGCCTCTCCTTCTTCGACCTCTCTTTCTTCGACCAACAGTAGTCCAATTTCCATCAGCACCTTGTTGATTGACAGCACTAGTGGCGGTCGTTGTTAACACGGGCCTTGACCGATCCATTATGAAATTATTATTGACAGTTCGCATAGTGTATTTTGGCACCGGATGCCCTTCCTGTCGCAACCCTCTGCATTTATCCGGGCGGACACTTGTTTGTGCCCATTCTCATGGCTGCATTCAAATGATAAAACCTTTGTTGAACTTGTGACAATTAAATGCAAAAACGTTCCCCTTTAAATTAAGAAATGTAATAAATGATTATCGCATTTACCGCAATTTTGTGTCATTTGTTCATTTTCAAATGAAAAGAACATGATAGATTATTCAAAATGGAGAGGATTTGTGTTTAATTTTAGTGTTTGTAAAGTATTTACAGTATTGAAGTCATAAAGACCTTTGCTAAATGTGACAAATTCTTCCTGTTACTTAGATGTAAAGTATTTCTCTGAATTGAACTGAATTTAATTATACTTCCTGTAATTCCATTCAAATCCCGTTTCAACATCCTGTTGGGTGGAGGCAATTCAATTCAAATTCTTCAAATGAATTGAATTGAAATTCCAAATTCCAGGTTGTGCACAAGCCTGCAGGATGGCAGCTGAGGTGAGGGTGAAAGCTAGGAAAGTACTGGCAGTGGCATCTGGTAGGGAAGGAGGACAAAGACTTGGTGAAACAATGAAGCTGAGGAACTATTAAAGGGAAGACATTAGTGAAAAAAGAGAGGAACACTCAAAGATGAAGAAAGGGGGAAACCGGGGTGTTCAGGTGAGACAGCAGTGGAGTTTTTACACCAGAATGATCAACACAATGTTGGAAGCTGAGAGGAAGCCTAAAGACTGGAGCTCTTGTACCAAGTTTCAAGAACAAGGCAGATGTACAGAACTGCTTGAAGTACAGCGGTACCATATCAATCCGAGTCCAATAATCAGAGAATTCTCTAAATCAGGCAGCCTTGGCCTGGTGGTTAGAGAAGTGGATCTGGGACTGAAAATTAACTGAAAAACTGTGTGGTAGTTGGGGAGGACCTCGCCCCCTCACAGGCGAACTCTGCTTGAAAAAGGATTCAAAACCCGAACTGCTCTCTGGGTGTCGTAATATGGCTGTCCACTGCTCTGTGTGTGTGTGTGTTTTCACTTTGAAAGAGTGAAATGCAAAGGCTAACTTTTATTTAATGATATTAATCCAGTATATCAAATAATAAAAAAAATAAAAACAATCAAAACCAACCTTCCCTTAGTGAATTCCGACACACATTTTTAAATTCTTTCCATAAAAGATATCGATACATGTAAACCCATTCTGTCATCATCTGTGTAATTACATTAAACTCAATAAGAAATCGGGTCTGTTTCTCACCAGAACTCATTAATATGAGTTTAATTTAGTCTCTTACCTTAATGGTGCAATGTTAACAGCAATAAAAACCAGGATAACCATGAGACACACGGCCCGCCTCTTCGGAGCTGTTGCCTTCAGGATGGTGTTCTACACACACACACACACACACACACACACACACACACACACATACACACACACACACACACACACACACACACCACTGTCACATCTAGTCAAAGGCACCTGCTTTTTACTGTTTTATATAGAATCCTCAGCCTGGGGTCATTGTCAGTCTGCTGAAGTGATCTAAACTGCATGTAAACTTTATAATCTTTTTATATGTCGGAATAAATTCCTTTTGATTATTTGCTCTCAGTTCTGAAATGTGTTGTGTAGAAGAGTAGTTAGAAAGCTGACACTTATATATATATATATATATATATATATACACATACTAGTCCTTCTCAAAAAATGAGCATATTGGGATAAAGTTCATTATTTTCTGTAATGTACTGATAAAAATTAAACTTTCATATATTTTAGATTCATTGCACACCAACTGAAATATTTCAGGTCTTTTATTGTTTTAATACTGATGATTTTGGTATACAGCTCATGAAAACCCAAAAATCCTATCTCAAAAAATTAGCATATTTCATCCGACCAATTAAAAAAAAAAGTGTTTTTAATACAAAAAAAAAGTCAACCTTCAAATAATTATGTTCAGTTCTGCACTCAATACTTGGTCGGGAATCCTTTTGCAGAAATGACTGCTTCAATGTGGCGTGGCATGGAGCCAATCAGCCTGTGGCACTGCTGAGGTGTTACGGAGGCCCAGGATGCTTCGATAGCGGCCTTAAGCTCATCCACAGTGTTGGGTCTGGTGTCTCTCAACTTTCTCTTCACAATATCCCACAGATTCTCTATGGGCTTCAGGTCAGGAGAGTTGGCAGGCAAATTGAGCACAGTAATACCATGGTCAGTAAACCATTTAGCAGTGGTTTTGGCACTGTGAGCAGGTACCAGGTCGTGCTGAAAAATGAAAATCTTCATGCAAAATTTGCTTTCATCCGAAAACAGTACTTTCGACCACTGAGCAACAAGCCCAGGTCAGGCGCTTCTGCCACTGTTTCTGGTTCAAAAGGGGCTTGACCTGGGGAATGCGGCACCTGTAGCCCAGTCCACTGCTTCCACAGGTCCCCCAAGGTCTGGAATCGGCTCTTCTCCACAATCTTCCTCAGGGTCCGGTCACCTCTTCTGGTTGTGCAGAGTTTTCTGCCACACTTTTTCCTTCCCACAGACGTCCCACTGAGGTGGCTTGATCGAGCACTCTGGGAACAGCCTATTCGCTCAGAGATTTCTTTCTGTATCTTACCCTCTTGCTTGAGAGTGTCAATGATGTCCTTCTGGACAGCAGTCAGGTCGGCAGTCTTACCCATGATTGCGGTTTTGAGTAATGAACCAGGCTGGGAGTTTTTAAAAGCCTCAGGAATCTTTTGCAGGTGTTTAGAGTTAATTGGTTGATTCAGATGATTAGGTTAATAGCTCGTTTACACTACCTGAACATGATATGCTAATTTTTTGAGATAGGAATTTTGGGTTTTCATGAGCTGTATGCCAAAATCATCAGAATTAAAACAATAAAAGACCTGAAATATTTCAGTTGGTCTGAAATAATCTAAAATATATGAAAGTTTAATTTTTATCAGTACATTACAGAAAATAATGAACTTTATTACAATATGCTAATTTTTTTGAGAAGGACGAGTATATATATATATATATTCTCTACCCCATGCCCCTTCAAATCATCTTATAGATTCTGAGGCCGAATAGACATGATAGTCAGGTGAGATTAAATCAAGCTATTTGCCCCGTCACCAGAAACCAGGCAGATAGTCAATACAGTTTATAATCCAAGCCAGGCGTCCTGTTGTTAGTTAACGGAAGGAAAAAAGAATGGGTCACTGCACCATCAGATTTTTGAGGAAATCCTGCCTCTCTTTGCTAGAAACTTATCAATGAGAAGTACAGTATAAAAATATCTTAATAGAATCATAATCAAACGCTGTAGGTGTTCGCGGGAAGTACGGCGGGGTGATCCTTTATCCCATTAATGATTTCTAGGCTCTTATAAGTCACACTGATTTGCATTAAAATACAATTGGAACAACAGTAAATTTCATTTCATTTCAGGCTGCAAAGCAATAAAATTTGAATTATTTTAAACCGAGAGGGGCTGGAGATTTTTTCATAAATCATATCACAGGACTCACTTCGTTCATCAGACCCTCCAGCTGTTTTTTCAGTGTTCCATTTTCATTTTTCAGCTTCTCGTTCTCAGAGAGGGCAACCTTCAGATGGGCCTGCAACGTTAGTAAGTACTCCTTCTTCTTCTTCCGAGACAGAGATGCAGACTCTCTGTTCTTGATCATCCGCTGCTGCCGTCGTGACACACTGGACTGGAAGATGCAGAACAATGAAATTAAAATTGTTAGATTTTTGATCAGTACAGATGTGTTATTTGCTCCACTCTACTTTGGGTTATTAAAAAAGAAAAAACTACTGTAACTAGTATGCAAAATTCAGTTAAAGACCTTTTCTCATTCTTCCATGTTCCACACTCTGATCGAGTGAGGCTGCTACATAAAGGTGCACAAAGTTGTGCTAAAATTATGCAAACATGCCTCACACTCCAGAATCTCAAGAATTATGGTAGAATTGTGGGTCAGTCAGAGGGTGGCATTAGTCTGTGAGAAATAGCCTACAATTTGAACATTCTTCTGTCAACGTTATAAAGTTCAACAATGAAGATAAGGCCACCACAAGTCCATGACCAGGACAACATGGACCATCAGAAAGACTCCTTTGCTCTGTACACGTACACGTACACGTACACACACACACGTACACACACACACGTACACACACACACACACACGCACACACACGCACACACACGCACACACAGACACACACACACACACACACACACATATATAAACAAGATTCCTTAGAGTTTTCCCTTAGCACTGTTGTAGTTAAGCTGTTTGAATCTTGGCCTTGGTTATATGCATGATTTCATGCCTGGGTTAATGATTTGGATTCATGCCTGGACTGAAGCATGGGTTCCTGTCATCCCTTGAGAAAGTGTGATAGAAAGGTTGGTAAGCCAGCCATTTTTGCATTAAGCCTGGGAAAACCCAACATACTTGTGCTTGGTTAACTGGAGTCACAAGGCCATGCTCTTGCAAATAATATTACTCAGGGTAGAGAAATTAGTTGCATTTTTTCACATGCAATAAACGAAAAACAGACGGCCATTCATAGAGTGTTATATACCATTGCCACACAGAAGTAAAATGCCTTTTGCGGGTACTGCAAGGGACGCCTCAGGTAATTAAGGTTCTGCATTAATAATCAGAAGTTTGGGGTTGAAACCTAAGTACCACCAATCTGCTTCTGATAGGCCCTTAAGTAAGCTCAGTGGAAAAGTGTGTGGAAAAAAACTGTAACCTTCGACCTTGATTTGACCTTTCTAGGTCACTGAAGGTGAAAGGTAAAATTACACTTACATTTGGCAGACTTAGAGCTCTTTAACTCAAGTCTCACTTAAGTCCTAAGACAGTTTTCTATTAGTGTTCCATAGTAACAGCATTGGCATATAGAGGTCAGTGATAGCCTGGAGGTAAAAGGTGCTGGATCGCTGATCCTAAGGTTGGGGGTTCGAGTCCCACTCTCCACAGGTTGTCACTGTCCCCCCAGTGCAGCTAACTGGGTTATCAAAGGCTGGCCATGTCTCTCACTGTATATGGTGAGAGGTTCATGTAAAAGAACCATTGATGACTTTCGTAAAGAGGAGCTGCAAAGCCGTCAGGGTGTTTCTGTCCCTTGCTAAGGTTGTGTCGGGAAGGCAAATCAAACATGCCATGATTCGCTGTGGCGACCCCTGAGAAAAAGGGAACAGTCAGAAGGAAAATCTCTCTCTCTATATCTATCTATCTATATATATATATATATCTATATATACACACACACACACACACACACACAGGGATCCCTCGCTACTTCACGCTTCAATAAATGCAGCTTCAAGTGCTTCATGGTTTTGAAAAAAAAAAAAAAAAATCATCAAATTAAAAAATAAGGAAATTAAGGAAGAATAGGTGTAAAGTTAAGGAAAATGTCACAAAAACAAAGCCAATTATGCAACAAACCCCCCCCCCCCAAAAAAAACAACCCTAAACCAACACAAAGCAAAAAACAACCCAAAATATCCCATCAAAACTGGATACATTGTTGCATCTGTGTGTGCGCATCTGCGCAGCCACGCCACCTCTGCCAGAGCCGAGTATTAAGTGTACTTGAGGATAATGTTTAATCATATTTCATACTTATATTTATGATTGATCTTTCTGTAGAGTTTATTCCATTTCTATTTCTACTTGTTCTTCAATTTCATTTCATTTTCACTTTCGACCTTGGACAACTTGGTATCTCCGGATGTTTGCAAAATGAATGTTGATAAGTTGGAGAGCATCTGTATTTATATTTTATTTATGTGTTATGTTATTTTTTCAATGTTTAATTATTATTATAAGCACATATAACATTGGAAATGTATTTATTGATATTATATACGTCAGTTGGGGGTGGGGGTGTGATCCTACTTCGCAGATTTTGATGGTTGCGTGGGGATCTCGGTCCCAAATAACCATGGAAAGTGAGGGATCCCTACATACATATACATATATACACACACACACACACACACACACACACACACATACACACATATACATATATATATATATATATATACACATACACATACACACACACAGATACGATGTGTGTGTGGATTTAGAGGAACTGTGGTATTGCATGAGGAAGTCTAGAGTAGCAGAGAAGTATGTTACAGTGGTACAGGACATGTATAAGAGATGTAAGAACGAAGTGAGGTGTGCTGTCGGTGTGACAGAAGAGTTCAAGGTGGATGTGGGACTGCATCAAGGGTCAGCTCTAAGCCCTTTCTTGTTTGCTACGGTGATGGACAGGCTGACAGACGAGGTGAGAAGAGTCCCCATGGACTATGATGTTTGCAGATGACATTGTGATCTGGAGTGAGAGCAGAGAACAAGTGCAGGAAAATCAAGAGAGGTGGCGGTATGCCCTGGAAAGGAGAGGAATGAAGGTTAGCCTCAGTAAAGCAGAATACATGTGTGTGAACAACAAGGACCCAAGAGGAACGATGAGGTTACAGGGAGCAGAGATAAAGAAGGTGGAGGATTTTAAGTACAGTCGGCCCCCAATTTACGAAGACCCCGTGGTACGGAATCTCCGGATTACGAAAAACATTTTCTTGAGTTTCCGTCCCCGAAATACGAAACAACCCCCTGTTACGAAAAGAAATTCAAAATTCAAGCGCGCCAATCAAAATTTCACACACTCAAGGAATCAAATTAAAGTTGAGTTTGTCAAGCAGGGAATGCGCTTTGAATTCCACGTCTTCCTCAGAAGGTGGAGGCGACTCTGGCCCTTCTTGTATAGGGCGTGGGTGTTATGGGACCAGTCCAATTAATTGTTGAGCTGAATGCCCAGGTACTTGAAACTGTCCACTGTCTCAATGTCCTGTCCCTGGATGTTCACCAGTGAGTGTGTGTTTGAGTGCTTCTCCTGAAGTCGACCACCATCTCCTTCGTCTTCCTGGTGTTCAAGCACAGGTGGTTGCACTCACACCAGTCCACAAAGTCGATGATGACCGACCGGTACTCCAGCTCGTTCCGCTCTGATACACGGTCCACCATGGGGTTATCAGTAATGGTTTAATTAATAAATATGTTAATAAAACGGTTTAATGGTTTAAGAACTAAAAATGATAAAAGTGCACCAATTTTGTATGAAATATGTGTTAAAAGTAAAAGAAAATTAAATGGTTTATTGGGTTTTTCCAGTCCAAAGACTGGAGCCTTGGAACGAATTAGGCGTTTAACATACAAGATGCGACCCCTACTTACGGAATCCCCGCAATACGAAAATGGCTCTGGAACGGATTAATTTCGTAAATTGGGTGCCGACTGTACTTAGGTTCAACAATCCAGAGCAATGGAGAGTGTGAAAAAGAGGTGAAGAAGCGTGTGCAGGCAGGTTGGAATGGTTGGAGAAAAGTGTCCGGTGTGATATGTGACAGGAGGGTATCGGCAAGAATGAAAGGAAAAGTGTAGAAGATGGTGGTGAGGCCAGTGATGTTATATGGTTTAGAAACAGTGGCCCTGGGGAAAAGACAAGAGGCAGAGCTGGAGGTAGCAGAGATGAAAATGTTGAGGTTCTCTTTGGGAGTAACGAGGACGGGTAGGATTAGGAATGAGCACATCAGAGGGATAGCACATGTAAACATGATGTTTAGGAGACAAAGTCAGAGAGGCTAGATTGAGATGGTTTGGACATGTACAGAGGAGGGATCGTGAGTATATTGGTAGTAGGATGTTGAGGTTGGAACTACCAGGCAGAAGGCCTCTAGGAAGACCAAAGAGACGATTCATGGATGTGGTGAAGGAGGACATGAGGCAGTTGGTGTAAGAGAAAAATATGCAGAGGATAGGCTGAGATGGAGGCAGATGATTCGCTGTGGCGACCCCTGAAGGGAAAAGCCGAAAGGACAAGAAGAAGAAGATTCAAACATTGCGCGAGTTGCTCGCTCATTGGCTGTCTCCCAACATCTCGCCGCGCTGGCCTCCCATTGGCCAGGAGGGAGCTGAATCTCCATAGTACTGCACCCATGAAGCTTGTTTGTCACATGCGTAAAGGAGAGCTGTACTGTTGGTTTGTGAGTTTCGAAAGTGCTCATTTCAGTTTATGTTTCATTTTTTAAGTTGTTTAATTCAGTAAATTTTTAATAAATGTGGCGCGCTCCGCCGAATTTTGGGCAAAACACAGCTCATCCAGGCCTCTGATCCCCTCAAGCAAACAGGTGAATGTTGAGTACGAAATAACTGTTCAAAGCGCACTTGCCTGCTTGACATACTAGAAGTTTGGACAAACGGCGTTTCGCCAGAAAAAGCTCCGGTGCCAGCCGCGATGCATCCCGCACTTAGTGGAGCGCATCACAAATGTTTAATAATGTTTAATATTGTTTGTTTAATAAAAAAATTGGTTCATAAAAAATGTTCTGAATCTCCATAGTACTTTACCCATGCCTGTTTGTCACACTTCTTATATATGTCACATCTTATAAACACGGCTCACTGGTAATGATTATGGGTTTACATGACTAGACAACCAAGTGAAACAATAAGGAATGAAGACAGTTTTTATGACCGATTTGAGCAGAGATGTGGCGCACTTGCCCTGACACACACAAAGGACTGAGTACAGAGTCAGTCAGAAAGGAGGCAGGTGTTCTTTAACTCTCTTTTAAGAGTGCTCATTGCAGCTTATTTTTCATTTCTTATGTTGTTTAATTCAGTAAATGTTTAATAAATGTGGCACGCTCTGCCAAATGTGAGCAAAACGTGGCTCATCCGGACCTCCGATCCCTCAAGCAAACAAGGTAATGTTGAGTCCGGACCACCAATCTGTCAAGCACGCTTTGAATACCCCGTCTCAAAAGCTCCAGTGTCGGCCGCGCGCTGCGTGTGGGCGGAGCCCACGTTCGTCAGAGCGTGCCACAATTGTGTGTTGTTTGTGTGTGTGTGTGTGTGTGTGTGTGTGAGAGAGAGAGAGAGAGAGAGAGAGAGAGTGTTTTTGTTTTTGTGTGTGTGTGTGTGTGTGAGAGAGAGCGAGAGAGAGAGATAGAGAGAGACAGTTTGTGTGTGTATGTGCGTTAAGAAAAAATGTTTAATAATGGTTTAAATAATAACCGTTAACAAAATGGTTTAATATATTAATAAAATGTTTAGTGGTTTAATAAATATTTTTCTTTTACTTTTAACACATATTTCATACAAAATTGGTGTACTTTTACACTTTTTAAAGGGTTTATGGGGTAGTCTTAGGAGCCTTGGAACAAATCACACGTTTTACATGTAAAATACGCCTCTACGTACTTACAAAAACTCCAGCTTCCGAAAAAGGCTCTGGAACGGATTAATTTCGTAAGTAGGTGGCCGACTGTATATTATATACTAGTCCTTCTCAAAAAAAATTAGCATATTGTGATAAAGTTCATTATTTTCTGTAATGTACTGATAAAAATGAAACTTTCATATATTTTAGATTCATTGCACACCGACTGAAATATTTCAGGTCTTTTATTGTTTTAATACTGATGATTTTGGCATACAGCTCATGAAAACCCAAAATTCATATCTCAAAAAATTTGCATATCATGAAAAGGTACTCTAAACGAGCTATTAACCTAATCATCTGAATCAACCAATTAACTCTAAACACCTGCAAAGGATTCCTGAGGCTTTTAAAAACTGCGTGAGCCTAGGACTGAGAGTAGGGACTTTGAATGTTGGAACTATGCAAGGAAAAGATAGGGAGCTGGCTGACATGATGCAGAGGAGGAAGGTGGACATACTGTGTGTTCAGGAGACAAGGTGGAAAGGTAGCAAGGCTAGAAGCTTAGGAGCAGGGTTTAAACTGTTTTATAATGGTGTGGATGGGAAGAGAAATGGAGTAGGAGTCATCTTGAAGGAGGGGTTTGTCAGGCATGTTCTAGAAGTGAAAAGAGTGTTAGACAGAGTGATGAGTCTCAAGTTAGAAATTGAAGGCGTTATGGTCAATGTTGTTAGTGCTTATGCCCCACAGGCAGGATGTAAGCTAGAAGAGAAGGAGAGATTCTGGAGTGAGTTAGATGAAGTGATGCAGAATACCCCCAGAGGTGAAAGAGTGGTCATTGGAGCAGACTTCAATGGACATGTTGGTGCAGGCAACAGAGGGGACGAGGAAGTGATGGGCAGGTTTGGTATCCAGGACAGGAACACAGAAGGACAGATGTTGATCGATTTTGCAAAAAGGAAATGGAAATGGCTGTGGTGAATACTTTCTTCAAGAAGAAACAGAAGCATAGGGTGACTTATGAAAGCGGAGGTAAGAGCACACAGGTAGACTACATCTTGTGTAGGCGATGTAATTTGAAGGAAGTCAGTGACTGCAAAGTAGTAGTGGGTGAGAGTGTTGCCAAACACCATAGGATGGTGGTGTGCAGGATGACACTGATGGTGAGAAAGGTGAAAAAGGCAAAGGCAGAGCAGAAGACAAAGTGGTGGAAGTTGAAAAAGGAAGAGTGTCGTGTTGTCTTCAAGGAGGAGTTGAAACAGGCTTTGGGTAGTCAGGAAGTGCTTCCAGAGGACTGGACAACCACAGCCAATGTGATCAGGGAGACCGGTAGGAGAGTACTTGGTGTGTCCTCTGGAAGGAAAGTAGATAAGGAAACTTGGTGGTGGAATGAGGAAGTGCAGGAGTGTGTACAAAAGAAGAGGTTAGCCAAGAAGAAGTGGGACATTGAGAGGACCGAAGAGAGTAAACAGGAGTACAGGGAGACACAGTGAAAGGCGAAGGTAGCAGTGTCAAAGGCCAAACAGAGGGCGTATGATGACTTGTATGATAGGTTGAACAGTAAGGAGGGAGAAAATGATCTATACAGGTTAGCACAGCAGCGAAATAGAGATGGGAAAGACGTGCAGCAAGGTAGAGTGATAAAGGACAGAGAGGGAAATGTATTGACTGATGACAGAAGTGTGCTGGGAAGATGGAAAGAGTACTTTGAAGAGCTGATGAATGAGGAAAATGAGAGAGAAAAAAAGAGTAGAAGAGGTGACCGTTGAGGAGCAGGAAGTAGCAAAGCTTAGTAAAGGAGAAGTGAGGAGGGCATTGAAGAGGATGAATAGTGGAAAGGCAGTTGGCCCTGATGACATACCAGTTGAGGTATGGAAGTGTCTAGGGGAGGTAGCAGTAGATTTTCTGACAAGAATATTCAACAAGGTCTTAAAAAGTGAGCAGATGCCAGAGGAATGGAGGAGAAGTGTGCTTGTGCCCATTTTTAAGAACAAGGGAGATGTACAGAGTTGTGGCAACTACAGAGGGATAAAGTTGATGAGCCATACAATGAAGCTATGGGAAAGAATAGTGGAAGCAAGACTAAGGGCAGAGGTCAGCATTTGTGAACAACAGTTTGGTTTCATGCCAAGAAAGAGCACCACAGATGCAGTGTTTGCTTTGAGGATGTTAATAGAGAAGTACAGAGAAGGTCAGAAGGAGCTGCATTGTGCCTTTGTGGATCTGGAGAAAGCATATGACAGGGTGACGAGAGAAGAACTGTGGTATTGTATGAGGAAGTCTGGAGTGACAGAGAAGTATGTTAGAGTGGTGCAGGACATGTATGAGAGATGTAAGACAGTGGTGAGGTGTGCTGTCGGTGTGACAGAAGAGTTCAAGGTGGAGGTGGGACTGCATCAAGGGTCAGCTCTCAGCCCCTTCTTGTTTGCTA
>CM045737.1:1966205-2031205 GCA_024760905.1 Plotosus lineatus | reverse complement strand
GGCTGGTGTCCATCCCAGCCAACTCTGGGCGAGGGAAGAGTACACCCTGGGCAGCTGGCCAGGCCATCATATGGCAGAAACACACTGACGGCTATGCAGCTACTCTTGTCAAAAGTCAGCAATGGTTCTTTTACATGAACCTCACATCATAGACAGTGAAAGACATGGCTGTCCTTTGATAACCCAGTTAGCTGCACTGGGAGGACAGTGACAACCTTGTGGAGAGTGAGACTCAAACCCCCAGCCTTAGGATCAGTGATCCAGCACCTTTTACTACCAGGCCACCACTGCCCTTCAGGGAACACATTTATATAAAGAGATGTATTTTGGTCTGCAACAATGTTTAAGAATATCACCCTGAACATAATACTGGGGAGGGATCCTTTTATTAAACTTTTCAAAATTCTGTCTTACTTTAAAAAATGTGTGTGGTTCAAACAGGTCGATGGATTGTGCAAAAGTAAAAAAAAAAAAAAAAACACAGGGTGTGTGTGTGTGTGTGTGTGATTAAAATGATTAAAGCAAAATGAAAGGAAATCCCTCCAAACACTGTTATACTGTTACACTAAAAATAAGTATATTTTCACCATCAGATGGTTTTCACATCTTTGAAGTAGCAATTTGATAAGTGTGTGTTCTCTAGTTTGCATTAGTCTCCCTGAATCTGTAATTCATTCAACTCTCATGAAAGTCCGTAATTGCGGGGAATAGGATGAGGACACGGCAGTTCAAATAAGGCAGGATAATGGCAATCGTAACACTATTGATATTAAACTAACGAATCAGTCAAACTATAATACTAATCTATATATATTTTAGGGTAAACAATTTCCCCAATATCTCCAAAGCTCTCTGTATCTTGATTAAAATTGTTCCAATTTTAATAAATTTGAAAAATGTTCTGGGAACCACCATGGGTGTCAAATTTTTACAATAATCAAAATATTGAAATTCCCATGTGTAATGGAAAAAATATACATAATTTAATATTCTGTGAAAACTGTTATTGTCTTTTTAAATTCACATTTGGCACAACTGTAGTGGTTTTCCAACTGAATGCTGATATATTGACATATTGATATATTGACCTGAAATATGTCAGTTGGGGTGCAATGAATCTAAAATATATGAAAGTTTAATTTTTATCAGTACATGACAGAAAATAATGAACTTTATCACAATATACTCATTTTTTGAGAAGGACTAGTATATTATATATATATATTATATATATATATATATATATATATATATATATATATATATATATATATATATATATAAAACTTCTTCATATTCTGGTTTGTAGGGGAAGTGGTGGCCCAGTGGTAGGGTGCCTGCTTACTGATCCAAAAACCTGGGTTTCAAGCCCCACTATCACCAACTTGTCAACTTATCAAAGGCCAGCCATGTATTTCACTGTCTGTGGTGACAGGCATGTGACACTGCATGAGGCACATGATGGCCACACCTAAAACTGCCTGGTTTTCTGACCACCCCAACTCCCCATTTCGTAAAGGAGAAGCACAGATTTAGACAGATTCGTGGACAATATTTGAGAAAAATAGGCCTTTCTGTTTATAGAAAATTTTTAGTTCTTTGAGTTCAGCTCAGGAAAAATGTGAGCAAAAGCAAAAGTGTTGTCTTTACATTTTAGTTGAACACACAGACAGACACACACACACACACACACACACACACACACACACACACACACACACACACACACACACACACACACACACACACACACACACTATTCCTGTACTCTTCCTCTTTCCATTGTCTGAGCTGAACAATGACTCCAATGCTCAGGAGTCGACTCTTGATTCTTTGAACCATGAACTAAATCACGAGCAGTGACTCCTCCCCCACCTCCTTTGTAAAGAGATGCAATATCATATTTTCCGGGCCATAAGGTGATCAATGAATGCTGACTGAACAGTCTATTTTCATACATAAGGCGCACCAGATTATAAAGCGCATCAAGCAAAAAAAAAAAAAAAAAAAAGTCCGATAATTCGAACTTTATTCAACTCTCTCAATAACTCTAAATATTATTCAGTTGTAACAATATAAAACAATAAACTCACTTTTTCAGTTCATTCCTCTTCCACAAATCCATCAAATTCTTCATCTTCAGTGTCAGAGTTTAACAGGTGTGCGAGTTGTACATAAAGCCCAGATCCCTCTATTATTTTTACTATTATAATATTTTATTATCTATTATTCCCTTACACACATGGATTCGCAGGTCAATAGAGATGGAAATTAGGTTGGAAAAGTCTTCTGAGTCGTGACATAAACCCCTCTCAGCCGTACTTCCTTAAAGCAATGGTGTCATCACAGTAATAAACATGGCGCCACTCATACACAGTGTGAGTATTTTGTTCATTACAGAACAGAGGTCTTAAGGAGCTGTATCAGTGTAACTGTAAATTCAAGAAGATTAATCCGAGGTCTCAGGAGGACACCTATAGCAGTCCTTTATCCCGGTGATGAACATGAGACTCTCATTAAGCCAGCTGAGTGTCCTGAGACGCAAAAGCATCCTCGTAACAAGACAGATGGTAGGTATAAACAGAGATTAGGTAGAAAAAGGTCTTCCAGCTTTGTGATGTAAACTTGTCTCAGCCACTCACTTATTCCTCATCAAGTCACCTGACTGTGATAGCAGTAATGCTAATATTTGGACATGAAGCCTGGATCCCTCTGACTTACGACCTGTTGACACCAATATCCAGCAGTTGGAGTTGCTGGTTAATCCACCAGAATGATGGTAAGCTCTGAATTAAGTTTCTTCACTTGGGTTTTGACAGTATCAGTGAGATGGAGTCGTGCAACCCCATCAACACATAAGGCACACTGGATTATAAGGTGCATCATCATTATTATTATTATTATTATTATTATTATTATTATTATTATTTTGAAGATTAAAGCCTTTTGGGTATGCCTTATGGTTCGAAAAATAAAGTAGGTTGTAAATGTGGTCCTCTTCCTCCTACCATTAAATAATAGAAAACCAATTAATCCGCTCCAACCCCCTCCCAAACTCGTATAACCTGACACAAACACATATATTTAACCTAATATGAGATTTCCTTTTGGTTTTTTCCCGTTTTCAGGGGTCGCCACAACGAATGATTTGCATGTTTGATTTGGCATAGGGTTTTACGTCGGATACCCGTCCTGACACAACCCTTTAGCAAGGGACAGAAACATGCTGATGGCTTTGCAGGTCTTCTTTACGAAAGTCAGCAATGGTTCTTTTACATGAACCTCTCGCAGTGAGAGACATGGCCCCCATCAGCGATCTAACGCCCTATACTCACTAGATATAGATATACTCACTAACTGCAACAAAGATGGCATGGGCAGGCATGAGGCGATGCATAACAGAGAAGGAGGAGGAGAATTTTGCACATGTGCACGCTATGAATGCCAGCAAAGAAAGGCTCATGGTGAGCTCCCACAAGGCAAGTGCTTCTCAAACTGTGGGGCGCATGACCCTGGGGAACATGCTTTTTTGCCATACTGTACTAGAATTAAATGTAATTGTGCATCCTGTACAGTAGGTGGCAGTGGCGCTCTCACTGTGTTCCCTATGGCAAGCCTCGAAAATTCAGGCGACCGATCGTTCGGTCGGCAGACTGGTCGGCACTTTATTAAAACACCCGAACGACAATACGGTCACGTATGAAGTTAATGTCAGAGTTCACAACAAACAAACTTCGACAACTCGGAACACTCATTTTCTAGTAAAATAGAAAAAAACAAAAACGTGTGGACGTTCGCAGTCGACACAAATTGTAGACTTCTCAAGGAAAGATAAAAACTATAATAAAACTTCAATAGTTTGCACATATAAAGCATACAGTCCTTGTCGTGTCATCATGAACGGAATGTTTAGTTTCAGCAGAAGCCGGAGTTCATTTATGTACGGAACCGGAAGTATTAATAAAAGCGAGTGGTCTTAAAACCGAAGTTGGGTGTGTAAGTCTTCACGTGTTAGGGCAGTTATAGAAGCCGTATTAATAGCAAACAGAGGGTTTACAGTCCGAGCATGTCGTAAACTGGTAATGCCGCAAATGGCCGGATTTCTGTAAATCGTCTCCGACTCTACCAAGCTAGTAAGTTTGCCTAGTAACGTTGGTGTTAAAAATGTCTGAATCGGCAGGAGTGGTTCATGAAAAAACATTTAAAAAATATCCTTTTAAAGATGATTTCAAAATACCCGATATCAGTTCAGATTCTGATTCCGAGCAGGACATGGAGTCCGATTCAACTGATGATGATGGTGATGTCACCATGGAGGACTCTTGAATGTTCATAAAGCAGAACAGATAGTCATTATAGTTGAGTTACTTTTAATCTCTCTCCATAGTAGTATTTTTATAATACTCCATTAGGAAAGTGTCCAAAAATACCTATATTTTAAATTGGTTACACAGTCATCACAGATTTGTACTATAGTTGTTAAAATGTTTGTGTTTTTATTGTATTAGATTAAGGTGCTATTTCTATTTTTGTTGTACTTGAGTTTTTTCTCAGATCTATTTGATCTGCATTGTTTGCAATAGCAAGTTGAATTAGACATTACGATATTATATTTTGTATTAGCAGTATTATATTTTATATCTAGTGAGTAGTCGATATGCAGAATGCTATCAGGAATAGACTGACTTGGATTTGGATTGTATTAATATTGCGTTTTTTGCTTTCAATATTATTAAATTTAAAGTTCTTTAAATAAGTCAAATTCAGTAATTTTTATTTTATGTATGACATTGAATTTGTAATTTTTAACTTCATTAAAGATTTTTCATAGTTGCTAACCTATCACTGTTTTGTTCCTCATTTCCAGTTACATGTAATAGTGGTCTTTCTCTGTGAAAAATCCAAATGTTCGATTCTTTTAGAATTTGAAATTTCGGACAACCATTTTGCATAACCGATGGGTTAAGCAAGTTATTATAGGTGAAAAAACTATAGGTTACCAAAACCATTTACCCGTGAACAAAAAATAGGTTGTGCAAACTTTCGAAAAAGTCGAGGCCTGCTATGGTGTAGGAAAAAAGCACCGAGCAAACAATATGAATGAAAGAATGAATGAAGTTTAATGGCACTTTCAACACATATAGTGTGTTATATTGTGCGAAACATGGTTATTTTATATTAAGTATAATGACTAAGAGTTCAATTTCAAATCGCAAATGAAGCTAAGGTAAACCAAATCATTTTCTTCAAACAATCAATTGTCACGTAAAACCCAGTCGAAAGGTGAAAAAGTAATATTAATAAAAATGAGTCTGGCTAAGAATGTGCACTCCAACCAACATTTCCAACCAACAGCAAAAGTTTGTAGTTATTTAGGCGGAATTGTTGTAGCACTCTAGCAATAGAATTCATGCTAACTATACCACAAATTCAGAATTTATAAAAAATTTCAATATCTTTTGAAAACTGCAGGATTACCGAAGCATTAAATTTAGTAAAAAAGATCATACAAGTTGTTAAGGTTAAAATGTTGGTACCTAGTCTCAGCAAAATCTGTGCAATCTATTGAAATGTGCTTGACAGTCAGGGGGACTGAACAAGTGTCACATACAGACTTTCAATAAATAGCTGTGTGTAATGTAGGCGTGGCCAATACGAGTCCTGGCCAACATTACTTCTTCTCTTTTACTAGTTCTACTTGAGTAAGAAGATAAAACTTTTTACACTGGGCTTTATGAGATGAAGTTTATTGTTAGTCTCTTCATCCCAATGGCTCTGCCACTGACTAAAAACAAAATTATTTACACGACACTTTACGTCAGTATAGGGGACCTTGTTCTCAGAAACACGATGATTAAGAGCTTCCTTCGCTAGTTTATCAGACTTTTCATTACCTTTGATGCCAACGTGACTGGGGCACCAAGCAAACACTATATTTTTTCCACCCTCAATGAGATCATGGCACTTTTGTAAAATCTTTAAAAGTGTAGAGTTATCAAAATCATTACCCTGTAAGGCGGTTAAGCTAGACAAAGAATCTGAAAAAATAATAAAATCGTTTCCATCTTAAGAAGACACAATATCAAGTGCATGCAAAATCCCCCGCAATTCTGCTGTAAAAATAGAAGCTCCATCCAAAAGTCGGACCTGTACATTCAAACCATTGGTGACTGTAGCGGCTGCTACTCTGTTGTTGTCCTTAGAGCCATCTGTATAAATAGGGCTAAAGTCCCTATATCATCTTCTTTTCCTTTCAGCTGTTCCCTTCAGGGGTCGCCACAGCAAATGATAGGCCTCCATCTCACCCTATCCTCTGCATCTTCTACTCTTACTCCAACTACCTTCATGTCCTCCTTCACCACATCCATAAATCTTCTCTTTGGTCTTCCTCTGGGCCTTCTGCATGGTAGTTCCAACCTCAGCATCCTACTACCAATATACTCACGATCCCTCATCTGTACATGTCCAAACGATCTCAATATACCCTAAAGTACCTATATAGATCTCTCAATTGACCAAACATCATCTGAAACACTGAAGGATCCAAAGAATTTTTAGGAAACTCAGATAATGACAAATCAACACGTGGTCTCTTTAATTTCCAAGGTAGGATATCAAGTATATCATATGGTTCTATATTCTTTAGATCCTGACACACAGCTTTAGGTGAATCTTTAATTCTCAAAGCAAATGGACGACTAGCTGGTGGTTTGCTTTGGTAGAACCGTGTGTTTCTGGTTTGAAAGGCTAGCTCGTATGTAGGGTTGTCCTTGTTTGCCGTCAAGTTTTATAGCATATTGAAGGGTGAGTTTTCCCCCACGCAAATGTAATGGTAGTTCATTTGCTTCAACATGCAGACTAGGAATAGGAGAAGTACTGAAGGCTCCATGGCCGATTTGTAATGCTTGGTTTTGGATGGTTTCTAACTTTTTTAAATAACATTTTCGAGCAACTAAGCAGCCATAATCTAATTTCGATCTGATTAAAGATCGGTATAATCTTAACAGCAAACAATATGAAGTGCAGTAAACACTATTTATAGTCATGCACGAGGCGCTGGGGAGGGGGTTTCTTCCTATAGAGGGAATCACATAAAATAAGCTCGTATCGTGGAAAATACATTATTTAAGATACTCATAAGTCAAGGTACTGCTGTATATATACACAGACAGACAGACATATAGAGACACACATATCCTCATGCCGGTCCCAAACACGGATAAATGCAGAAGGTTGCAACAGGAAGGGCATCCGGCGTAAAACTTTTGCCAAAATACAGAATGCAAACCGTCAAGACAAATTTCATACCAGATCGGTCGAGGCCCGGATTAACAACGACCGCCATCAGTGCTGTCAACCAACAGGATGCTGGTGGAAATTGGGCTACTGTTGGTCGAAGAAGGAGAGATTGAAGGAGAGGCAGGAGGCGTGTCCATAGGCAGAGAGAGGCACGAGTCTAGGACTGAGAGTAGGGACTTTGAATGTTGGAACTATGAAACAAAAAGCTAGAGAGCTGGCTGATATGATGCAGAGGAGGAAGGTGGACATACTGTGTGTTCAGGAGACCAGGTGGAAAGGTAGCAAGGCTAGAAGTTTAGAAGCAGGGATTAAGCCGTTTTTTCATGGTGTGGATGGGAAGAGAAATGGAGTAGGAGTCATCTTGAAGGAGGAGTTTGGCAGGAATGTTCTAGAAGTGAAAAGAGTGTCAGATAGAGTGATGAATCTCAAGTTAGAAATTCAAGGCGTGATGTTCAATGTTGCTAGTGCTTAGTCCCCAATGGCAGGATGTGAGAAAGAAGAGAAGGAGAGATTCTGGAGTGAGTTAGATGAAGTGATGCAGAGTACCCCCAGAGGTGAAAGAGTGGTCATTGGTGCAGACTTCAATGGACATGTTGGTGCAGGCAACAGAGGGGACAAGGAAGTGATGGGCAGGTTTTGTATCCAGGACAGGAACACAGAAGGACAGATTTTGATAGATTTTGCAAAAAGGATGGAAATGGCTGTGGTGACTACTTTCTTCCAGAAGAGACAAGAGCATAGGGTGACTCATAAAAGCGGCGGTAGGAGCACACAGGTAGACTGTGTAGGCGATTTAATTTGATGGAAGTCAGTGACTGCAAAGTAGTAGTGGGTGAGAGTGCTGCCAAACAGCATAGGACGGTGGTGTGCAGGATGATGCTGATGGTGAGAAATGTGAAGAAAGCAAGGGAAAGCAGAAGACAAAGTGGTGGAAGCTGAAAAAGTAAGAGGGTCGTGTTGTCTTCAAGGAGGAGTTGAAACAGGTTTTGGGTGGTCAGGAAGTGTTTCCAGATGACTGGACAACTACAGCTAATGTGATCAGGGAGACAGGTAGGAGAGTACTTGGTGTGTCCTCTGGAAGGAAAGTAGATAAGTAGACTTGGTGGTGGAATGAGGAAGTGCAGCAGGTGTGTGTACAAAGAAAGAGGTTAGCTAAGAAGAAGTGGGACAGAGAGAGGACTGAAGAGAGTAAACAGGAGTACAGGGAGACGCAGCGTCAGGCGAAGGTAGCAGTGTCAAAGGCCAAACAGAGGGTGTATGATGACTTGGATGATAGGCTGGACAATAAGGAGGGAGAAAATTATTTATACAGATTGGCACAGCAGAGAGATAGAGATCGGAAGGACGTGCAGCAAATTATAGTGATAAAGGACAGAGAGTGAAATGTATTGACTGATGACAGAAGTGTGCTGGGAAGATGGAACGAGCACTTTGAAGAGCTGATAAATGAGGGAAAAAAAAAAAAAAGAGTAGAAGAGGTGACTGTTGAGGACCAGGAAGTAGCAAAGATTAGTAAGGGTGAAGTCAGGAGGGCATTGAAGAGGATGAAGAGTGGAAAGGCAGTCGGTCCTGATGACATACCTCTGGAGGTATGGAAGTGTCGAGGCGTGGTAGCAGTAGATTTTCTGACAAGAATATTCAACAAGGTCTTTGAGAGTGAGCAGATGCCGGAGGAATGGAGGAGAAGTGTGCTAGTGCCCATTTTTAAGAACAAGGGAGACGTGCAGAGTTGTGGCAACTACAGAGGGATAAAGTTGATGAGCCATACAATCAAGTTATGGGAAAGAATAGTGGAGGCTTGACTTCACAATCTAAAGCCAATCAATTCGATCCATCGGTGATAGGTGGGAACACAACCCATGGTACCAAGGACAAGAAGTTACATACAGGAGGCCCTTGACTATTCGCGGTTTTGCACTCACGGTCTGAGTATTCACGGACTGCCGATCAACTCGCACGTGATTTAAATTCAGCCAATGGCTGTCCTCCTTCCTGCTGATTGGTTGAGGTGATGTAACACCCCTTTTTCCTCATTTGTGCACAAGTTGGAAATGAGCCTTTTTTTAACTGTGTTTTAATTACCAGTTAAGTTCTATGATGTCACTCAAATGTCTGCTAAGCACCAGAAAAAGGTAATGACATTGGATGTCTCTTCTGAACAAATAAGACTTTCTCCGGAAGAAACGACAGTTTCCTCTGAAGTGCATAAAATATTTTATTTACTGTGGTGTAGCATGTTTCTCATTTTGTTTTGTTAATCCAATTTATTATATTTCTTGTTCTTTTATGTCCTTTTTGTTATGGTCTGTGTTTTGGGGGACTTTAAATTTGGCGCTGTGCCTCTAACTAACTGTTTACTCCCCGCTTCTGCTGAGGAGCGTGGCTGAGCTGCTCGGTAACACACACCTGAATTTACTATACTCATTTATTGGGAAATAAACAAAAGCACGCTTACCTCTGCGCCAGAGGATTAACTCACATCACATCACCGCTTCTTTGGTTTGTAACGCTCTCTAACTTTCTCACTCTAAAACTTTCCTACTTGCTCCTGCTGAGGGGCGTGGCTGAGCTGCTAGGACTTAATGCAGTTAATACCTGAATTCAGTCATCTCATGCCTAATGCAATACGTTCCTCTAGTGGGCATTTTTGAAAACTGCACTGCTGTATGTTTTTCAGAGAATGCATTTAAAGGTCTTTTTATATGTATGCTGTATAATGTTTAGATTTTATTATCAATCAATGTCTGTCTTCCTTTCAGCTTTTCCACTTTTACTCAGGAGTCGCCACAGCGAATCATCTGATTCGCACGTTTGATTTGGCAGAGGTTTTTAAGTCGGATGCCCTTCCTGTCACAACCCTTTTTAGCAAGGGAGAGAAACACGCTGATGACTTTGCAGCCTACTCTTTACGAAAGTCAGCAATGGTTCTTTTACATGCCTCACACCATAGACAGTGAGAGACATGGCCCGCCTTTGATAACCCAGTTCGCTGCACTGGGGGGTGGGTGGGGGGGCAGTGACAACCTTGTGGAGAGTGGGACTCGAACCCCTAACCTTTGGATCAGCGATCCAGCGCCCTATACCACTAGACCACCACTGCCCCTTTATTATCAATCAATCTGACAGTAAAAAAAAATTAAGTTTTTCTTAATCATTACTACATTTTACGCCATTAATACTGTATTAATGAATAAGACTGTCTATAGAATGTGTTTAAGAAGCATATTTTAGCGCATGTAATAGATACATAGTATTTTACTTCCGGCTGCTCATTCACAGATGTGACGTGATACATGGGGTTTTACTTCTGGGTACAGAAGTCGTGGATTATCTTGATTCGCGGGAGGGCCCGGAACCAAACCCCCGTGAATGTCGAGGGCCTACTGTATATCATCGACCCGTTTTAAGTCTGGTGTTTATTTACTAATTTTGCCACACACATGCAGATTCTATGGTTCATTGTGCGGCAACTGTGCTCCGATTCACGTGGTTATTGGACCTATGGAGACCTTAGCAGACTGACAGTGAAAACAATGAGGCTTTTCTTTTGTCATAAAATTGAGTGTGATTGAGCAAAAGGTGAAAACTTGGAAGTACTTACATTATTTCAAAAACTGTGTTCACCATATGAACATAATTTAAATATGATTTTATCTCCCAGGCATGCACTCAAGAGTTTGATGCACTGATTCACAAATAAAATTTGAATTCTATTCCAAAACAAAACATGGAGATAAATACAGTAGGCCCTTGACTATTCGCGGTTTTGCACTCACGGTTTGCATATTCGCGGACTGCCAATGGCTGTTCTCCTTCCTGCTGATGGGTTGAGATGATGTAACACCCTTTTTTTCTTCATTCGTTGTCAATGAGCCTTTTTTTTGTCAAGTTGTCAATGAGCCTTTTTTTTTACTGTGGTTTAATTACCAGTTAAGCTCTATGATGCCACTCAAACGCTGCACATCTTCTCTGGCTAAGCAATAGAAAAAGGTAATGACATTGGATGAAATAAGATTTTCTCCTGAAGAAACGACAGTTTCCTCTGAAGAGCCTGAAGAGGAATAATCATCTGAACTGTTGTAAAGCTGTGGTATTAAAGTCTTTCAATTATTATTCCAGTACCTAGTTAGAATGTTGTGTGTGTCTGCTTTCTCCTGCTCTGGCTGAGGGGCATGGCTGAGCTGCTCGGACTGAATGCAGTTCATACTTGAATTTTATCATTACTCCCTATAAACACAAATCGCACACTCATCTCAATTAAAGCGTGCTTCTTAAGTCTTTCCCCTCTGAATGTGAGGCGTTTGTTGCAAGTGACACGTGGAGCTTGATCTTTTAAGTGCGCAAGTGAAGTGCGCAAGTACACTTGCTAACTTGAAAGATATATAACTGATCATAATTATTTGAAGGTTGACTTTTGTGTATTAAACACACTTTTTTTTTTTTTTGGTCTGATGAAATATGCTAATTTTTTGAGATAGGAATTTTGGGTTTTCATGAGCTGTATGCCAAAATCATCAGTATTAAAACAATAAAAGACCTGAAATATTTCAGTTGGTGTGCAATGAATCCAAAATATATGAAAGTTAAATTTTTATCAGTACATTCCAGAAAATAACTTTATCACAATATGCTAATTTTTTGAGGACTAGTATATATATATATATATATATATATATATATATATATATATATATATATATATATATATATACACACACACACACACACACACACACACACTCGGCCCTGACTTACGAAACCCCTGGGATACGAAAAAGCGCCATTCAAAATTTCACACGATGCGGGAGGTGCTCTCTCTCAATAGCTGTCTCCCAACATCCCGCCCCGCTGGCCTCCCATTGGCTCGGAGGGATGATGCAGCTGAACATAACGCATACTTCCTGTTTGTCACACACATGAAGGAGAGTTGACTGTTGGCTTGTTTTGAGATTGATCATGCAGCGTTATACAGTATGTTGTCGCCGAAACCCCTCTACAGTCGGGATGATATTGAACCAAAAGGAGACCTTAAAGCGGAAATACAGTGAGGATCTGTGATCTTTCAAACAGGTACTGTAATTCCGCTTTAAATAAAACATCCCGGCCATGTGTGTGTGTGTGTGTGTGTGTGTGTGTGTGTGTGTGTGTGTGTGTGTGTGTGTGAGAGAGAGAGAGAGAGCAAGAGAGACATAGAGACAGAAGGAAGCTTAACTCTTTAGTTTAGTTTTTTAAGTTGTTTAATTCAGTAAATGTTTAATAAATGTGGCGCATGTGATCTCATCTGGAATTCCGATCCCTCAAGGAATCGATGTTCAAGTTGAGTTTGGACCGCCGATCTGTCAAGCAGGGAATGCGCTTTGAATTTCACGTCTTGTGGGCATGGCCCGCAGCGCTACAATAAACATTTAATGTGTATACAATACACATTTGATGCGTACTGTATTGTGTGTCTGTGTGTGTGAGAGAGAGAGAGAGAGAGAGAGAGAGAGAGAGAGAAAGAGAGAGAGACAGGAGTGTGTGTGTGTGTGTTAATAAAAATGTTTAATAATGGTTTAATAAATAAATATGTTAATAAAATGGTTTAATATGTTAATAAAATGTTTAAATTGTTCAATAAATAATTTTCTTTTACTTTTAACACATATTTCATATAAAATTGGTGTACTTGTATCATTTTTAAAGGGTTTATGTGGTAGCCTTTGGAGCCGTGGAACGAATCAGACGTTTTACATGTAAAATGTGACCCCTACATACGAAACTAAAAGGCGCTGGAACGGATTCATTTCGTAAGTAGGGGGCCGACTGTATATATCATTCATTTCATTCGTTGATCATTCGTGCATGTAAAATGATACATGGGATTTTACTTCCGGGTACAGAACTCACGGATTATCTTCATTTGCGGGAGGGGCCGGAACCGAACCCCCGCGAATATCGAAGGCCTACTGTATGTCAAATTTGTGTTGTTCCTTTTAAGAAATTGAAGAAAGGTGAATATTAGACTATTAAAAATATCACTGTTTTCTTCATTACAAACTCATACCTTCTGAGTATGAACTATAAAATGTTGTACGGTTTTGTTTTTACTTTGAATCACTAAAATAATATTTATTTGTATAAACATTGTTTCTGCTGCACATCTGTGTTGTGGAGTCGACCAACTTCTGCCACCAGTGAGCAGGTTTCTCAGTCCAGGATGATTGGACTACATTCCACAGTTCTTCTGGATTTCTTGGTTTTCCCCTCAGAAGCTGCATTTTTGATGTCACTCTCCAAGTTTTCTATTGGACTTAGGTCCGGAATCAGGCCGCCGCTACAGAACGTCAATCTCGTAAGTTCAGAACCAAGATGTTACCTGTTTACTGGTGTGTTTGGAGTTGTTGTCTTGTTGGAACAGCCATTTCAAGGACACTTCATTTTCAGCATAAGGCAGCACGACCTCTTCAAGTATTCTGATGGATTCAAACTGATCCATGATCCCTGGGATGTGATAAATAGACCTCACACCATAGTATGAGGAAAATGCCCATATCATGATACTTGTGCCACTAGGCTTCACTGTCCTCACAGTGTACCATGACTTGAATTCAGTGTTTGGGGCTCGTCTGTCACCAGCTGTCTAGACTGTCACCAGCCACTAGACCCAAAAAGAACAATCTTAATTTCATCAGTTCACAGAATGTTGTGCCGTTTCTCTTTATTCCAGTCAATGTGCTCTTTGGTAAATTGTAACTTCTTATATATATATATATATATATATATGCCTGTCTTCCTTTCGGATTTTTCCCTTTTACTCGGGAGTCGCCACAGCGAATCATCTGATTCGCATGTTTGATTAATAAATAAATAAATAAAATTTGGCAGAGGTTTTTACGTCGGATGCCCTTCCTGTCACAACCCTTTAGCAAGGGATAGAAACACGCTGATGGCTTTGCAGCTACTCTTTACGAAAGTCAGCAATGGTTCTTTTACATGCCTCTCACCATAGACAGTGAGAGACATGGCCCGCCTTTGATAACCCAGTAAGGTGCACAGGGGGAGACAGTGACAACCTTGTGGAGAGTGGGACTTGAACCCCCAACCTCTGGATCAGCGATCCAGCATCCTATACCACTATGTATACACACACACACACACACACACACACATACACATATACACATATACACACACACACACACACACACACACACACACACACACACACACACACACACACTACATATGTGCACAAAAATTCAAAATTGAAAATGAATAAAAATGCACATACTGTTGTAATATGCAGATTACGATCAAACCAAATGTTTTAGAGAGTAATTAAAACAATTGCTGTTTAAAAAATGTATTGTTGAACTATAACAGGTCGGTTACTCTGTCAGTCACTACTTGATAATCTGTCTGTGAGTCTCAGGCTGCAAACATACGACAGGGGAACACAAGTAAAGTAAAGCTGGATATTAAAGACTTACATCCTCATCTGATGGAGAGTTGCAGAGCGGGATGCCCACAACAGGTGACGAGACAGCTGGGTTGGCAACTGAGGCAGAAAGGGTTTTGGGCCTGTCTTGTGCCATGCTGGGCATTGTGAGAACCCGAGAACCTGCTGGAACCACCTGTGGAGCCTGGAGCTGCAGAACCTGGGTGGGCTGAGAGAGCAAGGTGGGCTGACCTGAGCAGGGAAATCGCAACATCCATTAGACCAAAGCGCATGAGAAACACACCTAATCTTATTAAATGTGCACTTTGTACACCCAATCAACAGGCAGGAAGTGTGTAAAAAGGTGCACAAGATTAACACTGTCAAACAAAACATCTGTTTTTATTCACCACCATTTTTATTTTCCATCTACACGGTCAGAACTACATTAGTGGAGAAAGTGGAGCTCTCTGTGCACTTAACATATTTCCCTTGTTTACACTAAAAGCCCAGAGAGACAAGTTCCAATCCCTATTGGGTTTATTCCGAATGTTAAAGCATATGCCAGGTTCAAGCTCACACACAAGCGATCAGCGATCCAGACTGTCTGTTTGTCAGCGATATCAGCGATCCAGCACCAAATACCACTAGACCACCACTGCCCCACAAGTAGAGGGCCGACTGTAAATGTTGGTTATTGAATAAAAAGACAGCATGGGCAGTATTACTTGGATATGTTGATTCATTTTCTTCATTGGTGAAATAGACGTTGAAAAAGTACCCGGTCCGATTTTATAACATCCCGAACGCACCCATATTGGGCACCTTGACGTACTAAGACTAAAAAGCTACGAACAGAGAAATTGATTTCTAATCACCTGTTGCATCTCGGATGTCTCTCAAACTCATGTGGAAGTGTTATCATTGACTTTTCATAGCAAGATTTATAGCAACAAACATTTGCAGTTTAGATGTAAGGTTTTACAGGGCAGGCCTCATTTTGTTTTCAAAAACTGGAGTTGAAAAATGCATGTCTGTCAAAACTAATGTACACAAAGGGTATGTACTGTAAGTAAAGTGACATTTTGATAATTGCCCAACCACAGCCTTCTTTTGCTGCATGTGGTATGAAAGATGTGAGTGATATCTAACATGGAAAGGGGAAAGAGTCTGAAAATTATTATTCCCATGTGAAAAAAAAATATTGTGACTGAAATGCACACCTAAGGGCTCCAGAACACTACACTTGAGACCAAATCCTAATCCTTCATTTTTTGTACATTTAATCAGTAAAACATGTGATAATAATTTCACTCCATGACTCAGAAACTAACAAATCTGTTTATTCTCCCCCACCATTTTCCAGTGGTTAAAAACGCTCCCCAACTTACGTTTTAGTTCGGTTCCAGACGGCCGAACTTCTTCTTCTTCTTCTTTTCCTTTCGGCTGCTCCCGTCAGGGAGTACATTCACACCATTGGTGACTGTAGCGGCTGCTACTCTGTTGTTGTCCTTAGAGCCATCTGTATGAATAGGGCTAAAGTCCCTATATCATCATCTTTTCCTTTCGGCTGTTCCCTTCAGGGGTCGCCAGGGCAAATCATCTGCCTCCATCTCACCCTGTCCTCTGCATCTTCTTTTCTGACTCCAACGACCTTCATGTCTTCCTTCACCACATCCATAAATCTCTTCTTTGGTCTTCCTTGAGGCCTTCTGCCTGGTAGTTCCCACCGCAGCATCCTACTGCCAATATACTCACTATCCCTCCTCTGTACATGTCCAAACCATCTCAATCTACCCTCTCTGACTTTGTCTCCAAAACATCTTACCTTGGCTGTCCCTCTGATGTACTCATTTCTGATCCTATCCATCCTCGTTACTCCCAGAGAGACCATCAACATTTTCATCTCCGCTGCCTCCAGCTCTGCCTCCTGCCTTTTCCTCAGCGCCACTGTTTCTAAGCCATACAACATCGCTGGCCTCACCACCGTCTTGTACACTTTTCCCTTCATTCTTGCTGACACTGACTCCTATTGCACATCACACCGGACAATTTTCTCCAACCATTCCAACCTGCCTGCAAACGCTTCTTCACCTCTTTTCCACACTCTCCATTGCTCTGGATTATTGAGCCTAAGTACTTAAAATCCTCCACCTTCGTTATCTCTGCTCCCTGTACATTCACCGTTCCTCCTGGGTCCTTCTCATTCACACACATGTATTCTGATTTTCTGAGGCTAACCTTCATTCCTCTCCTTTCCAGGGCATACCTCCACCCCTCTAGATTTTCCTGCACTTGTTCTCTGCTCTCACGACAGATCACAATATCATCTGCAAACATCATAGTCCATGGAGATTCTTGTCTCACCTCGTCTGTCAGCCTGTCCATCACCATAGCAAACAAGAAGGGGCTCAGAGCTGACCCTTGATGCAGTCCCACCTCCACCTTGAATTCGTCGGTCACGCCGACAGCACACCTCACCACTGTCTTACATCTCTCATACATGTCCTGCACCACTCTAACATACTTCTCTGACACTCCAGACTTCCTCATGTAATACCACAGTTCTTCTCTTGGCACCCTGTCATATGCTTTCTCCAGATCCACAAAGGCACATTGCAGTTCCCTCTGACTTTCTCTGTACTTTTCTATTAACATCCTCAAAGCAAACATTGCATCTGTGGTGCTCTTTCTTGGCATGAAACCAAGCTGTTGTTCACAAATGCTGACCTCTTCCCTTAGTCTAGCTTCCACTATTCTTTCCCATAACTTCATTGTATGGCTCATCAACTTTATCCCTCTGTAGTTGCCGCAACTCTGCACGTCTCCCTTGTTCTTAAAAATGGGCAACAGCACACTTCTCCACGCCTCCGGCATCTGCTCACTCTCTAGGACCTTGTTGAATGTTCTTGTCAGAAAATCTACTGCTACCTCTCCTAGACACTTCCATACCACAGGTATATCATTAGGACCAACTGCCTTTCCATTCTTCATCCTCTTCAATGCCTTTCTCACTTCACCCTTACTGATCTTTGCTACATCCTGCTCCTCAATGGTCACCTCTTCTACTCTTTTTTTCTCTCTCATTTTCCTCATTCATCAGCTCTTCAAAGTACTCTTTCCATCTTCCCAGCACACTTCTGTCATCAGTCAATACATTTCCCTCTCTGTCCTTTATCAATCTAACTTGCTGCATGTCCTTCCCATCTCTATTTCTCTGCTGTGCCAACCTGTATAAATCATTTTCTTCCTCTTTACTGTCCAACCTATCATACAAGTCATCATACGCCATCTGTTTGGCCTTAGCCACTGCTACTTTCGCCTTACGCTGTGTCTCCCTGTACTCCTGTTTACTCTCTTCGGTCCTCTCAATGTCCCACTTCTTCTTAGCTAACCTCTTCCTTTGTACACACTCCTGCACTTCCTCATTCCACCACCAAGTCGCCTTATCTACTTTCCTTCCAGAGGACACACAAGTACTCTCCTACCTGTGTCCCTAATCACATTTGCTGTGGTTGTCCAGTCATTTGGAAGCACTTCCTGGCCACCCAAAGCCTGTTTCAACTCCCCTTTGAAGACAACACGACACTCTTCCTTTTTCAACTTCCACCACTTTGTCTTCTGCTCTGCATTTGCCTTCTTCACCTTCCTCACCATCAGCGTCATCCTGCATACCACCATCCAATGCTGTTTGGCAACACTCTCACCCACCACTACTTTGCAGTCACTGACTTCCTTCAAATTACATCACCTACACAATATGTAGTCTACCTGTGTGCTCCTACCTCCGCTTTTATAAGTCACCCTATGCTCCTGTTTCTTCTGGAAGAAAGTATTCACCACAGCCATTTCCATTTCCTTTTTGCAAAATCGAGCAACATCTATCCTTCTGTGTTCCTATCCTGGATATCAAACCTGCCCATCACTTCCTCGTCCCCTCTGTTGCCTGCACCAACATGTCCATTGAAGTCTGCACCAATGACCACTTTCACCTCTGGGGGTACTCTGCATCACTTCATCTAACTCACTCCAGAATCTCTCCTTCTCTTCTAGCTCACATCCTGCCTGTGGGGCATAAGCACTAACAACATTGAGAATCACACCTTCAATTTCTAACTTGAGATTCATCACTCTGTCTGACACTCTTTTCACTTCTAGAACATTCCTGACAAACCCCTCCTTCAAGATGACTCCGACTCCATTTCTCTTCCCATCCACACCACGATAAAACAGCTTAAACCGTGCTCCTAAGCTTTTAGCTTTGCTACCTTTCCACCTGGTCTTCTGAACACACAGTGTGTCAACCTTCCTCCTCTGCATCATGTCAGCGAGCTCTCTACCCTTTCGTTGCATAGTTCCAACATTCAAAGTCCCTCCTCTCAGTCCTAGACTCATGCCTTTCCTCTTTTCTCTCTGCCTACGGACATGCTTCCCGCCTCTCCTTCTTCGACGTCTTTGACCAACAGTAGTCCAATTTCCATCAGCACCCTGTTGATTGACAGTACTGATGGCGGTCGTTGTTAACCCGGGCCTCGACCGATCCGGTATGGGGGTAATACTTCTGATTTGCATCATAAAAGTTCAGCATTGGTTTTACGTCGAATGCGCTTCCTGACACAACCCTCTGCATTTCTCTGGGCTTGGGACCGGCATAAGGGGGAAGAGACACTGGTTAGTGCCCCCCCGCCTCATGGCTGCATTTATCGGCTGCATATATGGCTGCATATGCATATATGGCTGCATATGCATATATGGCTGCATATGCATCGGTTCCAGACGGCCGAACGTAAGGTGGAAAAAAAAAACAAAAAAAAAAAACACGCAAGTTGTTACTGTATGTTCCAGTGACGTATCACGTTCATACTGTACTATATATCCATAAGTACCATTACCATATCTCATAAAACACCCCTAAATCAATTATTATAAACATAACATTAAAAATAATATAAAATATATCAAATAATATCAATATTAATTTCAAATAAATTAAATTCAAGCAAAATAATTTCAAATAGATAAATTTTAAAATTTAGAAGAAACGTGCAACATTCACGTTTTTCAACAGTATCAATTTTCTTGATAATAGCCATCTTTATTTCTAACAAGATGGCTTGCCACTTTTTCTGATTACCACTATCACTAGTACATGGGAGAACTTGCCAGCAACTCGCCAAAGGTTCCGATACGTTCTGAGTCTGCTTGCCGATTTTCACCTCAAATTTCACAATCTTTTCTAGCCATTCCCACTTAAACTTATTCTTAACATCCTTATCTATTTCTGACATATGGGATTCCTCTTCTTTCATTAAAAGTTCGCACCATTTTAAAAACAATACGCTGCAAATTTGCATTGAGCCGAGCCACTTTATATGAAGCTGAGCCGAGTCACTTTACATTAAGCTTAAAACAACCAATCATCGCTTATAATATGTGAGGTGTAGTTCACTTGCTTTTGTTTGAGACAAAGCGCGGGTTATCCGAACTTCCGATCTTTCAAGTGAGCAACGGCGCCGTTGAATACTCGTTTAGTACTCAGCCTGCAGTGATGTGAATCACCAGCAGAGCGGAGAGTTCTCTTTCTTTTCTGGATTCGGGTTTTCATTCATTTTACAACTCTATTTGCTTAACTGAGTATGCATGGTAGATTGCGGCGATCCGAGCAGATAGTTAATTCAGTCTTGGGAAAACCAGAAATTCTGGCATATGCTGGAAAACGTGCACCCATGCTAGTAGGCTTACGCTTCTGACCAACCATATTTGCTTAGGGTTACAAAAGTCCGCAAAACAGTGTAAACACAAAAATCACACAGACGACGTCTTAACACAAGGGTAACACGCAGTGAACTGGGAAGAATTAGGGGCACATTCAGTCTGTCGTTTGTAAACAATGGATGCAGAGTCATTACGTCAGCGTACTATGTAGGTACATCTCATACTACAGAGAGCACATTTGACATAACTTTTTTTTTTTTTTTGGAAAAAAAAATGTAAAATCGAAAAAATGTAAAATGAATTAACGTAAGTCGGGGAGTGTCTGTACTTCCTTCTCAAAACAAAGAAAAAATCCTAATTTTTCACTTAGATAGGAGCAGTTGTAAATTCCTAGTGTTATCCAGTCATCCATCCAACAAAGCAGCAGCACAGTAAAACCTCTGCATGCCCAGGACCGTAGCTTCAGCTCAAGTTTATCAACTGTACTTCTGACACATGATTGGCTTATTGAACAACTGCTATAATAAGCAAGTGTCCATAATAAAGTGGATAATCAGTCTGTTGTTTTTGAGGTTATTCCTTATAAACTCATCCCATCTTTTATTAATTGACACCTTTAAACTTGATGTAGAAAAACAGAACAGAACTCGGGTGAGAGGATGCTTACTGACCTGCAGGGGGAGCCGGCTGAATGGTGATGGGTGCAGCTTTGACCATTGGTACGATGGCAGCTTGCACCGGCTGGAGGAAAATGGTTTTGGTGTGCAGGGGAGCTGTGGTCTGAGACAGGGGAAGCGTAATCAGTGGTTTCGGCCGAATGGAGACTTTTGGGCTCAGGTGAATTGGCTTTGGGACCGATTTCACTAGAACAAAAAACAAATCAGCATGATCGTAATGATCTCTCATATCACAGTAAATGTTTAGATACCAAGTGACCAGTGTGTGTGTGTGTGTGTGTGTGTGTGTGTGTGTGTAACAGAACTGTGCAAGCTATCAGGATGCCTTAGAGTGACTGAATGGTTTCACCTTTAATCTGATTGGTCCTCCTGCCTGGCTTCTTCTCACGTGGAGCAGGTTCGAAAGAGCTGCTGGAGTCAGAACAGACACTGACTGGAGAAGGCTGGGACTGGGCCGAGAGAGGAGACAGAGCTTCATCCTGCAGCAAACGAATTAAACAGAACACAAAGAGTAATATCATGTACTCCATTCTTTCATTTCTGACTTATTTTCGTACTATGACTCAGATCCACTTTCTTCTAAAAGTCTCCCTTCATCTTATTCAAATTGAACATCACAGAATGGCATGAAAACACACATGAGGTGAAGAAAACCGGAGGAGAAATGATAAGGTGGGGAAAGACCCTTCATATTAGACTAATTATTTATTCTATGAAACGCCGGGTTCAGTGTTAAGTATAAATAAAAAGGTTGATATCAGTACAGTATTTTTATAATTAAATCCAGGACCATTCAGGACATCTTTAGTACATTATCCACTCTACAGGACAGAGTTCCATCTCCACTTCACCTCCAGTACCATTGGTTATTCTGTCTATTTTGTGGGGAACAGTGATATCTGAACGCTGAAATGCAAATGCTGTTCCTGCAAAACATTTCCTATAAAAATAAATAAATAAATAAATGAATAAAATGAAACCGCAGCTGGCAGAGTGTGAGGACGAGCACTGCATGATGCTCTGTGTGATAAAGTCCTCTGAGCTGTCAGTGTGTTGTCACCACCCCTCACCATGGGACCAATGAGCAGTGTGACTGTGTGATGACCAATACATTCATTAACACATCATCTTAAACAGAATAACCATGAGGGTGTGTGAAGAAATGAAGGGACAAATGCACGCACGCACTCACTCACTCACACACTCACACACTCACACTCACACGCCTGTAATTCTTGAAATTCGCATGATGCAAGCTGCCAGCAAATGTTCCTTTCATCAAAACAAAATGTCTTGTGCCTTACCTTTATTCTTCCTAATATTCAGCTTCTTGATCAGCAAACAAGTTAAAGCAGTCAGTAAGCAGCTTAAACACACTGTAACACTACATAATCACATAAAGCACAGGGCTTCAATTTATTCCTGAGTAGCAAGAGAACCACGAAAATCACTAGGAACCTAATGATGTCATAATTACTGTTAAAATAGACTGCAGAGGTACAAAGCTTCCATAGTCCAAGAATACCGTATTTTCCAGACTATAACTCGTACTTTTTTCAGACTTTGGCTGAAGGTGCAACGTACACTCCAGAGCGACTTATAAGTGAAATTAATTCTGTTCGTCATAATAGCAGACATCATTTCACATGTTTGTTATTTTTACACTCACAACCACAAGAGGGCACTCTAAGCTTGGGCACCAGTACCTGCTCATCCACCACTGAAGAAATGTCCCCCAAAAGAAAATCCTATTCTGCGGATTACAAGCTGCATGTAGTGAAATTTGCAGGAGAAAATGGTAATCGAGCAGCAGAAAGACAGTTTGGACTGAACGAGAAACTTTTCAGGGACTGGAGAAAAGGAGAGATTACTATTACTGTAATGAAGAAAGCAAAAACGAAAAGCTAATCGTGGGCTAAAAGCGAGATGGCTACAGCTAGAGGAATAAGTTTGCACATGGATGCTTGAGCAATGTGCCTCAGGGAGTGATTTGTCAACAGTGCAGTCTCCAGGTCCAGGTAGTTCTCAGGGAGATGAATATAAATGACTTTGTGTGAGGACTTTCTTGGTGTTACCGCTTCATGCAACACAACCGCCTCTCTATCAGAGCGAGGATCACAACGTCACAAACTACCAGCGGATTTCCAAGCCAAGGTAGACAGTTTAGATGAGGTTTGCGACTTATAGTCCAGTGCGACTTATATATGTTCTTTTTCTTCTTTATTATGCTTTTTTTGGCCAATGCGACTTGTACTCCTGAGCAACATATAGTTCGGAAAATTCGGTATGTATTTTAAATCGACCTAAATCTTCCTTAAACCAAAGTCAAAACTGTTGTGTTAAACAAGTCAAGTCCAGCTGGCTTATTAATTATACAAAGAACTTTGGTGGCACCAGCGGATTTTGGCAAGGTACCTGTAAGACAAATCCGCATATCAAATTTCATCAAAATTTGAGCAAGCTTTCTCAACTTATTGTCCAGAAACCAAAGTGTGACAGATAGTTGAACGGTCGTAAGCCAGCTAGAGGAACGAGCTCACACATGGGTGCTTGAGCAACGTGCAGCTGTATCTCCACATTCAGATTGTAAAATTATTACATATAATTCTGTTCAAATAATAACATAATTTCATGTTTTTGTTTTTTTTTTTGACCCTCACAACCTCAAGAAGGCAACAAGAGGGCAGAAAAGCGGACATTATTACTGCAATGAAGAAAACAATACAAAAAAAAAAAAGCTAATCGCTGGTTAAAAGCTAGATGGCCACAGCTAGAGGAACGAGCTCGCATATGCGAGCTTGAGCCTCAGGGAGAGGCTTGTGAACAGTGCAGTTGCGTCTCCATATCCAGGTAGTTGTCAATGAGATTAATAGAAATAACTTTGTGTGAAAACTTTCTTGGTGTTACCGCTTCATGCAATGCAACCTCCTCTCTATCAGAGCGAGGATTACAACGTCATATAAACTGCCAGCAGATTCTCAACACAGTTTGACAGTTTCCATGAGTTTGCTTATACTTGGCCTTATACTCGAGTGCAACTTACATATGTTTTTTCTTCTTTATGATGCATTTTTTGGCCAATGCGACTTGTACGCTGAAGCGACATATCGTCCAGAAAATCTGGTCACTTGTATTTGATCGAAAATGTCAGCAAATGTGTTGCTCAATTTGAAGCACATTAATTCATTTATTATTTTCAAGTTGGGACCTTTAATAGTGACAGAACAGTTTTTTTTTTTTTTTAACATCACCACTGTTCCCTTCCATCATTCTTTCCACCTTTGTTAAGACAGTACCGGCCAATGAGAATCACTGTTTCACAGAACTGGTGAAACTGACCAAGGCACAGTTGATACTGATTTCACTTTGGTCACTCTTTAGTGTGGTGTATGATAGAAGACACAATCGTTTTTTTCAACACAATCGGCTGGTACATTTTTATTTTTTGCATCTATTAATGCTCAGGCAGGGTTTTTATATACAATTTCGGCCCAACCGTCCGTGTTACCGCCAACAAAGATATTTTTAAGGCTGGCCTTATGTAGTAAGTTTGGATGGTGTCTCAGTATCATCATGTGTTGGAGTGATTATTGAAACTGGTCTTTCATTTGAAGCTCATGTAGATAATATTACCCGGCCTTCTTTCATCTCAGGAATGCTGTTAAAGTAATAAATATGATGTCACTGCATGATGCGGAAAAACTTGTTGATGCTTTTTGTTACCTCAAGATTAGATTATTGTGACGTGTTACTGTCTGTATGTTCTAATAGGAACATAAACAAGCTCCAGTTAGTCCAGAATGCAGCAGCGAAAGTCGTTACTAGAACCAGAACACACGAGCATATCACCCCGACCTATTTCACACTGTACTGGCTCCCAGTTACATTTCACATCGAATATAAAATGCCACTTTTAATCTATAACGCACTTAATGGTCTCGCACCACATTATCTTAGTGGGCAAATGTTTATAATCCGACACGCCTCCTTAGATCAAAAGGTGCAGGATGCTTCATGATACCTCCAATAAGGAAGACTACTGCAGGGGGCGGAGCTTCTCTTACAAAGCCCCACAGTTCTAGAATATTGGGGACTCAGACGCAGTCTCTGTTTTTAACATGAGGATGAAAACTCACTTGTTTAGTGAAGCATTTAGTTAAAAGGCTTTATTATGTAAAGGAGCAGATATGGGGGTCTCAGGCATAGAAAGTTCTAGTAAACGGTGATGTCACTCCCCCAGTCTACATGCCCACCCAGGTCTGTTTGACAGCGGAGTGGCTGATTGCCCCAATGTCACAGGGTCCTTCATGTCAGTCTTCCTTCTGGTTCTCACTCTTTTAGTTACGCTGCCATAGCTTGTCATGCTGGAGTCCCTGGTGCACTCAGAAATACTCCCTCACTCACACACATGCATACACACACACACACACACACACACACACACACACAAACACACACTGTCACTATTCCCTCCCTCCCTCTCTCTCTCTCTCTCACACACACACACACACACACACACACACACACACACACACACACACTCTCACTATTCCCTCCCTCCCTCCCTCCCTCTCTCTCACGCACACACACACACACACACACACACACACACTTTCCCTCCCTCCCTCCCACACACCCCATCTGCACATATTAATGGTAATGCAGGACAGCTGTGAAGGTTAATGTTTATTATCTCTCAGACTTCGTGTTTTCTCACTGACGTGGACTTTTGGCCCTTTGGTTATTTTTATTCACCACACAGCTGTAATCATCAGCTGCAGAGTTCTGCTGTTCTGCACCTTTCACACACACACATCGAAGAAATCAAACAGCCCTGCTGCCCTTCTTCCTATGTGTGTGTACAGATACTGTTTATCCACCAATCAGATACAACAGCAAGTGTATACTGTATCAGAAGTGTTCAGGTACAAACTGTGTTTATGGAGTCAGAACCTGAGCACAGGACTGTGGTGTTCCCCAACACCAGCATACCAGAGACACACCCACCACCGCCTTAGCAATGATGGATGAGGTAGAAAAAAGAAATGTGTGGTGTACAGGGCAAAAATCAGTGTCAAGTGGAGTGCTGCTGCTTAAGTTGAACAGCACATCCCGAAATGTATTGGAGACGGAACACAACGTTTTATTTCCTTTGAGATGAGAGAGATGAGATTTCCTTTCGGCTTTTCCCCTTTCTCAGGGGTCGCCACAGCGAATGATTCGCACGTTTGATTTGGCAGAGGTTTTTACGTCGGATGCCCCTTCTGACACAACCCTTTTAGCAAGGGACAGAAACACGCTGGCATTTACAGTGAGCCAATCAAAATCATCCTTGTAACTTGCACCAAAAAAAAAAGAGGAATTCTGGAAACGACCATAAGTGTTTTGATGTTTTTTTTGCCAAACAACTTGTGTGTTTTCATGGAAACAACAACGATCACACTGCATAACCGATGGGCTTGTCACAGTAATACGGAGGTAAGCATAAAAGATTGAATGTTCTATAAAAAGTTACGCTACAAGAAATGACATAGTGCAGACTGACCAAGTACCGCAGATTGCTTACGCGGAGACAACACCATAACCCCCCCCACACACACACACACACACATGCACACAAACACAAAATCTCAACGGATTTACACAATTTGGAAAAAATGATTAATACAGACTTGAAAAACCAGAGACTTGCATCCATGGAGTCACAATTAATTTCTCTAATCATTTGTTTACCACTTACAGCTTTAAGTAACCTACATGTTGGATGTAATCACAGTGTGTGTGTGTGTGTGTGTGTGTGTGTGTGTGTGTGTGTGTGTATGTGTGAAAGAGAAAGAGAAGTGAGAGGGAGAGGTAGAAAGGCAGAGAAAAAGAATAAAAATGTGCTCTCCTAGTTTCTTCTCTTGAAATTGTATGACTTGTTCCATTTTTTTTTAAACACGTGATCTTTTTACACAGTCCTGGTGAATGTGTAGAATCATTCCCCTTATCACATGATCTAGTGATTGTAAACTGACCCTGGCGGGTTGTACTGACAAACACAGAGGACCAAAGAAGATGCCAAACAGGTGAATTAGAGACTGCTGCACCACTAAAAAGAAAAAGGAACAGAAGGTTGAACATGTTCTGCTTCTACCTGATCCAAACATATCAAATCAAATCTCTGAGCCGAATATATCTATCTTTACGACACACTTAAAAATCTCATGCAAGGTGCAGGAGGACATGAAGGCGGTAGTGAAACAGAAAGACTACTAAACGCACAAACAACACATTTCCAAAACAAATTCCATGCAAAAGAACGCACCCAACATTCGACTGGATAAAAATAACTTAGATTGAAACACTGATCATCATCTCAAAGCAAAAACCAAACATCCTGCCTTACACTACACTACAATACACTACACTACACTACACAACACACAAGTTTGCTTACAAATAGGGAGCAGGGCGAGTGAGCCTCTGTCGATGTGGGTGAAGACGCTGAAATGATCGTGTGGGCCGGAGAGACAACGTCTGTGGGAATGTCTCCATCTGCAGGATCAAACACATGAATGACTGTTCAGAACCCACCACGGAGCAAAAGTAATAAAATCAAATAAAGTACATTTACTACTACTACTACTACTAATAATAATAATAATAAATCCTCTATGTTATTTTTAAGCCTGTGAACACTGCTGGGGGGTATGGTGGTCCCCAGCTGTGTTGCTGAAGTAAACCTTCGCCCACTTAGAGAGCAGCCAATGTACCTGTACAGGTGCTAGCGTTGTATCCCCACAACTCACAGCTCCAGGCAGGGAGGTCGAAGTCCAAGTTCATATCAGCAGCACTGCTCATCTATAAGAACATTTGGAACAACAGCTTCCTTTAGCATTCAGTAGAAAACTTTGCACTGTTTTCACAGACTACATCATGCTCTTGTATGCACCTCCACCACCTACAAACTCAAATCCACATGGGGTCCGCTAACATCCCGACCATAGCTCATGTTACAGGAAATGGATTTCAGAGAAAAGGCAGAAAGATATTAGGAGACAATGCACAGGCTCGACTGCAGAACAGGAGAAAGCGTGCCATTAATTACATAATCACAACCCCACGTTTCATTGGGAACACAACACTCCCCCACCAACCGTTTTTTTTTTTTTTTTACACTAAAGTGTCAGCACAATGGTGTGTAAGAACAATGGAGCTGCTATGGTTTCATAAATGAAGTGAAAGGTCAGTTTCCACAGGAAAATAGCGAGCAGGAGAGACAGAGAAACGGTCTGACCCGCCGGGGTTTTGTGGGCTATTTTGCTATCGGTGTGGTTTGAAATGATATACAGTGGTACCTCACCTTATGAAATTAATCTGTTCCGGAGGTGGTTTCGTAACCTGGATTTTTCATAAGTTGAACTGCATTTTACATGTAAAACGCGTGATTGGTTCCAAGGCTCCCAGTACAGACGCTCCCCGACTTATGTTTTTAATTGGTTCCGGACGGCCGAACGCAAGTTTAAAGTGAACGTAAGTTGTTACAGTGACGTATGATGTGTGACGCTCATACTGTACTATACATCCATAAATACCATTATCATATCTCATAAAGCACCCTTAAATCAATTATTATAAACATAACATTGTAAAATAATATCAAATATATCAAATAATATCAACATTAATTTCAAATAAGTCACTTATTTATACCGAGTTACTTTACATGAAGCTTAAAACAGTCAATCAACGCTTACAATATGTGAGGCGCTCAATACCGAAAGTAGTGTACTTGCAAAAGTAGTGTACTTGCTGTGGGTTATACCGACTTCCGGTTTTTCAAGTGCACAAGGGTGCCGTTGAACTCGTTTAGAACACAGCCTGCACTGATGTGAATCCCAGCAAAGCGGAGAGTTCTTTCTTTTGTGTAAGTAAGTAAACTTTATTCAAGAGATGCATACAAAGAACAAGTACAAATCCTAATGAATATTAATATAAAAATAAGTATACACTCTCAGGATTCTGCTAAAAGATAATAAATATAAAGATTGTGCTGATCTGAGCAGATAGTTAATTCATCTCTGTGTATGAGACTTGCACCCATGCTAGTAGGCTTACGCTTCTGACCAACCAGATTTGCTTCGGGTTACAAAAGTCCACAATACAGTGTAAACACAGAGATCACAGAAATGACATCTTAACACAAGGGTAACACGATATATAACTCAGATATTATATATATATATACACACACACACACACACACACATATATATACACACACAGTCAGCCCCCAACTTACGAAGACCCCTGTGTACGAAATCCCCGGGTTACGAAAACCAATTTTCCTAAGTTGCCGTCCCCGAGATACGAAACAACCCCTCTTACGAAAAGAAATTCAACTGCACCAATCAAAATTTCACACAACGCGCGAGTTGCTCTCTCATTGGCTGTCTCTCAACATCCCGCCCCGCTGGCCTCCCAGATAGAGACAGAAGGAAGCTTAACTCTTTAGTTTAGTTTTTTAAGTTGTTGAATTCAGTAAATGTTTAATAAATGTGGATGCATTTGAGCTCATCTGGAATTCCGATCGCTTAAGGAATCAAATTCAAGTTGAGTTTGTCAAGCAGGGAATGCGCTTTGAATTCACGTCTTGTGGGCGTGTCCCGCAGTGCGTGCGCGCAAGAGAGAGACAGAGAGAGAGAGACAGAGAGAGAGAGAGAGAGAGAGAGAGAGAGAGAGAGAGAGTGAGAGAGAGAGAGCGAAGGAATAACACTTTAGTTTTTAATTTAGTTTTTTAAGTTGTTTTAATTCAGTAAATGGTCAAGCAGATAATGTGCTTTGAATTCACGTCTTGTGGGCGTGCCCTGCAGCACGCGCAAGAGAGAGAGAGAGAGAGAGAGAGAGAGAGAGAGAGAGAGAAGGAATAACGTTTAGTTTTTTAAGTTGTTTTAATTCAGTATATGTTTAATAAATGTGGGTGCCTTTGAGCTCATCTGGAATTCCGATCCCTCAAGGAATCAAATTAAAGTTGAGTTTGGTGTCATTTTATCATTTTTAAAGGGTTATGGCAGTGGTTCTTAACCCCACCAGTTTCATATGTTTATTCACCGAACCCTTCTTTAGTGAAAAATAAAATTTGATTTTTTTTTTTTCAAATTCAAGACATCGGTATATGTTTTTATTGGGGCACCAAAATGAACCGCATATTAACATCACTGTGTTCAAAGAACAAAACCAATGCAATGCATGAAGTCCCCCATCACAACTACTTACATTTTTATGTGAGGTGTACATATGAGTGCGTGCACGCGCGTGCGTCTGTATGTGTGTGTATTTGTTTTATTTACATCTTATGCATTATTTTTGAATGTTTAATCGTTATTATAAGCATTTATAATATTGAATACGTATTTATTGATATTATATGTACATATACATGTACGTATACATCAGTCAGCACAGGGTTGATCCTACTTTGCAAATCATGCGGATAGGACGCAGACTAATATCACATTCCGTTATATATGTGAATCCATGTTGTACATATTCATCCGACCACTTTCTTTTTTTGCTCAACATAGTATGGATTAAAACATTAAGAAAGAAATCACATGACGTACCATCACAACAGTCACAAGTCAACTACTGAGCTCATCAAATTTCCTGCAACACAGATGGGCCAAGCAAAGTAGCGTGATCACCTGCAGCCAGTGATGGCCAAGTGGGGCATGTCGTCATGAATATGAGTCAGGTGTGTGTCTTGACCTCAGCCGAACACCTGAAACTGACTCACCGAACCCCTAGAGTTCGATCGAACCCAGGTTAGGAACCACTGGTTTATGGGGTTTATCCAGTCCAAAGACTGGAGCCTTGGAACGAATTAGGCGTTTAACATGTAAAATGCAACCCCTACTTACGGAATCCCCGCTATACGAAAAGGGCTCTGGAACAGATTAATTTCGTAAATTGGGGGCCAACTGTGTATATGTTTATATATACACACACTCAGTCTGTAGTTTGTAAACAATGAATGCAGCGTCATTACGTCAGCGTACTACGTCTAAACTCAAACTCAAAACTTGACTTTTTTTTTTTTTTTTTTGGGGGGGGGGACGTAAAATCGAAAAAACGTAAAACGGATGAACGTAAGTCGGGGGAGCGTCTGTACTACTCATTAAAACCCTTTAAAAATTATAAAAGTATACCTTTTAAGGCCTCCTTCTGCTTCAATATTGTACCAATGGTAAACGGGTTTGGCCATATTCATTTGTGATATCACTCAACCGCATGTCATGAGCCCGCTTCTGTGTGTGTGCCGTGTGTGCGTGTGTATGTGTTGACCATGTCTTCTTATCAGAGTTATAATCTTACAAGTGTTTATGCAAGGTTAAAAGCCTGAGCCAAAAAATAAAGTTGCAATGAGCACACTCGAAAAACTCAAAAAACAACAGTAACTCTGTCCTTTAAACGAAAAGCATCATGGGTATTATGGAGATACAGCTCCATAATAGCCAATGGGAGGGAGCTGCGTTATCCCTCCTAGCCAATGGGAAGCCAGCGGGGCGGGATGTTGACAGATAGCCAATGGGAGGTCAGCAGGGTGGGATGTTGGGAGATAGCCAATGGGAGGCCAGCGGGGCGGGATGTTAGCAGATAGCCAATGGGAGGCTAGCGGGGCGGGATGTTGGGAGATAGCTAATAGGAGAGCAACTCGCAGTGTTTGAATTTTTTGAGATGGTGCTTTTGTAATTTGAATTTGCTTCGTATCCAGAGACAAAATTTTTAGGTAAATGCGTTTCGTAACCTGTTTTTTTTTTTCGTTGGCTGGGAGTTTCGTAAGGTGAGGTACCACTGTATATTGTGACAGATTTTCAAAGATTCGTGATGCATATTGATGTTTATGTTTTGAAAAACTATTATTTTCAATAAAATTGAAATGAAAAACAGCTGTGTGCATATCGACACTGTGATGTTTTCGAAAGTATAAACAAGGAGGTGATGTACGGCTCAAAACTTGTTTAGAACTCAGTGTTTGATAAAATTTTTGGTCAAATTTACTGTAAAGTCCCCATGAGGAAAAGTGAAGTTGTCTTTAAAAATAAATAAACTTTAATTTCTAACAGTTATGTAAAAGGTACAGTGTGTAACATTTTCGAGGTTCAATTAACAAAATAGAAGCAAACGAATAAACCCGTGGGAGGAGTTTTAGGGGTCGGGTGCAGTGTGAGTTGGGTGGCAGCCAAAGGCATGGGTTCTGTCGGACCGATCCTCGGCTACTTACTCTGACCCTCGGGACATGGAATGTCACCGCTCTGGCAGGAAAGGAGCCTGATTTGGTGCGTGAGGTGGCGAGATACCGACTAGATATAGTCGGGCTCACCTCAACGCATAGCTTGGGCTCTGGAACCATCCACCTCGAAAGAGGCTGGACCTTCTTCTATTCTGGAGTTGCTCATGGGGAGAGGCGGCGAGCCGGTGTGGGTATTCTTGTTGCCCCCCGTCTCAGTGCCCAAATGTTGGGGTTCTCCCCGGTTGACGAAAGGGTAGCTTCCCTCCTTCTTCGGGTGGGGGGACGGGTCCTGACTGTTATTTGTGCTTATGCACCAAATGACAGTTCAGAGTACCCACCCTTTTTGGAGTCTTTGGGGGGGGGGGGGGGGGGGTGTTGGAGAACGCTCCCTCGGGAGACTCGCTCGTTGTCTTGGGAGACTTCAACGCCCAAGTGGGCAACAACAGTGTGACCTGGAAGGGTGTGATTGGTAGGTACGGCCTCTCCAGTCTGAATCCGAATGGTGTTTCGTTGTTGGACTTCTGTGCTCGTCATAGTTTGTCTATCACGAACACCATGTTCGAACATAAGGGTGTCCAAAAGTGCACTTGGCACCAGGACACCCTCGGTCGCAGTTCGATGATTGACTTTGTAGTCGTGTCATCGGACTTGCGACCATATGTTCTGGACACTCGGGTGAAGAGAGGAGCTGAGCTGTCGACCGATCACTACCTGGTGGTGAGTTGGCTTCGGTGGTGTGGGAGGTTGCCTTCCAGACCTGGCAGGCCCAAGCGAGTAATCAGGGTCTGCTGGGAACGTTTGGCTGACTCCCCTGTCCGAGAGGCCTTTAACTCCCACCTCCGGCAGAGCTACAACCACGTTCGGGAGGAGGCGGGGGACATGGAATCTGAATGGGCCATGTTTCGTGCCTCCATTGCTGAGGTGGCAGCCCATAGCTGTGGCCGTAAGGTCGTCGGAGCTTGTCGTGGCGGTAATCCCCGAACCCGGTGGTGGACACCTGCGGTGAAGGGGGCCGTCCGGCTGAAGAAGGAGGCCTATCGGGTTTTATTAGCCTGTGGGACTCCTGAGGCAGTAAACGGGTACCGGCAGGCCAAACGTGCTGCAGCCGATGCTGTTGCAGATGCAAAATCTCGTGCGTGGGAGGAGTTCGGTGAGGGCCTGGAGAGTGATTATCGGTTGGCCTCAAAAAGGTTCTGGGCCACCATCCGACGCCTCAGGAGGGGGAAGCAGTTCTTCACAAACACTGTTTACAGTGGAGGTGGGGAGCTGCTTACCTTGACCGGGGATGTTGTTGAGAGGTGGAGGGAATACTTTGAGGACCTCCTTAATCCTACCAACACGCCCTCCGTGGAAGAGGAAGACCCTGGGGGTTCGGGTGAGGGTCCGCCCATCACTGGAGTGGACATCACTGAGGTTGTCAAAAAGCTCCTCGGTGGTCGAGCTCCGGGGTTGGACGAGATCCGCCCGGAATATCTCAGGGCTCTGGATGTTGTAGGACTTGTCTTGGTTGACACGTCTCTGCAACATCACGTGGTCATCAGGGGCTGTACCTCTGGATTGGCAAACTGGGGTGGTGGTCCCAATTTTTAAGAAGGGGGGCCAGAGGGTGTTTGGTGGCCATCGGATATCATCTCTGCTTTTTGCGGATGATGTTGTCCTTTTGGCTTCATCAAGTCGGGCCCTCCAGCTCTCATTGGAGCAATTCGCAGCTGAGTGCGAAGCAGCCGGGATGAAGATCAGTACCTCCAAGTCCGAGGCCATGGTTCTCAGTCGGACAATGGTGGAATGCACCCTCCAGGTCGGGAATGAGGTCCTGCCCCAAGTGGAGGAGTTTAAGTATCTTGGGGTCTTGTTTACGAGTGAGGGAAGGATGGAGCGAGAGATCGACAGACGGATCGCTGCAGCCTCTGCTGTTAAGCAGTGCCTGTACCGGTCCATCGTGGTGAGGAAGGAGCTGAGCCGCAAGGCAAAGCTCTCAATTTACCAGTCGATCTACGTTCCAACCCTCACCTATGGTCACGAGCTTTGGGTAATGACCGAAAGAACAAGATCACGGATACAAACGGCTGAAATGAGCTTCCTTCGCCGGGTGGCGGGGTTCTCCCTTAGAGATAAGGTGAGAAGCTCCGACATTCGGGGAGAGGTCTGAGTAGATCCGCTGCTCCTCCGCATTGAGAGGGGCCAGTTGAGGTGGCTCGGGCATCTGGTCAGAATGCCCCCGGACGCCTCCCTGGTGTGCTGTTTCGGGCATGTCCAACCGGGAAGAGACCCCGGGGTCGACCTAGAACACGCTGGAGGGACTATGTCTCTCGGCTTGTCTGGGACCGCCTCGGTGTCCCCCCGGGAGAGTTGGAGGAAGTGGCTCGGGAGAGGGACGTCCGGACCTCTTTGCTGAGGTTGCTGCCCCCGCGACCCGACCCTGGACTAAGCGGAAGAAGATGATGATGATGATGATGATGACGAATAAACATTTTCCTCTGTAATCATTAAAAAAGTCAGGTTTGAGGACCTGAGATAAGTTTATATCTCCATGGGTGTGGGTCTGTGTGTGTGTGCACGTGCACATACTTACATAGTCAGAATTCTCGAGAGCCTCCAGCAGGTCATCAGCATCTCCCAAACTGTCCAACTCATCAAACAAACTGATATCTACACACAGAACAATACCAAAGGTACCAAAATTAGAAACTAATTACAATTAACTGTATTTTTTCTATAATTTGTAATTATATCTCCAAAGTAATAAATTAATAAAATCATTTGAGTATTAATATACAGTATTATATCGCCAAAAACTATTTATTCATCCATCCAAATAATTGAATCCAGGTGTTCCAATCACATCTATGGCCACAGATGTATAAATTCAAGCAGCTAGGCAACAAACTGCTTCTGCAATCTTTTGTGAAGGAATGGGTCACAGTTCTGCAACTCGATGAAAACTGTGCAACATGTCCAGTCGTGAAATTTCCTCACGACTAAATATTCCAGTCAAGTGTCAGCGGTATTATTACAAAGTGGAAGTGGTTGGAAACGACAGCATCTCAGCCACAAAGTATTAGCCAAGTAAAATAACAACGAGGTGATGGCATGACCCAAGAGCCTTCTTTCAGTTGGTCAACTTCCTGTACCAGTTCCACCAAAGTGCCATCAGTCTGATCAATGATGTCCAAGGATACAAGGATACTGGAAAAAGGGGCTATTCTGGACTGCTGGACTCGCACTTTTGCAAACTTCAAAATCCCTGAATGACTACATCATGATTACACCAAGGCTGAAATTTGATAGGAATGATTTTTATGAAGCAAATAATATCATAAACAAGTGGCATTGGATTCATTTTACTTTAAAAAATTAAGTTGGATCATCTACACCAGGGGGCCCCAACCTTTTTATCACCGTTGACTGGTCAACGCTTTACAATTTTACAGCGGACTGGGAGTATCATAGATTATTGTGGATATAATTTATTTATATAAATTATGATGATTATTATTATTAATAATAATAATAATAATAATAATAATAATAATAAGCACTCCATGAATGTTATTTTTCAACAGCTGAAATAAAGTTGGTTGGGAAGCAGAGCTTGAACTTTCCTTAAAAAAAAAAAAAAAAAAAAAAAAACACAGGTGATGGTGCACCAGCTGAGAGAATGAAGGCTCAGTCTCACCAAAAATCCCCGCACATGTTTGAAACATCTCCAACTCGCCTCTGTTCATGTCCCGTCCCCTTGTGGGTTACATTTTAGTGCTCAAATGACTGACATGTAACCGAGAGAATCCGGTCATGATTTTTCAAAAATAAGATAGTTCAGACCCAGCTAATAAGTAAAATGGAAATAATTAATTATTTCTTCTGCGGGCCGATACCAATTGGGCCATGGACCGGGTGGTTGGGGACCCCTTGCCATTTGGGTTTTTCCTCCACTACAACCTATAGGTTTCATCTATATATCCACACACACACACACACACACCACAGGAGCTAGTTGGAACAGCCAGTTATCCTAATGTGTGTCCTCTGACTTATGTGTGTGTGTGTATGTGTGTGTATATATATATATACATACATACACACACACACACACACACACACATATACACACACAATACACACACTTTATGTACAATGTTTATGGAATTAAGGATTGCACACATGCAGAGAGAGAAGGGCTGAGAGGCTGGTGGAGGGAGAGAGAGAGAGAAGGGCTGAGAGGCCGGTGGAGAGAGGGAGAGGGAGAGAGAGAGAGAGTGAGAGAGAAGGCCTGAGAGGCCGGTGGAGGGAGAGGGAGAGAGAGAAAGGCTGAGACCGGTGGAGGGGGGGAGAGAGAGAGAGAGAGAGAGAGAGAGAGAGAGAGAGAGAGAGAGGGGCTGAGAGGCAGGTGGAGAAAGGGAGAGAGAGAGAGAGAGAGAGAGAGAGACAGAGAGAGAAGGGCTGAGAGGCCGGTGGAGAGAGGGAGAGGGAGAGAGAGAGAGAGAGAGAGAGAGAGAGAATGGCTGAGAGGTCAGTGGAGAGAGAGAGAGAAGGGCTGAGAGGCCGGTGGAGAGAGAGAGCGAGAGAGAGAGAGAGAGAGAGCGAGAGAAGGCCTGAGAGGCCGGTGGAGGGGAGAGAGAGAGAGAGAGGGAGAGGGTGAGGAGAGAGAGAGAGAGAATGGCTGAGAGGTCAGTGGAGAGAGAGAGAGAGAGAGAGAGATTACCCCACTCTCCTTCCTGATTGATTGACATCTTTTCCGCAGCGACGTCACACAGCTCGGTTTCGGTTTGTTCACTTAATTGATCCTCGAGGTTTAATAATAACTCCTTCGACATTTTTCCGTAAAGTCATCAGTGATAGGTAAAAATGAAAGAAAATCAGAATTCCACCCGGTTTCGAGCACTGATCATCAATAAGCTCTGACTGCTGTTCAAAACACTTCCTGTTCAGAAGCGACGGACACGTCTGATTTTACAGCTACGGGTCCTGAATGGGGTCATACCGTTTCGACGATTCTCGAACCCGAAAACAGTTTGGCTCCGCTAGATGGCAGCAAACCGCAGTGAGAGGTTTTGCCCTGCTATGGCCTGGCGAGCTGTTCATGGTGAGCTCTGCAATCGCCCATAGTCGGATTGAGTGGTTCAGAAAATGAAAGAATTGAGTATCAAGACTGTGAGTGGTTCCTTAACACTTCTTCTTTTCCTTCCGGCTTTTCCCTTCAGGGGTCGCCACAGCAAATGATCTGCCTCCATCTCACCCTGTCCTCTGCATCTTCTACTCTTACTCCAACTACCTTCATGTCCTCCTTCACCACATCCAGAAATCTCATTGGTCTTCCTCTGGGCCTTCTGCCTGATCGTTCCAATCTCAGCATCCTACGACCAATATACTCACTATCCCTCCTCTGTACATGTCCAAACCATCTCAATCTAGCCTCTCTGACTTCTTCTCCAAAACATCTTACATGTGCTGTCCCTCTGATGTACTCATTCCTGATCCTATCCATCCTCGTTACTCCCAAAGAGAACCTCAACATCTCCAGCTCTGCCTCCTGTCTTTTCCCCAGGGCCACTGTTTCTAAACCATACAACATCGCTGGCCTCATCACTGTCTTCTACACTTTTCCCTTCATTCTTGCCGATACCTTCCTATCACACATCACACCGGACACTTTTCTCCAACCATTCCAACCTGCCTGCACATGCTTCTTCACTTCTTTTCCACACTCTCCATTGCTCTGGATTGTTAAGCCTAAGTACTTAAAATCCTCCACCTTTCTTATCTCTGCTCCCGTAACCTCACCGTTCCTCTTGGGTCCTTGTCGTTCACGCACATGTATTCTGTTTTACTGCGGCTAACCTTCATTCCCCTCCTTTCCAGGGCATACCTCCACCTCTCACCTCCACCTCTCAGATTTTCCTGCACTTGTTCTCTGCTCTCATTGCAGATCACAATGTCATCTGCAAACATCATAGTCCATGGAGATTCTTGTCTAACCTCGTCTGTCAGCCTGTCCATCACCATAGCAAACAAGAAGAGGCTCAGAGCTGATCCTTGATGCAGTCCCACCTCCACCTTGAACTCTTCTGTCACACTGACAGCACACCTCACTTCTGTCTTACATCTCTTATACATGTCCTGCACCACTCTAACATCTCTGCTTCTCCAGACTTCCTCATGCAGTACCACGGTTCCTCCCTCAGTACCCTGTCATATGCTTTCTCCAGATACACAAAGAACAATGCAGCTCCCTCTGACCTTCTCTGTACTTCTATATTAACATCCTCAAAGCAAACACTGCATCTGTGGTGCTCTTTCTTGGCATGAAACCAAACTGTTGTTCACAAATGCTGACCTCTGCCCTTAGTCTAGCTTCCACTATTCTTTCCCATAACTTCATCGTATGGCTCATTAACCTTATCCCTCTGTAGTTGCCACAGCTGTGCACATCTCCCTTGTTCTTAAAAATGGGCACTAGCACACTTCTCCTCCATTCCTCCGGCATCGGCTCACTCTCTAAGACCTTGTTGAATATTCATGTCAGAAAATCTACTGCTACCTCACCTCGACACTTCCATACCTCCACAGGTATGTCATCAGGACCAACTGCCTTTCCATTCTTCATCCTCTTCAATGACCTCCTCACTTCACCCTTACCAATCTTTGCTACTTCCTGGTCTTCAACAGTCACCTCTTCTACTCTCTTTTCTCTCTCATTTTCCTCATTCATTAGCTCTTCAAAGTACTCTTTCCATCTTCCCAGCACACTTCTGTCATCAGTCAATACGTTCCCACTCTGTCCTTAATCACCCTAACTTGCTTCACGTCCTTTCCATCTCTATTTCTCTGCTTTGCCAACCTGTATAAATCATTTTCTCCCTCCTTACTATCCAGCCGAGCATACAAGTCATCATACGCCCTCTGTTTGGCCTTTGACACCGCTACCTTCACCTTACGCTGTGTCTCCCTGTACTCCTGTTTACTCTCTTCGGTCCTCTCAATGTCCCACTTCTTAGCTAACCTCTTCTTTTGTACACACTCCTCCACTTCCTCATTCCACCGCCAAGTCTCCTTATCTACTGTCCTTCCAGAGGACACACCAAGTACTCTCCCACCTGTCTCCCTGATCACATTAGCTGTGGTTGTCCAGTCATCTGGAAGCACTTCCTGACCACCCAAAGCCTGTTTCAACTCTTCCTTGAAGACAACACGACACTCTTGATTTTTCAGCTTCCACCACTTTGTCTTCTGCTCTGCCTTTGCCTTTTTCCCCTTACTCACCATCAGCATCATCCTGCACACCACCATCCTATGCTGTTTGGCAACACTCTCAACTGCTACTACTATGCAGTCACTGACTTCCTTCAAATTACATCACCTACACAAGATGTAGTCTACCTGTGTGCTCCTACCTCCACTTTTATAAGTCACCCTATGCCCCTGTCTCTTCTGGAAGAGTCTTCACCACAGCCATTTCCATCCTTTTTGCAAACTCTATCAACATATGTCCTTCTGTTTTCCTGTCCTGGATACCAAACCTGCCCATCACTTCCTCGCCCCCTCTGTTTCCTGCACCAACATGTCAGTTGAAGTCTGCACCAATGACCACTCTTTCACCTCTGGGGGTACGCTGCATCACTTCATCTAACTCACTCCAGAATCTCTCCTTCTCTTCTAGCTCACATCCTGCCTGTGGGGCATAAGCACTAACAACATTGAACATCACGCCTTCAATTTCTAACTTGAGACTCATCACTCTGTCTGACACTCTTTTCACTTCTAGAACATTCCTGACAAACTCCTCCTTCAAGATGACTCCTACTCCATTTCTCTTCCCATCCACACCATGATAAAACAGCTTAAACCCTGCTCCTAAACTTCTAGCCTTGCTACCTTTCCACCTGGTCTCCTGAACACACAGTATGTCCACCTTCCTTCTCTGCATCATGTCAGCCAGCTCTCTATCTTTTTGTTTCATAGTTCCAACATTCAAAGTCCCTACTTTCAGTCCTAGACATATGCCTTTCCTCTTCTCTCTCTGCCTATGGACACGCCTCCTGCCTCTTCTTCTTCGACCAACAGTAGCCCAATTTCCACCAGCACCCTGTTGGTTAACAGCTCTGATGGCGGTCGTTGTTAACCCAGGCCTCGACCGATCCGGTATGAATTTCGTTTTGATCATTTGCATGAGAACTTTGGCAGAAGTTTTACGCCGTTTTATGCCCTTCCTGTTGCAACCCTCTGCATTTATCCGGGCTTGGGACTGGTGTGAGGGTGAACACTGGCTTGTGCCCCTTCTCACAGCTGCATTGTGTGGTTTCTAAACACAAAATCATTAATTATATCATTGCATAAAACCTGCAGAGTAATTCCATGGACCACACTGATGCTGGCAAGGACGCTGAGCTGTGTCGTGTAATACGGTGGACCTGATTTGATGAATTTTACTGGAAGAGTAAGAGAAATTCTGAGCAGTCCACAAATCGGGATACATTTACGAGGCTCTCGTTCACATACAACATCAGAAGCTCAAGCAGGAACCAAATGAACAACACAACTTTCTATTGTTTAATTAAATCCAATGCTGGTTGCTGATTGGATAGAACATAGAGCAGTCTGCTGTCCACCTGTGTTTAATAACAGGCTCAATATAAAACAAGTGACGTGAATTCACAGGCTAACAATCATAAGACTGTGTAACATTCATTTATTTTCTGAGCTGCTTAATCCTAATTAGGAATGCGCGGAGGCTGGGGCCCATCTCAGTTGACTTTGAAGAAAAAATTATTTTACGTTTAAGAGAAGGAGGGATGACGGGCACGTTGAGGAACAGAGAGCAGAAAGTGCAGAGGGCAGAAAGTGTGGGCCGAGGTTTCTGAAAAAAACATTAATTATGTTGAAGTTGTTGTGTTATTATTGTTCTGATGTTCTCTCCCCCTAAAAAAGTGTTGTCTGCACTTTACCTATAAAGAAATGTTTTGCCATTTATTACATTATGCGTCTGATATCTTCCATTAAACACTCAGGGATGTGCACAGGATTAAAAATCAATGTCAGAAAAGAGCAGGATTTATTCACATCTTTTGTAAGATTCTCTCACACAAAGTGTGCAACCTAAAAAGTTTTGGAGTTCCACAGTTCCTGCAAGAATTTTATCTCAGTTTCACCCCTGGGAACATCTCACCGAAATGCAAAGGAATGTTTGGACATTGTAATTCCAGTAGACACAAGTATAGAACCCTACTGCTCATTCATGCTGTGTGACAGTTTTTGGGGTTTTTGAGATGGTCACCACACCATGCAGCCTCACAATTTGCCCTCACACTCTCCAGATCTGACAGTGCACCTTCAAGATTTACCCTCGCACCCACAATATAGATTCAAAAGGGAAACCCATCCTCCTTAAATTTTCACTGCAGTTTATACCTTGTACTACATAACTGAATTTTTTCTGATTTATAAAATTGTATATTTCAAAGTAATATTTTCGGATTCTGTGATTCTGTGATTCCTCTCATGTGCGACACGAATACCCATCATTAGACAACCGCCACTGATTGTAATATACTGCATATCCTATCAGGATATGAAATGGTCTATATCATTATATGAAGTTTTGTTTACATTTAATTGAAGATTATAAAAGGAAATAACAATCATAATAAATACATTGAATAATATTAAATATTACAATAATATATAATAAATTCCATGTTAAAAATTAATATTATTTTTGGTTTTGTAAGTTTATGATAATGGAGGGAGTCACAGATTATGTTTTATATATATATATATATATATATATATATATATATATATATATATATATATATATATATATATATATATATATAAATAAACCGGGATCATTTTAAAACAGTAGTTTTTCTTGAGGATACTGACATGATGCTGCACAGGTGTGAAAACTGATTAATACACATGAGACAGATATTAAATCATGAATCAAAACTACATAACCAGTTACAAATACGAGCAGTGGTGGCCTAGTGGTATAGGGTGCTGGATTGCTGATCCTAAGAGTGGGGGTTCGAGTCCCACCCTCCACAGGTTGTCACTGCCCCCGTGTGCAGCTAACTGGGTTATCAAAGGCCGGTCGTGTCTCTCACTGTCTATGGTGGGAGGTTAATGTAAAAGAACCATTGCTGACTTTCAACAAGAGTAGGCTGCAAAGCCGTCAGCGTGTTTTCGCCCTGTGATAGCCTGATGAGCTGTCCAGGGTGTACTCTGCCTTTGCCCAGAGTTGGCTGGGATGGGCGCCAGCCTCCCTGCAACCCTAATTAGGATTAAGCAGTTACAGAAAATGATGAACTGAACAGTTACAAATACCACACTATCATTGCCCACACGGGCGCTGAAGTTTCCCAGGACAACACGGGAACAAGTGATTCCCCCAGGGGAGCATTCTCCAGTACACCATTGAAAGACTTCAAGATGGGTGGGTACTCTGAACGGTCATTTAGTGCACAAACACAAACAACAGTCAGTACCCGACCCCCACCCTAAGGTGAAGGGAAGCCACCCTGTAGTCCACCATGTTGACACCAAGATGTGGGTGGGGGGAGGGGGGCAACAACGATCTCCACACTGGCTAGCCGCTTCCCACCATGAGCAACTCCAGAATATTATAAGGTCCAGCCCCTCTCAAGATGGGTGGTTCCAGAGCCCTAGCCATGCATTGAGGTGAGTTCGAATATATCTTGTCAGTATCTCTCCACTTCACACACCAGCTCAGGCTTCTTCCCCGCCAGAGAGGTGACATTCCATGTCCCGAATCAGAGTCAGGATGATTGATCCGGCCTAACCCATGCCTTCAACTGCCACACAACTCACACTGCACCCAACCTCTATAGTCCTTCCCAGAGATGGTGGGTCCATGGACGGGTGGACCCATGTCTCCTTTTCGGGCTGGGCCCAGCTAAGCTTCATGGGTGGAAGCCTGATTACCAGGCGCTCTCTTTCGCGCCCCTTCCCCAGGCCTGTCTTCAGGTGGGTACCCCGTAACCTGCGTCCGGGCAAGAGAGCCATTTATGTTTTTCCATAGTGGTTTTTGAATCACACTTTGTCTTGGACTTGTTTGCCTTGGGTGACCGGCATAATGCCCCCGATAACATAGCTCCTAGGATCATTGGTAAGGGGATCCCTCACTTTGCATGGTTAACGGGGACCGAGACCCCCCGTGACCGCCGATTTCTGCAAAGTAGGATCAACCCTCCCAACTGATGTATACGTACATGTATATGTGTAATATAAATAAATACATATTCAACACTATAAATGCTTATAATAACAATTAAACATTCAAAAATAATGCACAAGATATAAATAAAATATAAATACACATGCATACAGATGCGCGTGCGCACGCACACACACACACACACACACACACACACACACACACACACAGATGTGCACCTCACTTAAAAATGTAAGTAGTTTTGTTGGGGTGTTTTGGGTTGGTTTTTTTGTTTGTTAGTTTTTGTTTGAGGTTTTTTTTTTTTTTTTTTTTTTTGGGGGGGGGGTTGTTTTTTTTGCATAATTGACCTTGTTTTGTGGCATGTTCCTTCACTTTTTCTGTATTTTTCCTTAATTTCCTTATTTTTAAATTTTTTGCAAGGGATCACTGTATATGCAAAACCTTTCACCACGATAAGGCGGCGATTCCAGAAAGGGAGTCGATGAACTTTCTACAAATTCTGTTTAGAGTGGAATTGGAGGGCTGCTCACCTCGACTGGAGATGTCAGGAGGTAGAAGGATCACTTTGAGAACCTCCTGAATCCCATCAACATGCCCTATGTGGAGGAGGGAGACCCTGGGGGTTTGAGTGGGGGCCCACCCATCTCCGGAGCTGAGGTTGCTGAGGGATTCAAAAAGCTCCTTGGTGGTCGAGCTCTGTGGGTGGACAAGATCTGCCCTAAATATCTCAGGGCTCTGGATGCTTTAGGAGTGTGTTAGTTGATACGTCTCTGCAACATCAACCATTGCTAACTTTCTCCAAGAGTAGGCTGCATAGTCATCAGCATGTTTCTGCCCTGCGATGACCTGGAGAGCAACTCTCATAGAGTTGGCTGAGATGGGCGCCAGCCTCCTCACAACCCTAATTATGATTAAGCCGTTTAGAAAATGAATGAATGAATGAATCCAGGACCTCTTGCTCTCAGTTGAGCGAGTCACAGTGGAGAGCGAAGCGGCCGGGATGAAAATCAGCACCTCCCAGTCCGAGGCCATGGTTCTCAGCTGGAAAAGGATGGAATGTACCCTCCGGGTCTGGAATGAAGTCCTGCCCCAAGTGGAGGAGATCTAGTATCGAGAGGGCTTGTTCACGAGTGAGGGAAAGGAGAAGCAGGAGATCGGCAGGCGGATCGACATCCTCTGCTGTAAAGCGGAGCTTGTACCGGTTCGTCATGGTGAAGAGGGAGCTGAGCTGCAAAGCAAAGCTTCCAATGTTCCTGTCGATCTACGTTCCAACCCTCACCCCAAGGTCACAATTTTGGGTGGTGATTGAAAGAAAAAAATTGTGGATATAAGTGGCTGAAATGAGTTTCCTTTGCCAAGTGGTGGGGCTCTCCCTTAGAGACAGGGTGAGAAGCTCAGCCATGAGGAGGAACTTGGAGTAGAACCGCTGCTCCTCTGTATTTAGAGCAGCCAGTTGAGGTGGCTTGGGCATCTGGTTAGAATACCTTCCGAATGCCTCCCTGGCATGGTGTTTCAGGCATGTCCAACCAGGAAGAGACCCCGATCTAGAACATGCTGGAGGGATTGTGTCTCTGGTATGCCTTGGTGCCCCCCCTTCTCTCCCCAGAACTCTGGTGGAAGTGGCTGGGGAGGGGGACGTCTGGACCTCATTGCTTAGGTTGCCCCGACCCCGGATTAAGCGGAGGAAGATGATGAGCTGACGATGAATGGGGCCTGTTGACTTCGCCTGTGTGTTTTCTATGCTTTTAGATGCTATAGGCCTGTCTAATCCAGCTGTAGTGGAGATGCTTAGAGACAAAGCACACTCCTCACTGGAGTTATACACCAAGCAAAAATACCCCACCAAGCATGGCAGGTAACACATGTACATTTATATTTACAGCATTTTTCAGATGCCCTTATCCACAGCGACTCATACTTTTATTTATACAACTGAACAATTGAGGCTTATGTGCCTTTCTCAGTATCCCAACAGTAGCAGCTTGGTGGTACTGCAGCTTTCTGATCAGTAATCCAGAGCCCAAACCACTGAGTCAGCACTGCAGACTGCATTACACACTGACTTTCTCACTATATTATAAATTACACACAGCATCATGCACCGGATAGATTTAAACACTACTTAAATAGTGACACTTGTACAGCTGCTCATGCGTATGGTTCTGTACGATGTGTAATTGTAGCCAATATGTGTGAAGTGTTTAGAAACTCTGACTATCAGAGATACCCAAAAATACTAGTATCTCGCAGGTTAAATGTCGGGGCCTGTCAATGACTCAAATGAATACTTGGACAAGCTTCAGCCAATAAGAAGGCAGTGGGGAGTAAAACCAGGGGAGGAGTTATATATCCCATTTCTTCTTCTTTTCCTTTCGGCTTTTCCCTTCAGGGGTCGCCACAGCGAATCATCTGCCTCCATCTCACCCTATCCTTTGCATCTTCTTCTCTTACACCAACGACCTTCATGTCCTCCTTCACCACATCCATGAATCGTCTCTTTGGTCTTCCTCTAGGCCTTCTGCCTGGTAGTTCCAGCCTCAGCATCCTATTACCAATATACTCACTATCCCTCCTCTGTACATGTCCAAACCATCTCAATCTAGCCTCTCTGACTTTGTCTCCAAAACATCTTACATGTGCTGTCCCTCTGATGTGCTCATTCCTAATCCTATCCATCCTCGTTACTCCCAAAGAGAACCTCAACATTTTCCTCTCTGCTACCTCCAGCTCTGCCTCCTGTCTTTTCCCCAGGGCCACTGTTTCTAAACCATACAACACCGTTGGCCTGTCAAGTTTCATTCTTGCCGATACCCTCCTATCACACATCACACCGGACACTTTTCTCCAACCATTCCAACCTGCCTGCACATGCTTCTTGACCTCTTTTCCACACTCTATATTGCTCTGGATTGTTGAGCCTAAGTACTTAAAATCCTCCACCTTTCTTATCTCTGCTCCCTGTAACCTCAGCGTTCCTCTTGGGTCCTTGTCATTCATGCACAAGTATTCTCTTACTGAGGCTAATCTTCATTCCCCTCCTTTCCAGGGCATACCTCCACCTCTCTAGATTTTCCTGCACTTGTTCTCTGCTCTAACTACAGATTACAATGTCATCTGCAAACATCATAGTCCATGGGGAATCTTGTCTAACCTCGTCTGTCAGCCTGTCCATCACCATAGCAAACAAGAAGGGGCTGAGAGCTGACCCTTGATGCAATCCCACCTCCACCTTGAATTCTTCTGTCACACCAACAGCACACCTCACCACTGTCTTACATCTCTCATACATGTCCTGCACCACTCTAACATACTTCTCTGCCACTCCAGACTTCCTCATGCAATAAAACAGTTCTTCTCTTGGCACCCTGTCATATGCTTTCTCCAGATCCACAAAGGCACAAAGCAGATCCTTCTGACCTTCTCTGTACTTCTCTATTAACATCCTCAAATCAAACACTGCATCTGTGGTGCTCTTTCTTGGCATGAAACCAAACTGTTGTTCACAAATGCTGACCTCTGCCCTTAGTCTCGCTTCCACTGTTCTTTCCCATAACTTCATCGTATGGCTCATCAACTTTATCCCTCTGTAGTTGCCGCAACTCTGCACGTCTCCCTTGTTCTTAAAAATGGGCACCAGCACACTTGTCCTCCATTCGTCTGGCATCCGCTCACTCTCTAAGACCTTGTTAAATGTTCTTGTCAGAAAATCTACTGCTACCTCTCCTAGACACTTCCATACCTCCACCGGTATGTCATCAGGACCAACTGCCTTTCCATTCTTCATCCTCTTCAATGCTCTCCTCACTTCTCCCTTACTAATCTTTGCTACTTCCTGGTCCTCAACAGTCACCTCTTCTACTCTTTTTTCTCTCTCATTTTCCTCATTCATTAGCTCTTCAAAGTACTCTTTCCATCTTCCCAGCACACTTCTGTCATCAGTCAATACATTTCCCACTCTGTCCTTAATCACTCTAACTTGCTGCACGTCCTTCCCATCTCAATTTCTCTGCTGTGCCAACCTGCACATAAATAATTTTCTCCCTCCTTACTGTCCAACCTAGCATACAAGTCATCATACGCACTCTGTTTGGCCTTTGACCCTGCTACCTTCGCCTTATGCTGTGTCTCCCTGTACTGCTGTTTACTCTCTTCGGTCCTCTCTATGTCCCATTTCTTCTTAGCTAACCTCTTCCTTTGTACACACTCCTGCACTTCCTCATTCCACCACCAAGTCTCCTTATCTCCTCTCCTTCCAGATGACACACCAAGTATTCTCCTACCTGTCTCCCTGATCACATTAGCTGTAGTTGTCCAGTCATCTGGAAGCACTTCCTGACCCCCCAAAGCCTGTTTCAACTCCTCCTTGAAGACAACCCGACACTCTTCCTTTTTCAGCTTCCACCACTTTGTCTTCTGCTCTGCCTTTGCCTTCTTCACCTTCCTCACCATCAGCATCATCCTGCACACTACCATCTTATCCTGTTTGGCAATACTCTCACCCACTACTACTTTGCAGTCACTGACTTCCTTTCAATTACATCGCCTGCACAAGATGTAGTCTACCTGTGTGCTCCTACGTCCACTTTTATAAGTCACCCTATGCTCCTCTCTCTTCTGGAAGAAAGTATTCACCACAGCCATTTCCATCCTTTTTGCAAAATCTATCAACATCTGTCCTTCTGTGTTCCTGTCCTGGATACCAAACCTACCCATCACTTCCTCATCCCCTCTGTTTCCTGCACCAACATGTCCTTTGAAGTCTGCCCCAATGACCACTCTTTCACCTCTGGGGGCACTCTGCATCACTTCATCTAACTCACTCCAGAATCTCTCCTTCTCTTCTAGCTCACATCCAACATGATCAACAACATTGAACATCACACCTTCAATTTCTAACTTGAGACTCATCACTCTGTCTGACACTCTTTTCACTTCTAGAACATTCCTGACAAACTCCTCCTTCAAGATGACTCCTACTCCATTTCTCTTCCCATCCACACCATGAAAAAACAGCTTAAACCCTGCTCCTAAGCTTCTAGCCTTGCTACCTTTCCACCTGGTCTCCTGAACACACAGTATGTCCACCTTCCTCCTCTGCATCATGTCAGCCCACTCTCTACCTTTTCCTGCCATAGTTCCAACATTCAAAGTCCCTACTTTCAGTCCTAGACTCATGCCTTTCCTCTTCTCTCTCTGGCAACGGACACGCCTCCCGCCTCTCCTTCTTCGACGTCTTCGACCAACAGTAGTCCAATTTCCATCAGCACCCTGTTGATTGACAGCACTGATGGCGGTCGTTGTTAACCCGGGCCTCGACCGATCCAGTATGTCATTCTTTCTTGTGATTCGCATAGTTTATTTGGCATGTGTTTTACGCCCGATGCCCTTCCTGACGCAACCCTCTGCATTTATCCGGGCTTGGGACAGGCGTGAGGGAGAGACACTGGATTGTGCCCCCGCTCACAGCTGCATTAGTTATATATCCCATTTACCGTTCTCAAATATTTTAAATAAGCTAAAAAAAAATCCACTAATAAATTAATTAATTTAATAAAAACACAGCAAATAACAAGAAGGAGAATAAGTCGTCACAGCGAATCATCTGCCTCCATCTCACCCTATCCTCTGCATCTTCTTCTCTTACTCCAACTACCTTCATGTCCTCTTTCACCACATCCATAAATCTTCTCTTTGGTCTTCCTCTGGGCCTTCTGCCTGGTCGTTCCAACCTCAGCATCCTATTAACAATATACTCACTATCCCTCCTCTGTCCATGTCCAAACCATCTCAGTCTACACCCCCCCCCCCCCCTCCCAGCCAGGATTTGGCTAACAGGGCTGCTCCTTGAACAACGAAAAGCAGGGTTACCTAAGAGATACAGTTCCGGTGTGGGTCTCCTCCATGATATTTTTGCAAACACTCTAAAATGAGTAAATGGTGAAAGTTTCAGGTATTCTAAAAGCATGTGCATTTCAACAGCAGTGATACAGAGAGATTAGAATTCTTCGTAATTTAGTGAGCATTGTAGGCCTCTGGGAAGAATCACTTCATGACATTGGTGTTAAATAAATCATTTTTAAAATCACCAGGTATAGGCATACAGAAAAAAATTATTAAGGAAAATGTTTAACCCTTGTTCATTGTGACTAATTACATTAACATTCATACTCAATAATATTATACACAAAATTATACTGACAGTTAGGAGAAGTAATAATCTATTACAATGAAATGCATGTGGAGTTCTTTTATAAATGTATGCAGTGTATTGTATTGATGCACAGGCATGAATCATCATTATGGACTTTAAATGTTCAAAACTACTCGAAGTGGCGATTTTTATCTGTGACACTGAGACTCAAGTACAACACGTACAGTCTCACACAGGTCTGTGCTCTAGATCCAGTATGGCTCATTTAGGCTTCACTTTGAGCAACTTCCTTGCCTGGAACACTTTACTATGTGGGCGAACGGGGGCGCGCGAGCTCCCAGCGCTCTATGGTAGCTCCGGGGGTGGTCTCGTCTCTCTGACTGTCTCCAAAAGCTCTTACACATGCTGTCCCTCTGATGGACTCATTCCTCATCCTACCCGTCCTCGTTACTCCCAAAGAGAACCTCAACATTTTCATCTCTGCTACCTCCAGCTCTGCCTCCTGTCTTTTCCCCAGGGCCACTGTTTCTAACCCATACAACATCGCGGGTCTCAACACCGTCCTGTACACTTTTCCTTTCATTCTCACCGATATCCTCCTATCACACATCACACCGGACATTTTCCTCCAACCATTCCAACCTGCCTGCACACGCTTCTTCACCTCTTTTCCACACTCTCCATTGTTCTGGACTGTTGAGCCTAAGTACTTAATAATAATAATAATAATAATAATAATAATAATAATAATAATAATAATAATAATGATGATGATGATAATAATAATAATAATAATAATAATAATAATATTAATAATAATAATGATGATGATAATAATAATAATAATAATAATAATAATAATAATGATGATAATAATAGTAATAATAATGATAATAATAATAATAATGATAATAATAATAATAATAATAATACTAATAATAACATTAATAATAATAATAATAATAATAACAATAATATTAATAATAATAATGATGATGATAATAATAATAATAATAATAATAATAATAATAATAATGATGATGATAATGATAATAATAATAATAATAATAATAATAATAATAACAATGATGATAATAATAGTAATAATAATGATAATAATAATAATAATGATAATAATAATAATAATAATAATAATACTAATAATAACATTAATAATAATAATAATAATAATAATAATAATAATAATAATGAGCAGTATTTCAGTTTGTGATTAAATTGCAATATTCTGCACTGGGTCGCATTACACATCCCATCTATAACACAAAACAAATGTAAATAAAATGAAGGGATGTGTAATGAGACCCACTGCAATTCTGTACAATAGGATCAGTAAAAAAATATATATATTTACAATATACAGTATAATTTTTTTCGAGCATAATTAATTGTAAAGAAAATTGTCTGTATGTGTGTTAAAAAACAAACATTGCATTTAAAATATTGCATTTAAAATAAATAAAAATTTGAATGAATTGTGTCTGGGCTTTAGGACAGAACCAGATGATGATTATGATGATGATGATGATGATGATGATGATGATGATGATGATGATGATGATGATGATTAGAGTCTCCAGAAAAAGAAGAAGAACTTTGGGATGTTCTTTGGGATTTCAAGTAAATCCAACAAGATCGTATTTCTTTATAAAACGACACAGCCTGCAGCTGTTCAAAACACTGATGTATTTTTAAAAAAAGATTTTTACACTAAAAATGGAAGGTTACATTTAACAGTTGTTTGTTGCTCTCTGCATAAAATATTTTATTGTATAAAATGATGTGTCATGTATTCTAGATAGATACAGATAGATACAGCTTTATTAATCTCACAATGGAGAAATTCGAATTTATTTGATGTGAAAACGAAATATGTATTAATTAAAATAAACTCGTTGTGTATGAGAGTGAAGGACAGAAGGACGGCAGGTGATCCGCTTCTGGTTCTGGGCAGCTCTCTCTCTCTCTCTCTCTCTCTCTCTCACACACACACACACACACACACACACACACTGGAACGTTATCCATCGCAGACAGGCCGTGAGAGATCAGCGGATATAAACTGTAAGTAAAATGAAAGTTCCTCTGTGTCGCTCTGGATCTGCGTCTGGATCATCTGAGTTGATCTTCTGATTTTATTAACATGTGTTATGTGCGTAGATAGATCGATTTGATGCCGTGAAAGATTTTGAGAAAAAGTGTGTTTTTCCTGATTTGAATGTGTGTATATATATATATATATATATATATATATATATATATATATATATATATATATATATATATATATATATATATATATAAATCAGTATAAAAATTAGGTTTCGTTAAAACAGAACTTGGAATTTAAATCGTTACTAATTAAAGGATTTATTCATGAAAATCTTCTACATGGGAATATTTTCGAAGCGTTTTTAACTGTTCTGCTTACTGCTGAATCTTTTTATCTTTCAGTTCTGAACGAAAAAGGTTTTCCAGGATAATAAGGACTCACTTTGTTTCAGGGGGTTTGTTCTGAAGATCCGATCATGGGAGAAAGAAAATCTAAAGGCAAGTTTAACAACTTTCTTTTGTAAATTAATCTAATTTATCATCACCATCATCATCATCATCATCATCATCATCACCACCACCACCACCACCACCACCATTATCATCATCATCATCATCATCACCACCACTATCATCATCATCATCACCACCACCACCACCACCCCACCACCACCACCATCATCATCATCACCACCACCACCACCCCCACCACCACCACCACCATCATCATCATCATCATCATCATCATCATCACCATCATCACCACCACCATCATCATCATCACCACCACCACCATTATCATCATCATCATCATCATCATCACCATCATCATCATCACCACCACTATCATCATCATCACCACCACCACCACCACCACCATCATCATCATCACCATCATCACCACCATCATCATCATCATCAATCATCATCATCACCACCACCACCACCACCACCACCATCATCATCATCATCATCATCATCATCATCATCATCATCATCACCACCACCACCACCACCATCATCATCATCATCATCATCATCAACATCGCCACTTTTGGCTGCTGTTATAAAGCTGTTTCCAGGCTTGTGTAAGCTCTTTAAAAACAAAGATGTTTGAGTGTTTTCTGCTGCTGTAGTCACGTCTATGTTGATTATTATTAAAGTTGAACCTCTGTATTATTATGTTATGTATAACACTATTTACTGCTTTTGATAGTGAGCACAAACACATTCATTCATTTTCTGAGCCGCTTATCCGAATATGGGTCGTGGGGAGGCTAGCGCCCATCTCAGCCAATTCTCGGCAAGGGCGGGATACACCCTGGACAACTCACCAGGTGATCACAGGGCCAATGCTCACCCAACTAGTCACACTCACTCTCACACCTCGGGGTGGTTTGTTACAGCCACTGAGCTCATGTTTTTAAACTGTGAGGGGAAACCGGAGAACCCAAAGGAAACCACATGCATGCACGTGGAGAACAAGCAAACTGTACACACAAACGCCCTAGCTGGAAATCGAACCCAAGACCTCTTGCTGCGAAGCAGATGTGCTGACCACTACAGCACCGTATCCAACACACATACACACAAAATAAATGAATATTGTAGTTGAAGAATGTGTGTATAATATATATATATATATATATATATATATATATATGATTTGGATCATAGGTTTTTAGGTCGGATGCCCTTCCTGACACAGCCCTTTACCAAGGGATCGCGCTGACGGCTCTGCAGCCCCTCTTTATGGAAGTCAGCCATGGTCCTTCTACAAGAAGCTCTCACCATAGACAGTGACAGACACGGCCGGCCTGTGATAACCCAGTTAGTACACGGGGGGGGGGGGGGGAAACCCTGTGGAGAGTGGGACTCGAACCCCCAACCTTAGGATCAGCAATCCAGCGCCCTATACCACTAGGCCACCTCTGCCCACTGTGTAATTACACACACACACACATATATATATATATATATATATATATATATATATATATATATATATATATATATATATATATATATATATATATATATATATATATATATATATATATATAAAATGTGTATTAAAGACTGTAAGCAGACGTTAGTATAAATGTAAATAATACTCGGATGCACTTTGATGTTCAGAAGGAAGTTTGAATTCCATAGTGATCCACTGTTGTGATGTGATCTGATCACTATACCTGAATGTGTTGTGTGGTTCCAGAGGGTGTGTGCAGTCCGGTGTGTGAGGGCTGTCACCAGGCCATCGGAGAGCGTTTCCTGCTGCGTGTGCACGACTCTTTCTGGCATGAGCGCTGTGTGAAGTGCGCCACGTGTGCGGAGCCACTGCAGAGCACCTGCTTCCTGCGAAATGCCAACATCTACTGCAGGCGACATTACCAACAGTAAGTTCCCCTAAACTTTCATTCAAACCCTGTCAGGTGAGGTCCTGGTGCAGCTCAGATCGCTTCCCATTGAAGTGTACTGTAAAACTTTCACATTAATATCAGCACATTCTGCTGCCGAGCCTTGCAGGGGACATGCAGTGACACACCCTGCCAATCCCATCGCCGAACTCACAGACAATTAACACTTACGAGTCATTCACAGTCATTTACAGTCATTCCGAGTCGCCAAGCCACTTAGAGGAATGTTGTTTGAGAGTACAGAGGAAACTCAGAGGAAACCCAGAGGAAATCTTCACACAGAACCAGGCTCAAGGATGGAGGAAGGCCAGATTTTAAACAAACTCAAACACAAGAACCAAAATAAGTTTTACACTTCCTGAACAAAATGACATCATGACAGCACTGTGCATGTCATTATAAACAATCATCACCTTTAAATTCTTACATGATCCATCAGATTTTTTTAAAAATAATTTTTTTAAAGTTTCCATGAACAAAATAATTCCCAATATCAGAAACATATATTGGTATGATTGTTTGTAGTACGCTTTTAATCTGTACTTATCATCTCCTTTTTTATCAACAAAAACAATATCAACAAACTGGATTTCCAAGCAACAGCAACTTTCACCTTTTTACTATCTGGTTTTTCTTACAATCCCCAATGCTGAGAGAGATGTCCTTTCTGCTTTGTCCCTTTCGCAGGGCTCGCCATAGCGAGTAATTCGCATGTTTGATTTGGTTGATAGGTTTTTCGGTCGATGCCCTTCCGGTCACAACCCTTTAGCAAGGGACACAAACACGCTGACGGCTCTACAGCTCCTCTTTACGAAAGTCAGCAATGGTTCTTTTACATCAACCTCTCACCATAGACAGTGAGAGACATGTCCCGTCTTTGATAACCAATTTAGTGCACTGGGGGGACAGTGACAACCTTGTGGAGAGTGGGACTTGAACCGCCAACCTTAGGATCAGCGATCCAGCGCCCTATACCACGAGACCACCACTGCCCCCAAAGATGATACACATCTTTTCTTTTTTTTTTTCTCCTTCACATACATGTCATGGACATAACTGCTTGAATTGTGAATTCTTGGTTTTTTTGTGTGTGTATTTTTAATTATTTTTTTAGCCCTATGATACCACTCAAACACCTGCATCTTCTATAGGTTCTGGTAAGGAGCCTAAGCACTTTGTTCATTAATAAATATTATCACAGTACAAAATTCATTTTTTACTCAATCATTACTACATTTTACTGCATTATTAATGTATTAATGAGTAAGAGCATTATTCAGGAAAAGCATGAGTTTAGGACTGAGAGTAGGGACTTTGAATGATGACAGGAAAAGCTAGAGAGCTGGCTGACATGATGCAGAGGAGGAAGGTGGACATACGATGTGTTCAGGAGACCAGGTGGAAAGGTGACAAGGCTAGAAGCATAGGAGCAGGTTTTAAGATGTTTTTTCATGGTGTGGATGGTAAGAGAAATGGAGGAGGAGTCATCTTGAAGGAGGAGTTTGTCAGGAATGTTCTAGAAGTGAAAAGAGTGTCAGACAGAGTGATGAGTCTCAAGTTAGAAATTGAAGGCGTGATGTTCAATGTTGTTAGTGCTTATGCCCCACAGGCAGGATGTGAGCTAGAAGAGAAGGAGAGATTCTGGAGTGAGTTAGATGAAGTGATGCAGAGTACCCCCAGAGTAAGAGTAAGAGTGGTCATTGGTGCAGACTTCAACTGACATGTTGGTGCAGGAAACAGAGGGGATGAGGAAGTGATGGGCAGGTTTGGTATCCAGGACAGGAACACAGAAGGACAGATGGTGATAGAGTTTGCAAAAAGGATGGAAATGGCTGTGGTGAATACTTTCTTCCAGTAGAGACAGGGGCATAGAGTGACTTATAAAAGCGGAGGTAGGAGCACACAGGTAGACTACATCTTGTGTAGGCGATGTAATTTGAAGGAAGTCAGTGACTGCATAGTAGTAGCGGGTGAGAGTGTTGCCAAACAGCATAGGATGGTAGTATGCAGGATGATGCTGATGGTAAGAAAGGTGAAGAAGGCAAAGGCAGAGCAGAAGACAAAGTGGTGGAAGCTGAAAAAGGAAGAGAGTCGTGTTGTCTTCAAGGAGGAGTTGAAACAGGTTTTTGGTGGTCAGGAAGTGCTTCCAGATGACTGGACAACTACAACTAATGTGATCAGGGAGACAGGTAGGAGAGTACAGACGCTCCCCGACTTACCTTTTTAATTGGTTCCAGAGGGCCGAACGTAAGTTGTTACAGTGACGTATGATGTATCACGTGTGACATATGACGCTCATACTGTACTATACATCCATAAATACCATTACCGTATCTCATAAAACACCCCTAAATCAATTATTATAAATATAACATTGTAAAATAAAATCAAATATATTAAATAATATTGACATTAATTTCAAATAAGTCACTTATTTATACCAAGTTACTTTACATGAAGCTTAAAACAGTCAATCAACTTACAATATGTGAGGTGCTCAATACCGAAAGTAGTGTACTTGCAAAAGTAGTGTACTTGCTGTGGGTTATATGGACTTCTGGTCGTTCAAGTGCACAAGGGCGCCGTTGAACTCGCTTAGAACACAGCTTGCACTGATGCAGTCTCCCAGCACAGCGGAGAGTTCTTTCTTTTGTGTAAGTAAGTAAGTAAACTTTATTCAAGAGATGCATACAAAGAACAAGTACAAATCCTAATGAATATTAATATAAAAATAAGTATACACTCTTCGGATTCTGCTAAAAGATAATAAATATAAACATTGTACTGATCTGAGCAGATCAGACTTACACCCATGCTAGTAGGCTTACACTTCTGACCAACCAGATTTGCTTAGGGTTACAAAAGTTCACAAAACAGTGTAAACACAGAGATCACAGAGACGACGCCTTAACACAAGAGTAACACGCTATATAACTGATATGTATATATATATATATATATATATATACACACACACACACACACACTGTAGTTTGTAGTTTGTAAACAATGAATGCAACGTCATTACGTCAGCGTACTACGTAGGTATATCTAAACTCAAAATTTGACTTTTTTTTTTAAAAATCAAAAAAAAAATGTAAAATCGAAAAAACGTAAAATGGATGAATCTAAGTCGGGGAGTGTCTGTACTTGGCGTGTCCTCTGGAAGGAGAGTAGATAAGGAGACTTGGTGGTGGAATGAGGAAGTGCAGGAGTGTGTACAAAGGAAGAGGTTAGCTAAGAAGAAATGGGACATAGAGAGGACCGAAGAGAGTAAACAGCAGTACAGGGAGACACAGCATAAGGCGAAGGTAGCAGGGTCAAAGGCCAAACAGAGGGTGTATGATGACTTGTATGCTAGGTTGGACAGTAAGGATGGAGAAAAATATTTATGCAGGTTGGCACAGCAGAGAAATAGAGATGGGAAGGACGTGCAGCAAGTTAGACTGATTAAGGACAGAGAGGGAAATGTATTGACTGATGACAGAAGTGTGCTGGCAAGATGGAAAGAGTACTTTGAAGAGCTAATGAATGAGGAAAATGAGAGAGAAAAAAGAGTAGAAGAGGTGACTGTTGAGGACCAGGAAGTAGCAAAGATTAGTAAGGGTGAAGTGAGGAGGGCATTGAAGAGGATGAAGAGTGGAAAGGCAGTTGGTCCTGATGATATACCGGTGGAGGTATGGAAGTGTCTAGGAGAGGTAGCAGTAGATTTTCTGACAAGAACATTCAACAAGGTCCTAGAGAGTGAGCAGATGCCGGAGGAATGGAGGAGAAGTGTGCTTGTGCCCATTTTTAAGAACAAGGGAGATGTGCAGAGTTGTGGCAACTACAGAGGGATAAAGTTGATGAGCCATACGATGAAGTTATGGGAAAGAATAGTGAAAGCAAGACTAAGGGCAGAGGTCAGCATTTGTGAACAACAGTTTGGTTTCATGCCAAGAAAGAGCACCACAAATGCACTCTTTGCTTTGAGGATGTTAATAGAGCACTACAGAGAAGGTCAGAAGGAGCTGCATTGTGCCTTTGTGGATCTTGAGAAAGCATATGACAGGGTGCTGAGAGAGGAACTGTGGTATTGCATGAGGAAGTCTGGAGTGGCAGAGAAGTATGTTAGAGTGGTGCAGGACATGTATAAGAGATGTAAGACAATGGTGAGGTGTGCTGTTGGTGTGACAGAAGAGTTCAAGGTGGAGGTGGGACTGCATCAAGGGTCAGCTCTGAGCCCCTTCTTGTTTGCTATGGTGATGGACAGGCTGACAGACGAGGTTAGACAAGAATCTCCATGGACTATGATGTTTGCAGATGACATTGTGATCTGTAGTTAGAGCAGAGAACAAGTGCAGGAAAACCTAGAGAGGTGGAGGTATGCCCTGGAAAGGAGGGGAATGAAGATTAGCCTCAGTAAAATAGAATACATCTGTGGGAACGACGAGGATCCAAGAGGAATGGTGAGGCTACAGGGAGCAGAGACAAGGAAGGTGGCGGATTTTAAGTACTTAGGCTACAACTTAGGCTATGTCAACAATCCAGAGCAATGGAGAGTGTGTAAAAGAGGTGAAGAAGCGTGAAGTATCTGGTGTGATGTGAGATCGCAAGGTATCGGTAAGAATGAAGGGAAAAGTGTACAAGACAGTGATGAGGCCAGCGACGGTGTTTGGTTTAGAAACAGTGGCCCTGGGGAAAAGATGGGAGGCTGAGCTGGAGGCAGCAGAGATGAAAATGTTGAGGTTCTCTTTGGGAGTAACGAGGATGGATAGGATCAGGAATGAGTACATCAGAAGGACAGTACATGTTAGAGGTTTTGGAGACAAAGTCAGAGAGGCTAGATTGAGATGGTTTGGACATGTACAGAGGAGGGATAGTGAATATCTTGGTAGTAGGATGCTGAGGGTGGAACTACCAGGCAGAAGGTCTCGAGGAAGACCAAAGAGAAGATTTATGGATGTGGTGAAGGAGGACATGAAGATAGTTGGAGTAAGAGTAGAAGACACAGAAGATCGGGTGAGATGGAGGCGAATGGTTTGCTGTGGCGACCCCTGAAGGGAACTGCCGAAAGGAAAAGTAGAAGAAGAAGAAGAAGCATTATTAACGTATTAATGAGTAAGACTGCCTATAGAATGTATTTTTGAAGCATACTTTAGCAAATGTAATATCATGCATACATATGGGGTCCGTGGTGTAGTGATTAGGGTGTTGGGCTCATGATCAGGAGGTTGTGTGTTTAAATCCCAGTTAGACCCCCATTGTGCTAACACCTCTGAGCAAGGTCTAAACCACAAGTGTGCCTCTGTGCACCCAGCAGTGTAACTGGTACCAGTAAAATATACTGGGAAGGTAACCTGTGATGGATTAGCATCCCATCCAGGACGAGTTGAACTCCTGGTCACTTCAGGCGATGGAAACTGTGGATAAACACCGGCCTGATGAGCCGCTAGGTTCGAGTGTAAAAAATGGACTTTAGCTACCTACCTTATATCATACATAGCGTTTTAAAACCGTATCAATAATTCACTGATTTTCAGGATCCATGGAAGGGGTATAAACAACCCCCGCAGATAACGGGGGTTACTGTATCAGTAATTTTCCTTTAGTTAAAGGTTCCACTTCAAATGTACAAAGTGTGATGGGGTCATACAACACTTAGGAAGACACTGAGAATGAACATTTGTAGATTTCTCTCTCTCTCTCTCTCTCTCTCTCTCTCTCTCTCTCTCTCTCTCTCTCTCTCTCTCTGTGTGTGTGTGTGTGTGTGTGTGTGTGTGTGTGTGTGTCAGTGTTTCTGTTTGAGTGTTTGAGTTGAAAAACAGTGCAACTGTTTTAAATATGACAAAAATATATTTTTTTACTACTTAACAATTTTTTTCCAGTAGCTTTCAAAACCTTTTTCAATAGCTTTAAAATAAAGGAGGCTGATGCACTTTAAGACAAGGCGACTAAAATGGAAAGGTTGTAATGGGCCAAGGAATGTGTAATGTGTGTATATACACACACACACACACACACACACACACACACACACACACACACACACACACACATACACACACACACACACACACACACACACACACACACACACACAGTGTCCCAAACCAGGACAGCACTACTGACACATTGTCAAAATGTGTTAAATTAGCAAGGCTCATCAACGTGGCAATGGCAAGCTGGGGACAGCATATGGCCTTGCCACCGTGAGCCACCCTCCTATTGACCCCTCAAAAACATTTCCATATATTTTCTCGTCACACATACATTTTCACCTCCAAATCACTTTTGAGTCTGGTTTCTCCCAAGGTTTCTTCCTCATGTCATCTCAAGGAGTTTATTCACCAGCACAGTGTCAGACTCAAGGATTAGGAATATAAAATAGAACGGATATTTGCACCAATCAGCCATTACCCATGATCCTCTTCTACTACTTTGTCATCTTCTATATCTTGGGTAGATTCTTACAGCTGTATACCAGGACACCCCAAACCCCCTGCTGTTTTGAAGATGAATAGATCTCGTCATTTATGTGGCAGTTATATGTTTTAAATCATATTGTTTATTTTTTATTACCTTGTGAGGACTGGGAAGTATTTGACAGTTGTGGAAGTTGATGTGCTCGACTCAGGAAAAGTGAACAAGTGTAAGAATCTGATTAGCTTTAACAAGGACCACAATGTGAAATTTATAAATAAAATATTTCACTTATGCCGAAAAAAAATCAATAGCTTTATTTAAAAATGTATTAAAAATTCTACTGAAATTTTTGTTTTGTTTTGTTAAGCTCCAACAATTTTTTTTTTCATAATTAAAACACTGACACTTATGTTTTGGAAATCAATGTCTTCCAATGTTGCAGATTTTTATTACTTTTTTAAAAATAGCTGCTTCAATAAAAACCGGAGACTAATTCAGACATTTGTGTTCATCTCTTTGACATCAGAACTTTTCAACTTACAGAATAACTTCCCCAAACATTTACATATTCAGTTAAACAAATGATATTCGTCAATTTAGAGCATCAGGATTGTCTCTTTTTTCCTGTTCTAATAAAACATTTTAAATTTAATGTTCTCTGTAACTCTCTCTCTCTCTCTCTCTCTCTCTCTCTCTCTCTCTCTCTCCCTCTCTCTCTTTCTCTCTCTCTCCCTCTCTCTCACTCTCTCAGTCTCTCTCTCTCTCTCTCTCTCTCTATCTATCTCTCTCTTTCCTTCTCTCTCTCTATTTCTCTCTCTCTTTCCCTCTCTCATACACTCTCCCTCCCCCTCTCTCTCCCTGCCTCTCCCCTCTCTTTCTTGCTCTCTCGCTCTCTCTCTCTCTCTCTCTCTCTCTCTCTCTCTGTCCCTTTTTTTCCTCACTGCAGTTCCTCTGTCTCCTTTTTTGCGGCTCTTACTCACTTTCTCTCACTTTCTATCTCCCTCGCTCTCTTTTTCTCTCATACTCACCATGTCTTTCTCTTTCTCTGTCTTTCATTCTCAAATGCTCTCTCTCGCTCTCACTTGCTCCCTTTGCTCTCCCTTTCTCCCTTTCTCTCTTTCTCTCTCGCTCTCTCACACACAGACACACATGCTAACACCCCCCCTACACACACACACACACACACACATGCTGAAGTGATAATATTAGAAGAATGACTACTGTGCTCTTAATAAGTGGACTTGCAGTAGGCTGTGAAGTTAATGGAGGTTTTTAGGAGAAGTGAGGAGTGCACCATATGTTCAGGGACTGCTTTGAGGAGGGGGTTCTCTCTCTCGCTCTTTGTGTGTGTGTGCATATTTCTGACTCCCAGACTGTACTGCTGTACGCTGAGCCATCTGGGTCGATGCCTGGTGTCATCACTGTTTGTCTACGGGGCGCTAGTCATCCAAGCATGAGCTTATATGACCTGACCAATTAGCCACATATCCAGTGCCTAGCATTGCCCTTTGTTGTGCCACTTAAGTGCAGGAGACCACTTGATTCCTGTCCACCAGGGCTCCAGTTGGCACAAGATTGTATTTTGTTTAAGGAATAGAATTAGTGTAAGTGGGTCAGTGGACTGAGTGATAAAGTATAACTACACATATTGAACACTAACACAGTAAAAGAATATTAATTAAAAATATGACATTTATTCAGAGAGATTCTTTCATTCCTTCATTCATTTATTATCTGGCTGAGTCACATGTGATCTTGAGCCAATCCCAGCACACTTGGTTTGGTGTTAAACCCTAAATGTATCATCATCATCTTTCACAGAGAGGCAAACAACGCGTCACATGCACTTTTACATTTATTGCACATTGAAAGTATACAGCTGACCCACTATCTTTGAACTGTTGCAGTAGACCAGAGTACCCAGAGGAAATCCACACAAAAAAAGCTATACTTGGACCACTGTGCATCTAGATGAAAAACAAATGAAAAACAAAGACAGATCAATATATTTTCTTATCTTGGAAACCTGTGCCTGCTGCTGATGAAGATCTATATGGACTTAGATGTGCACTAACAGACTGTAAACATTTACATTTATATTTACATTTACAACATTTTGCAGATGCTCTTATCCAGAGTGACTTAGGATGTGCTTTAAAGTCTCTGTCAGTGAAAATTTTCTTGTACTGGTTTGTTAGATGACAGACGAAGTATACTGTCAGTCAAACTCTATATAAAATAGATATAAATATATATAAAATATATAATATATGTGTGTGTGTGTGTGTGTGTGTGTGTGTGTGTGTGTGTGTGTGTGTGTTTGAGCAGTTATTAAAAGTTGAAGAAAAGGAGTAAAGATGAGGGAGAAGGCAGGAAGACTGGAGCTTGTCAGAAGGGAGATTAAAGTCTCCCAGAAGAGTGAGAGGGGTGTTGTCAGTGGGGAAAGTGCGGAGGAGTGTGTCCATTTCTTCTAGAAAGTATCCTAGGGGTCCAGGAGGCAGTAGATAACTATAATGAGGAGGTTGTTTGGGGAGCAGACTTTTACTGTATGAAGCTCAAAGGAGGGGATGGCTACATGCGTCAGAGAAAGTGATGTGAAGCACCAACTCTGAGACACGAGTAAACCTGTACCACCACCTCTCCCAGTTACTTGTGGAAAGCATAAGCAGAGGGAAGAGCTGCTGGTTTAGCAGAGATCTGTGAGAAAATCCAGGTTTCAGTTAGTGCAAGAAAGTCAAGAGAGTAGTGTGAAACAATGACTTTTCACTGCTGGTGATATGAACTCTTTTCTCACGATTGTTTAGGACTTACAGTTATGGTAAAACCAACTGGACTACATTTTAAACTGAAACGAATTTCTCATATGGCTTGCATCTTTATAGTTCCACTCAAATGAATATGTTCCTCTCAAGGTTTCTTCTTCGCATCTACTGAGGGAGTTTTTCCTCGCCACCGTCGCTGTGGGTGATGCTCATTATGGATGTGTAGGGGTTATAGTAAATATTTCAATTCTTTTATACTTTGTAAACCCCTAGTTTTACTGTGTAAAACTGCTATGTGACAATGACAATTGTAAAAATTGGCATACAAAAAAACTGAACTGAGAGACAAGGTGGTGGTGGCCTAGTGGTATAGGTGCTGGATCACTGATCCTAAGGTTGGGGGTTCGAGTCCCATTCACCACAGGTTGTCAACCCCCCCCCCCCCCCAGTGCAGCTAACTGGGTTATCAAAGGCTGGCTATGTCTCTCACTGTCTCTGGTGAGAAGTTCATGTAAAAGAACCATTGCTGACTTTTGACAAGAGTAGCTGCAAAGCCATTAGCATGTTTCCGCCCTGTGATGGCCCGGCAAGCTGTCTAGGGTGTACTCTGCCCTCGCTCAGAGTCGGCTGTAATTAGGATTAAGCGGTTACAGAAATGCACACTGCCATGGTGCAGTGTGGACCAGTGCATGTTAGACTGAGTGGTTTTCTTACTGCATCGGTATTGCCCAATCAAATCTGGTCTGTATGTACTCTGTTTGTTGGAATCATACAGGTACTTCTTCATACCCTTTGATTTATATCCACTGATAAAAAAAACAAACAAAATTTTTAACTCTAATTGCTCAAAGATGTGCTGGATTCACATTTAGAAAGTTTTCCAATCTAAGACTCTGAAGCCACACAGAAATGCTTTTGATGAGCAATGGACCAGAACCCAGGACCTTCTTCCTGTGGAACACCATGCCAACATGCTTCCATGTGTCTTATTCTCTCTCTGAATAATGATCTGTGGTGTCAAGTACTTAAATATGTATTAATGCTGCTCAATACTGATGCACCAGTTGTTTTATTGACTACCGATGGAAGTAGTTTTGTTCAGCAGAAATAACATGGGCCTGATAGACTCTCAGTTAAGTGCATAACTGTATGAATGGTAAGTCCTGCTGCCCCCTGAGAGCTCTCGAAAAACCTTCACTTGGGTTCCCACAGCAACACTAATAACCCACAGTAATGCAAGGCTTCGAGATGTTTCTGCTCATTCTCATCATGTGTTTTTCTCTCTGTCGCTCTCTCTTTCTCTCTCTGTGTGTGTGTGTGTGTGTGTGTGTGTGTGTGTGTGTGTGTGTGTGTGTGTGTGTGAGAGAGAGAGAGAGAGTGCAATCTCATGCAGGATGCATACCATAAATTGTTCAGATTAAGTTAACATAATTAAAAATGCAACACCCCCAGTGCACTAACTGGGTTATCAAATGTCTGTCACTGTCTATGGTGAGAGGTTGATGTAAAAGAACCATTGCTGACTTTCGTAAAGAGTCGGCTGCAAAGTCGTCAGCGTGTTTCTGTCCCTTGCTAAAAAGGGTTGTGACAGGAAGGGCATCCGACATAAAAAAAC
>CM045737.1:1920996-1923605 GCA_024760905.1 Plotosus lineatus | reverse complement strand
TGAATGAACTCACCAGGACTCTGTGGTTTCTCTTAGCGGTTTACACTCGCGGCGTGCAGATCGGTGTAAGCGGAGCCGGTAAGAAGAAAGGAGGCGTGGCGGTCTATGTGAATGAGCGATGGTGCCACCCGGCAAGCGTGCGTGAAGGAGCAGCTATGCACGCGGGACGTGGAGCTGCTCGCGATAAGCCTTGCGGCCATATTATCTACCGAGGAGTTTTCACCGTGATTGTGTTTTGCGTGTACATTCCGCCCTCGGCTGATCGGCGCAGCGTGTGGCGTCTACACAGCGCCGTTAATCAGACACAGACTTCGTCACCCCAGCGCCATGATTCTGATCAGCGGGGACTTTAACGCCCCTCTCTCCGCCTCTCTTCCGGCGTTCACACGTGAAGTGCGCCACAAGAGACAATAAAACACTGGACTTACTGTATGCAAATGTGAAGGACGCTTACAGCTCCTCCCCCTCCCCACTGGGGACGCTTCAGACTACAACCTGGTCTACCTGCTCCCCCAATACACACCCAGGGTGTTAAAGGAACCTGCACAGAAGAGGTCTCAGAAAGTGTGGACCGAGGAGACCAACGAGAGGCTTAGGGACTGTTTCCAGACCACAGACTGGAGCATGCTCTGTAACTCCTTTGGTGATGACATCGACGGCCTCACACACTGTATCACCGACTACATGAACTTCATGCGTGGACAGCACTGTGCCAACACGGAGTACGAAGTGCTTCTCCAACAACCACCCATGGGTCACCCCTGAGCTCAAAGTCCTCCTGAACCAGAAAAAGAGGGCTTTCATCTCGAGAGGACAGAGAGGAGCAGAAGAAGGCTGTCTCAGCAGTAGCTCCAGTGGAGGATCAGGAGGGCAAAAAGTGAAGGACTATGGGGAAGAAGATGGAGGAGAAGCTGGCCCAGAAATAAACGTAAGTGGACGCCTTGAGAGGACCAAAGACCATGTCTGGATTTGGGCAGGGGGTGTCAGAGGGACAGCTGATGGTGACTCAGCATGCTGGGCTTGGATGAATTGAAACTGCTACTTCAACAGGTTTGATTCTCCCTCTCCCCTCTGCACCCTCCTCCTGTTCCCCTCCCCTCCTTCACAGCGTGCTCCAGACCAGCTTCACACCCTCCTCTCCTCTTGGTGTACAACTTCTACTTGACTGCTACAGTCTCGGACAGACACATCCCCTCCTCTGTGCAGCCTAACACCCCCAGTCCCCTCTCCCTCAAGCATCAGACTGTGTGAGGAGACAGCTGAGGCGGCATTTCAAATCAGAGGAAATCTGGAAGGACTCTGATGGCATCAGTCCCAGGCTGCCAGAGGACCTGCGCAGACTCAGCTCTGTGTGGTACTATGCTACCTGTACAAGGTCCTGAGCCTCAGCTCTGAGAAGGCCCTCCAGTCCTCTGAAGACCCTCCTGTGTGGTTCCTGCTCCCAAAACAGCACAAGCGAAGGAACCAGCCCACTACAGACCTGTCGCCTGGTCTCCCACCTCATTAAGACTCATGGAAAGGCTCCTTCCCTTGAACACCTCCGCCCTATGGTGAGCTCCTCACCCTAGACCCAGCTGCAGTTTGCCTCACAGGCCCAACATCTGAGTAGAAGATGTCATTATCTACCTTCTCTGCAGCGGCACTCACCCACCTGGAGATCAGCCCGGCAGCGCTGTGAGGGTCATGCCTTCCCTGATCTCTCCAGCGCTTTCAACACCATCAGGCCAGCAAGCTGGCTCATGGGGTTGCTGAGGGATCGGGAGTGGATCGGGCATCTTGCTGCCTGGATTATTGACTCACCTTACCAACCACCCACAGCACGTGCGTATAGCCATGTGGCGCCTGTCAGGCAGCAGGTAGTCTGTAGCACGGGCACCGTGAGGCACCGCCCTCTCACCCTTCCTTTTTGTAACATCTATACCTCGGACTTGATATATAATACAAACAGTTGCCACTTCCTGCAGTTCTCGGATCTAATCCGCCATCAGGGGCCGTGGTGTCAGGAGGGGAATCCAGCTGGAGTACCCGGTCGGTCATCGCCGACTTCTGCGTGGACTGGTGTGAGCGCTTTAAATCCACCTGTGCTTGGAACACTGTAAAGAAGACGCATGAGATGGTGGTTTCGACTTCAGAGAGAAAACACTTTCCAAACACACACACACACACATTTGACTAGTGAACATCCAGGGACAGACATTGAGACAGTGGACAGTTTCAAGTACCCAAGGTGTCTCACTCTTTAACAATAAACTGGACTGGTCCCACAACACCAACGCCCTGTACACAAGAAGGGCCAGAGTCGCCTCCACCTTCTGAGGGGAGATTCCTGGGTCCTTCTGGCATATGCAGAACCTCTGCTCAGGACATTTGGCGACTCTGTGGTAGCTCTCGGCAACCCCCTCTACGCTGCCATCTGTTGGGCTCCCGGGCAGCACAGAGCGATGGTGTTGAAAGAGACTGAACAAGCTGGTCAGAGGGCCAGCTCTGTCCCTGGCTGCCCACTGGACTTCCTGTGGAGGAGGTGAGGGAGAGTGGCGGATGGTAGCAAAGCTCACATCCATCCTGTTCACACAGCTTCTCACCCACTGCACCAGACTGTCGGTGAGCCA
>CM045737.1:1753496-1903496 GCA_024760905.1 Plotosus lineatus | reverse complement strand
TTTGTTTTTTGTTTGTTTGGGTTTTTTTTTTTTTTTTTTTTTTTTTGCATAATTGTCCTTGTTTTGCGGCATTTTCATTACCGTTTTCCCTATTTCTCCTTAATTTCCTTATTTTTAATTTTTTGATGAATATTTTTGAAAAATCCTCTATGCCCTGAAGTTGCAGTAACTGAAACATGAAGTAGCGAGGGATCACTGTATAGAGATACAATACAGAGGACAGAGCACAGAGCAAGAAGGAGAAGGATAACAGGATAACTCACTATCAAGAACAACCGAGATAATAAGAAGTAGAAGAAAGGAAGAAAGAAAATGAATGAAATATTTAATTAGAACATACTTCTTTAAACAAATTTAAGAATGCTCATCATTAATTTTCTGAACTGCTTAATTCTAATTATGGTCACAGGGATGCTGGCACTCATCTCAGCCAACACTGGGAGAGAGCAGTGCACATCCTGGATGGCTCGCCAGGCCATTGCAGGGCAGCAACACGCTGATGGCTGTGCTCTTTATGAAAGTCTGCAATGGTTACTTTTCATGAACCTCTCAACATAGACAGTGAGAGACACGGCCGGCCTTTGATAACCCAATTAGTGCACTGGGGGATGTTTACACTATTATCATTGTTATTATTTCAATTTTATCCCTTCAGTGTTTCATCTCCTGGCAATAAAAGAATTGTAAAAAATTAAAAAGTCTCACTCTCCATCTTTCTCTTTCTCCCTACTGTTTCTTGTAAGGTACGGGAGAGCTTGGCAGCTGAGACTGGTTTGAGTGTACGAGTCGTCCAGGTCTGGTTCCAGAACCAAAGAGCCAAGGTAACATTATGTCCTTTATAGACAGTGACATGCACTCAGGGGAGGCAGGTGAGGCAGAGCCTCTGCTGTCAAACTTGAAAAGAAAAAAAATGTTAATCATAAAATATAATAAATGTTAATATTTGTTCAGCTGGTATGTATTACAAACCCTTTTACTATTCAACTCCAATATTAAAATTATTTTTTTCAATAAAGAATAACAGAATTTCCAGATGACCCGTTCAGATACAGGGTCGAAGTTGTGCAGTGAGGTGGAGCTTTGTTGTGTTGCTTGGTGGATCAGGTCCTTCACAAATTACGCTGGCATGTGATGCAAATAGTGTGTCGTTGTCCCTCTATATATTGCAGATGAAATGCTTTCAAACACTCAGATTATATGTGAGTCACTCCACCGAAAGTAGGCTGTTGCATCCAAAAATTTAAAAAATGAGATTTTTACACAGTCAGATAGAGGAGGCCCAAAGCTGCAAAATGCAGCCATAAGTTTGTCAATACCTTGGAAACTGACCGAGCTATGCCATTTCTTGTGTCAGCATTCAACTAAAAATTTTAATTTAAAAAACAAAAAGTTTTAGAGAAAAATGAGCACAAAGATTGCACTTCTTCCAACATCATTAGTCCTTAGCAACCAAACATTTTTATGCACTTCAGCCATATAAACTTTTAGAAAACATGTCTAGGAAAAGTTTTAGAAAGAGATGATGAGAGAAATCATCCTTATTTTAATCTGACACGCCCTTTTTAAATCCATCAGTCACCGTGGTAACCCTCCAAAAATGAACAAAAAACCGACCATTATATAAAGGTTCAAAGGCCTTCAAATGAATCTGATTGAAAAAAAGAAAACACTGTCAGGTTCAAACAATCACACTGAAATAAAGAAAACTATATAGAAGAAAACCATATAACAAAACTGTCTGATCTCTTTATACAAGTAAGCTTCATCAATTCTGCCCTCATCATCATCATTTTCATCTATATCCTGTTCAGCAGAAAGAATCACATCATCATCACAAACACAACAAACTGACTCATGCACACTTTTATTAACAGTTGCCTCTTATTCATCAACATCAAAATCAAAATCTTCATCAATACAGTTGGCATCATCATCATCATCATCATCATCATCATCATCAGTTTGTTCATATGTAAAAGGAATGAAACATTTAAGTATTTTTCAGGTCTTGAGCAATTTTCATACAAAGATAAACAACCCACGATCCAGCATGTCCAGTCCAGACAAGATTACACACAAATCAAATAATCCAAAAAAAAAAATTTCATAATCAAATTTTGCAAAAAAATACTCACCGGCGAAATAATATTCAAGAGCACCAAGCATTCTGGCATCTTCAAAGGCCAATACTCGCATTGAATTTAGCATCCAAGCTATACTAATGCTGCTAGACATCACAGATGACATTTCAATCTCCTTTTCAAGAAATTATGTGCATTCACAATGTTATAAATAAACTTAATGACTGTTATTGAAGAAAAGTCGGAGATAAATTCAGCATGCAGTGAACACTGGAAGTTAATGTGTGACGGGCACTGCGCATGTGCAAGCCTAAGCTGACCAATCAGTGTGCTCGTTTCAGATCTTTCTGAGCAACTAGCCTGCATTGTTTACGAGCATATCGTCTTCACAACCTTTATTTTATTCACTGAAACAGCATGGAAGCTCATTTTAATATCAAAACAGTATCCAAAATGGAGACGACTTCACGGCTGTTCTTCTGGTGTATGGATTATAGTGTGTCTTGTACCGAACTCGGTGAATAATTGAAACGAAAACCAGTAAGTTTTGCTACTGTTTTTATCTAGTTTTATGAGGGTAGTCGCCAGAAAAATGGGGGGGGGGTTTATTGAGTTTTAGTCGATTTCACGTGAGCAAGTGATAGTTGAATACTTGTTTTAATAGTTTATGCAAAAATCAGAATTTCGATAAAAATGGCCCATTTTTACTTTTCTGGCCTTGATCTCAAAAGTGGTCCATGCACAAGTGCCTACTTTTGGTGGAGTGCCTCACATATGCTCTGCCTTTTCACAATGTGGATAATGTATAAAATGTCTTTCTGTGATGTGTTTTATTCTCACAGATTAATCATAAAACCCTGTAAAATGTTCCTCGGTGAGGCAAACAGTACCCCTAACTCATGGTAGAGGGCGCTTGTGAGCCCACAAACGTTCTTCGTTTGTTGATCTGTTTCCTTTACAATTTACCACATAAAAATCAAAGATTATATTTCCAACTGAGAAAATTAACAAATCTGGACTTTCAATCAAAGATAGAGGTCAACACTAAAGGAAGAGTGACACAGTTGGCATAACATTTTAACATGAAATTAAATATGCGACACATGTTTATGTAAAGAAAATATGAGATACAAAACACAACACATTGTCTGAAAATCTTCTTATTTCCTTTCGGCTGTTCCCTTCAGGGGTCGCCACAGCAAATGATCTGCCTCCATCTCACCCTATCCTCTGCATCTTCTACTCTTAGTCCAACTACCTTCATGTCCGCCTTCAACACATCCATAAATCTTCTCTTTGGTCTTCCTCTGGGCCTTCTGCCTGATAGTTCAAACCTCAGCATCCTACTGCCAATATACTCACTATCCCTCCTCTGTACATGTCCAAACCATCTCAATCTAGCCTCTCTGACTTTCTCTACAAAACATCTAACATGTGCTGTCCCTCTGATGTACTCGTTCCTGATCCTATCCATCCTTGTTACTCCCAAAGAGAACCTCAACATTTTCATCTCTGCTACCTCCAGCTCTGCCTCCTGTCTTTTCCCCAGGGCCACTGTTTCTAAACCATATAACATCGCTGGCCTCATCACTGTCTTGTACACTTTTCCCTTCATTCTTGCCGATACTCTCCTATCACACATCACACTGGACACTTTTCTCCATCCATTCCAACCTACCTGCACACGCTTCTTCACCTCTTTTCCACACTCTCCATTGCTCTGGTTGGTTGAGCCTAAGTACTTAAAATCCTCCACCTTCTTTATCTCTGCTCCCTGTAACCTCACTGCTCCTCTACGGTCCTTGTCGTTCACACACATGTATTCTATCTTACTGAGGCTAACCTTCAATCCCCTCCTTTCCAGGGCATACCTCCACCTCTGTAGATTTTCCTACACTTATCTCACTACAGATCACAATGTCATCTGCAAACATCATAGTCCATGGAGATTCTTGTCTAATCTGGTCTGTCAGCCTGTCCATCACCATAGCAAACAAGAAGGGGCTGAGAGCTGACCCTTGATGCAGTCCCACCTCTACCTTGAACTCTTCTGTCACACCGACAGCACACCTCACCACTGTCTTATATCCCTCATACATGTCCTGCACCACTCTAACCTACTTCTCTGCCACTCCAGACTTCCTCATTCTATACCACAGTTCTTCTCTCGGCACCCTGTCATATGCTTTCTCCAGATCCACAAAGGCATAAAGCAGCTCCTTCTGACCTTCTCTGTACTTCTCTATTAACAGCCTCAAATCAAACACTGCATCTGTGGTGCTCTTTCATGGCATGAAACCAAACTGTTGTTCACAAATGCTGACCTCTGCCCCTACTCTAGCTTCCACTATTCTTTCCCATAACTTCATTGTACAGTGGTATGAATAAGTATCTGAACCTTTTGGAATGTCTCAAATTTCTGCATAAAATCACCATCAAATATGATCTGATCTCAAAATCAAACAGATGAAAAAACAGTGTCTGCGTTAACTAAAACCACCCAAACATGGTGCAACAAGACAATGATACAAAACACTGAAGTAAATCAACTTCAGAATGGTTTCAGAAGAACAAAATACACGTTCTGGAGTGGCCAAGTCAAAGTCCAGACTTGAACTCCATTGAGATGCTGTGGCATGACCTCAAGACAGCAATTCATGCCAAACATCCCAGGAATCTGACTGAACTACAGCAGTTGTGTAAAGAAGAATGGGCCAAGATTAGTCCTGATCAAGGTGCCAGACTGATCTGCAGCGACAGGAAGCGTCTGGTTGAAGTTATTGCTGCCAAAGGGGGGACCACAAAATATTAAATGTGATGATTCAGTTACTATTCCTCCCCGTTATGTCATTGTTTGCATGCTATGCTCATTAAAATATGAAAACCTATAAATGTTTGGGTGGTTTAGTTAAAGCAGACACTGTTTTTTCATCTGTGTGATTTTGACAAAGATCAGATCATATTTGATTGTGATTTTATGCATAAATGTGAGAAATTCCCAAAGGTTCAGATACTTTTTCATACCACTGTATGGCTCATCAACTTTATCCCTCTGTAGTTGCCACAACTCTGTACATCTCCCTTGTTCTTAAAAATGGGCACAAGCACACTTCTCCTCCATTCCTCTGGCATCTGCTCACTTTCTAAGACCTTGTTGAATATTTTTGTCAGAAAATCTACTGCTACCTCCTCTAGACACTAACATGCCTCCACCGGTATGTCATCAGAACCAACTGCCTTTCCACTCTTCATCCTCTCCAATGACCTCACTTCACCCTTACTAATCTTTGCTACATCCTGGTCCTCAACACACCTATTCTACTCTTTTTTTCTCTCTCATTTTCCTCATTCATTAGCTCTTCAAAGTACTCTTTCCATCTTCCCAGCACACTTCTGTCATCAGTCAATACATTTCCCTCTCTGTCCTTCTTCACTCTAACTTGCTGCACGTCCTTCCCATCTCTATTTCTCTGCTGTGCTAACCTGTATAAATCATTTTCTCCCTCCTCACTAACCAACCTATCATACAAATATGCCCTCTGTTTGGCCTTTGACACCGCTACCTTCGCCTTACGCTGTGTCTCCCTGTACTCCTGTTTACTCTCTTCGGTCCTCTCTGCGTCCCACCTCTTCTTAACTAACCTCTTCTTTTGTACACACTCCTGCACTTCCTCATTCCACCACCAAGTCTCCTTATCTACTTTCCTTCCAGAGGACACATCAATTACTCTCCTACCTGTCTCCCTGACCATCAGCTTCGTCCTGCACCTGTTAACCAACAGGGTGCTGGTAGAAATTGGACTACTGTTGGTCGAAGACGTCGAAGAAAGAGAGGCAGGAGGCATGTCCGTAGGCAGAGAGAGAAGAGCAAATGTGTGAGTCTAGGACTGAGAGTAGGGACTTTGAATGTTGGAACTATGAATGAAAAAGCTAGTGAGCTGGCTGAACTGATGCAGAGGAGGAAGGTGGACATACTGTGTGTTCAGGAGACCAGGTGGAAAGGTAGCAAGGCTACAAGCTTAGGAGCAGGGTTTAAGCTGTTTTATCATGGTGTAGATGGGAATAGAAGTAAGAGTCATATTGAAGGAGGGGTTTGTTCTAGAAATGAAAAGAGTGTCAGACAGAGTGATGAGTCTCAAGTTAGAAATTGAAGGTGTGATGGTCAATGTTGTTAGTGCTTATGCCCCACAGACAGGATGTGAGTGAGAAGAGAAGGAGAGATTCTGGAGGGAGTTAGATGAAGTGATGCTGAGTACATCCAAAGGTGAAAGAGTGGTCATTGGTGCAGACTTCAATGTTTGTGCAGGAAACAGAGGGGACGAGGAAGTGATGGGTAGGTTTGGTATCCAGGACAGGCACGCAGAAGGACAGATGTTGGTAGATTTTGCAAAAAGGATGGAAATGGCTGTGGTGAATACTTTCTTCCAGAAGAGAGAGGAGCATAGAGTGACTTATAAAAGTGGAGGTAGGAGCACACAGGTAGACTACATCTTGTGCAGGCGATGTAATTTAAAGGAAGTCAGTGACTGCAAAGTAGTAGCGGGTGAGAGTGTTGCCAAACAGCATAGGATGGTGGTGTGCAGGATGACGCTGATGGTGAGGAAGGTGAAGAAGGCAAAGGCAGAGCAGAAGACAAAGAGGTGGAAGTTGAAAAAGGAAGAGAGTCGTGTTGTCTTCAAGGAGGAGTTGAAACAGGCTTTGGGTGGTCAGGAAGTGCTTCCAGATGACTGGACAACTACATCTAATGTGATCAGGGAGACAGGTAGGAGGATACTTGGTGTGTCATCTGGAAGGAAAGTAGATAAGGAGACTTGGTGTTGGAATGAGGAAGTGTAGGAGTGTGTACAAAGGAAGAGGTTAGCTAAGAAGAAGTGGGACATTGAGAAAACCGAAGAGAGTAAACAGGAGTACAGGGAGACACAGCGTAAGGCAAAGGTAGCAGTGTCAAAGGCCAAACAGAGTGCATATGATGACTTGTATGCTCGGTTGGAAAGTAAAGAGGGAGAAAATGATTTATACAGGTTGGCACAGCAGAGAAATAGTGATGGGAAGGACATGCAGCAAGTTAGATTGATAAAGGACAGAAAGGGAAATGTATTGACTGATGACAGAAGTGTGCTGGGAAGATGGAAAGAGTACTTTGAAGAGCTGATGAATGAGGAAAATGAGAGAGAAAAAAAGAGTAGAAGAGGTGACTGTTGACCAGGAGGTGACCAGGAAGTAGCAAAGATTAGTAAGGGTGAAGTGAGGAGGGCATTGAAGAGATAGCAGAGATAGCAGAGATGCAAATGTTGAGGTTCTCTTTGGGAGTAACGAGGATGGATAGGATTAGGAATGAGCACATCAGAGGGACAGCACATGTAAGACGTTTTGTCGACAAAGTTTGGGTGGCTAGATTGAGATGGTTTGGACATGTACAGAGGAGGGATAGTGAGTATATTGGTAATAGGATGCTGAGGCTGGAACTACCAGGCAGAAGGCCTAGAGGAAGACCAAAGAGACGATTCATGGATGTGGTGAAGGAGGACATGAAGGTCGTTGGTGTAAGAGAAGAAGATGCAAAGGATCGGGTTGAGATGGAGGCAGATGATTTGTTGTGGCGACCCCTGAAGGGAAAAGAACACTCTAATAGACTAAGTGCCTCCCCAGCTATCAACCTCACCACGCGTCACTGTTTGTAGACTCTCTCTCTCTCTTTCTCTCTCTCTCTCTCTCTCTCTCTCTCACACACACACACACACACACACACACACACACAAACAAACAAACCAATTTTAATAATTTAAACCAGGGCTGTCAAATTCATGCCACAAATTCTGGACAGAGACTGACCAATCAACTGCCTGAAGACTCTTATCAGTTGTTTAAATGAGTCAAGTCAGGTGTGCTGCTGCTTAGTTGAAACAAAAACCTGCAGCCACATGGCCCTTTATGGCATGAGTTTGACACCCCTGATTTAAACTGAAAATCTTTCTGTTCAGATCTGTGTTGTCATTGCAAAAGTACAATGGATTGTGCAGGAAACAGATGAAATGCCTTGACATTAACATCATCAGTGTTATTACATTATCAACTATCACATGGACATATCATCCTTTGTAAATGTATCAGTTGAAATGAGAGAATTTAGATTGAACTGAATAAATCTTTAATTGAACTGCAGATGAAAAAATTGGCCAGACGACAGCAGCAGCAGCAGCAGCAGCAGCAGCAGTGTCAGTCCCCTCAGGTTCACAGCGACACCCAAATACACACCAACGGTACGAACACACACAAGGGTGCATGTCATTAAGGCATGGATCTGCTTTTATTCACAATTTTTATCTCTAATGATATAGTGTTGGAGAGCCTGAATGCATATTTATCTACAGCTCAACAGGACACTCAGAACTTTCGGATGGACCTAGGACAAGGTCTCACACCCCCGCAGATGCCTGGAGATCACATGAACCCTTATGGTACTAAAACCAGAGACTTCTGTTTGAACATAATGTAAATATTACTTTCATAGCATTTTTAAATGCCTTGTTTCTCTCTGTAGACTGTACAGATGCTTGGTACACTGACATGGAGAGCGACCCACTTTTGCCACTCAGAGACTGTCTTACATCTGTCCTCACACCAATTGATCGACTTTATTCTATGCAGGACTCTTATTTTGCCTCCTGTGTGTAATTGTGTTTGTTGTGGTTCAGGATTCTAGAATTAATAGTGAACAGTGACATGAATGTATCAGGTTGTGATTTTTTTTTTTTTAATTTATATTTATTGCTGTGTTTTGTTGAAAATCCTTTTGGATCTTTGGACTCAATTTGAAACGAAAATAAATACTTGAATAAACTGAACGAAACAAATGTCTGATTTGATTCTGAACTCAGTTGCTGTCTGTGTGGGGTTCTTGTTTATGTTTCTCCTCTTATACCCTCCTGGATGCCTCAGAAATCTATGAAAAAATACAGTACTCAGTTAAATGAAATCTTTCGATATAAATTGTTTAAAAAGACAAAAAAGTCTGTGCATGTGTGTGTGTTTGTGTGTGTGTGTGTGTATGTGTGTGTATGTGTGTGTTAAGGGTGGGCTAATTTTCCCTCACCTGTTTCGAAGTTACAATCCCATTTATTTATTATTACAATTATTTATTTAATTATTTTTTTTTTATGACAGGACACTTTTCAAATTTTTTTAATATCAGTACAAAGATTAAACAAACATTCATTCTTTCATTTTCTGTAACCACATAATTCTAATTAGGGCGCCCATCCCAGCCGACTCCGGGTCAGGGCAGAGAACACCTTGAACAGCTCGCCATGCCATCACAGGGCGGAAACACACTGAGAGCTATGTAGCTCCTCTTGTCGAAAGTCAGCAATGGTTCTTTTCCATAAACTTCTCACCACAGACAGTGAGAGACATGGCCGGCATTTGATAACCCAGTTAGCTGTTATCAAACACATTTCTTGAACTGGTTTAAACTGTAATTCTGAGAGCTGATCAGTAACAAGTCTGCAATTTAACTTCAGGTCAACGAAATGTAACACATTTAGAATATATATATATATATATATATAAAATGCAGCCATGAGAATGGGCACAAACAAGTGTCCGTCCTCACTCCGGTCCCAAGCCCAGATAAATGCAGAGGGTTGCAAGAGGAAGGGAATCCGGCGTAAAACTTTTGCCAAAAAACACGATACGAACTGCCAATACTAATTTCATATCGTATCGGTCGAGGCCCAGGTTAACAACAACCGCCATCAGTGCTGTTAACCAACAGGGTGCTGGTGGAAATTGGACAACTGTTGGTCGAAAAAGGAGAGGACAAAGAAGGAGAGGTCGAAGAAGGAGGGGCGGGAGGTGTGTTCATAGGCAGAGTGAAGAGGAAAGGCATAAGTCTAGGACTGAGAGTAGGGAATTTGAATGTTGGAACTATGGCAGGAAAAGGTAGAGAGCTGTCCGCATGATGCAGAGGAGGAAGGTGGACATAGGCTAGAAGCTTAGGAGCAGGGTTTTAGCTGTTTTTTCATGGTGTGGATGGGAAGAGAAATGAAGGAGGAGTCATCCTGAAGGAAGGGTTTGTCAGGAATGTTCTAGAAGTGAAAAGAGTGTCAGAAAGAGCGATGAGCCTCAAGTTAGAAACTGAAGGCGTGCTGTTCAATGTTGTTAGTGCTTATGCCCCACAGGCAGCATGTGAGCTAGAGGAGAAGGAGAGATTCGGGAGTGAGTTAGATGAAGTGATGCAGTACCCCCAGAGGTGAAAGAGTGGTTATTGGTGCAGGCAACAGAGGGGACGAGGAAGTGATGGGCAGGTTTGTATCTAGGACAGGAACACAGAAGGACAGATGTTGATCGATTTTGCAAAAAGGATGCAAAAGCCTGTGATGAATACTTTTTTCCAGACGAGACAGGAGCATAGGGTGACTTATAAAAGCGGAGGTAAGAGCACACAGGTAGACTACATATTGTGTAGGCAATGTAATTTGAAGGGAGTCAGTGACTGCAAAGTAGTAGTGGGTGAGAGTGTTGCCAAGCAGCATAGGATGGTGGTGTGCAGGATGATGCTGATGGTGAGAAAGGTAAAGAAGGCAAAGGCAAAGCAGAAGACAAAGTAGTGGAAGCTGAAAAAGGAGGAGTGTTGTGTTGTCTTCAAGGAGGAGTTGAAACAGGCTTTGGGTGGTCAGGAAGTGCTTCCAGATGACTGGACAATTACAGCTAATGTGATCAGGGAGACAGGTAAGAGAGTTCTTGGTGTGTCCTTTGGAAGGACAGTAGATAAGGAGACTTGGTGGAGGAATGAGGAAGTGTAGGAGTGTGCACAAAGGAAGAGGTTAGCTACGAAGAGGTGGGACGCAGAGAGGACCGAAGAGAGTAAACAGGAGTACAGGGATGGTGTATGATGGTGACCAGCGCTGGGCGGATGAACTAAACTGCTACTTCAACAGGTTTGATTCTCCCCCCTCCCCCTCTGCACCCCTCCCCGTTCCCCTCCCCTCTTCACACGTCTCCAGACCAGCTGACACCTCCCCCCTCCCCAGGCCAACTTCACTTGACTGCTACAGCCCGACAGACACATCCCCTCCCTCTGCAGCCCACCCCAGCCCCCTCCCTCACATCAGACCAGGTGAGGAGACAGCTGAGGCGACTAAATCAGAGGAAATCTGAAGGACCTGATGGCATCAGTCCCAGGCTGCTGAGGACCTGCGCAGACCAGCTCTGTGTGGTACTATGCTACCTGTACAACCTGAGCCTCAGCCTGGAGAAGGTTCCAGTTCTATGGAAGACCTCCTGTGTGGTTCCGGTTCCCAAAACAGCACAAGCGAAGGAACCAGCCCACTACAGACCTGTCGCCCTGACCTCCCACCTCATTAAGACCATGGAAAGGCTCCTCCTTGAACACCTCCGCTCTATGGTGAGCCCCACCCTAGACCCGCTGCAGTTTGCCTACAGGCCCAACATCGGAGTAGAAGACGCCGTCATCTACCTTCTGCAGCGGGCACTCACCCACCTGGAGATCGCCGGCAGCGCTGTGAGGGTCATGTTCTTTTACTTCTCCAGCGCCTTCAACACCATCAGGCCAGCCCGCCTGCGGGGAAAGCTGGAGGACGTGGGAGTGGACGGGCATCTTGCTGCCTGGATTATTGACTACCTTACTAACCGTCCACAGTACGTGCGGCTGCGCGGCTGTAAGTCAAAGGTGGTAGTCTGTAGCATGGGGGCACCGCAGGACACCGTCCTCTCACCCTTCCTTTTTAACATCTATACCTCGGACTTCATATATAACACAAACAGCTGCCACCTCCAGAAGTTCTCGGACGACTCCGCCATCGTGGGCCGTGTGTCAGAGGGGAACGAGCTGGAGTACCGGTCGGTCATCGTTGACTTCGTGGACTGGTGTGAGCGCAACCACCTGTGCTTGAACACTAGGAAGACGAAGGAGATGGTGGTCGACTTCAGGAGAAGCACTCAAACACACACACACACACACACACACACACACACACTTACTATTGAACATCCAGGGACAGGACATTGAGACAGTGGACAGTTTCAAGTACCTGGGTGTTCACCTTAACAATAAACTGGACTGGTCCCACAACACCAACGCCCTGTACAAGAAGGGCCAGAGTCGCCTCCACCTTCTGAGGAGACTCAGGTCCTTCGGCATATGCAGACCTCTGCTCAGGACATTTTATGACTCTGTGGTAGCCTCTGCAATCCTCTACGCTGCCATCTGCTGGGCCCCGGGCAGCACAGAGCGGGACAGGAAGAGACTGAACAAGCTGGTCAGGAGGGCCAGCTCTGTCCTCGGCTGCCCACTGGACTCTGTGGAGGAGGTGAGTGAGAGGAGGATGGTAGCAAAGCTCACATCCATCCTGTTCAACAGCTCTCACCCACTGCACCAGACTGTCGAGGAGCTAAGCAGCTCCTTCAGTGGACGACTGAGGCATCCTCAGTGCAGGAAGGAGCGCTACCGCAGGTCGTTCATTCCCACCGCTGTCAGACTGTACAACGCCACTTTGTAACTGTCTGTGAAAATACCGGTTATGTGCAATAAAAACCCCGTGCACTTTAATCAACCACATCTACCCCACTGACTGTGAACCATATCAACCCATCTACTCTGCACTCAGATACATTACACTTTAATATAGGCCAGTCTATAAAGTTGCTCCATTCTTTTCTTTTATTGTTTAGTAATTTATACTATTTATGTATCTATTTATTTATTTACTTATATAATATATATGTATGTGTGTATGTTTGTACTTGTATCTATTTTTGCACCCCCTACTGATAGTACCTCAAGAGCCTGTAACAGTGAATTTCTCCATTGTGAGATTAATAAAGCTGTATCTTAGGGAGACACAGCGTAAGGTGAAAGTAGCATGTGTCAAAGGTCAAACAGAGGCGTATGATGACTTGTATGCTAGATGGACAGTAAGGAGGGAAAAAATGATTTATTCAGGTTGGTACAGCAGAGAAATGGAGATGGGAAGGACTTGCAGCAAGTTAGGGTGATTGTGGACAGAGTGGGAAATGCATTGACTGATGACACAAGTGTGCTGGGAAGATGGAAAGAGTACGTTGAAGAGCTGATGAATGAGGAAAATGAGAGAGAAAAGAGAGTAGAAGAGGTGACCGTTGCGGACCAGGAAGTAGCAAAGATTAGTAAAGGTGAAGTGAGGAAGGCATTGAAGATGATGAAGAGTGGAAAGGCAGTTGGTCCTGATGACATACCTGTGGAGGTATGGAAGTGTCAAGGTGAGGTAGCAGTAGATTTTCTGACAAGAATATTCAACAAGGTCCTAGAGAGTGAGCAGATGCCGGAGAAATGGAAAAGTGTGCTAGTGCCCATTTTGAAGAACAAGGGGACGTACAGAGTTGTGGCATCTACAGAGGGATAAAGTTGATGAGCCATACGATGAAGTTATGGGAAAGAATAGTGGAAGCTCGACTAAAGGCAGAGGTCAGAATTTGTGAACAACAGTTTGGTTTCATGCCAAGAAAGAGCACCACAGATGCAGTGTTTGCTTTGAGGATGTTAATAGAGCAGTACAGAGAAGGTCAGAGGGAGCTGCATTGTGCCTTTGTGTATCTGGAGAAAGCATATGACAGGGTGCCGAGAGAGGAACTGTGGTATTGCATGAGGAAGTCTGGAGTGACAGAGAAGTATGTAAGAGTGGTGCAGGACATGTATGAGAGATGTAAAACAGTGGTGAGGTGTGCTGTCGTTGTGAAAGAAGAGTTCAAGATGGAGGTGGGACTGCATCAAGGATCACCTCTGAGCCATTCTTGCTTGCGATGGTGATGGACAGGCTGACAGACAAGGTTAAACAAGAATCTCCATGGATTATGATGTTTGCAGTTGACATTGTGATCTGTGAAGTGCAGAAAAATCTAGAGAGGTGGAGGTATGCCCTGGAAAGGAGGGGAATGAAGGTTAGCCGCAGTAAAACAGAATACATGTGAGTGAAAGACAAGGATCTACGGGGAACGGTGAGGTTACAGGTTGCAGAGATAAGGAAGGTGGAGGATTATAAGTACTTAGGCTCAACAATCCAGAGCAATGGAGAGTGTGGAAAAGAGGTGAAGAAGCGTATGCAGGCATGTTGGAATGTTTGGAGAAAAGTGTCCGGTGTGATGTGTGATAGGAGGGTATCGGCAAGAATGAAGGGAAAAGTGTACAAGACGGTGGTGAGGCCAGCATTGTTGGATAGTTTAGAAACAGTAGCACTGAGGAAAAGACAGGAGGCAGAGTTGGAGGTAGCAGAGATGAAAATGTTGAGGTTCTCTTCGGGAGTAACGAGAATGGATAGGATCACGAATGAGTACATCAGAGGGACAGTACATGTAAAAGATTTTGTAGAGAAAGTCAGAGAGGCTAGATTGAGATGGTTTGGACATGTACAGAAGAGGGATAGTGAGTATATTGGCAGTAGGATACTGAGGTTGGATCTACCAGGCAGAAGGCCTAGAGGAAGACCAAAGAGAAGATTTATGGATGTGGTGAAGGAGTACATGAAGGGAGTTGGAGTAAGAGTAGAAGATGCAGAGGATAGGGTGAGATGGAGGCAGATGATTCGCTCTGGTGACCCCTGAAGGGAAAAGCCAAAAGGAAAAGAAGATATACTAGTATATGTTTCAGATGGTGCTCCCTTGAAGGCGTCGTCATGGAGTTTTCAGAGTATTGTTTTTTGTTTGTTTGTTTTGAATATTTTTATTTGTTGTTTTGTATGTTCATGTTTTGCACTATACATAGGCAACCCTACTACAGAGAGCGCAGGTCTTTCAGACATTTAGAACTGAGCACGCTCAACTTCAATCCTGATCTAACATTCTAAGGCACCTCAATGCTAGCCACACCCCGGATATCAATAAGCCCTGGCAGAGACGTGGAAGGCGGGGAGGTGCCCAACGACTACTCCAGCTCTTGGTTAGAAGTGGAAGGTTAGCACTCCCGGTCATACTGCTTTGAAATGTTCAGTCTCTGCGAAACAAGATGGACTAGCTTCATGCTCGTACTGTAGCGCAAAGGAATCTACAGGACTGCTCCATGCTATGGACACAACACCAAGCTCCAACTGCCTCTGAGATCACTCGAGGAGGACTTTAAGGTGACAAAGGCAAGAGAAGTGATGATGTACCGGGACTCCAGCGACTCTAAGGTGGCCCAGGCAGGGGTCATAGTGAAAACCGGGAGGAAGTGGAGAGCCGATGAAGCTGTCAAACACGATGAATTGCGGATACAACACAGAGCCCTGGTCGGAGCAGTGACCCACGGTAGGGCTGGTCTGGGAACATGTACAAAGCCACAGTATGAGAAGGCCAAGGGGAAGGAGAGATGGCGATTGGTGCAGGAGGAGGTGAGGGCAGAAGTGGAGGAGATGAGGAGCAGCAGAGTGGTCGGCCTAAGGCAGCAGTGTGCCTGGACAAGGTGGGAGCAGACCATGGAACGAAAACTCACATGGGCAGAGCTCTGGCGGGCAGAGCCGCACCGAATAAAGTTCCTTGTCCAAGCGGTCTATGACATTCTGCCCAGTCCATCAAACCTCTCCATTTGGGGTAGAATAGAGTCTCCCAACTGCCCGCAGTGCCCAGGCAGAGGCACGTTGGAGTACATTCTGAGCTGCTGTCCAGTAGCCCTTGGGCAGGGGCGGTACACCTGGCGCCACAACCAGGTTCTGAAACCCATTGCGGAAGTCATCAGCATGGGAATCAGCAAAAGCAGCAGACGGTCCTGCCCCACCACTCAGTTGATCACCTTTGTGAAGGCGGGTGAGAAGTTGGGAAAAACCGCAGGAGCCAGGAACCCATCGGGGCTACTGGCAACCGCAAAAGACTGGCAGCTGTCTGTTGACCTGGAGAAACAACTCAAGTTCCCCCAGTGTATTGTCTCAACCACCCTGAGGCCAGACATCCTCCTGGTGTCAAAGGAGACAAAGAGCATCATATTGATGGAGCTCACCGTGCCATGGGAGGACCGACTGGATGAGCCCCATGAGAGAAAGAAGACCAAATATGAAGATCTGTTCGTAGGCTGCTGTAAGCAGGGCTGGAAGGCACAGTGTATGCCCATCGAGGTTGGCTGCAGAGGGTTCGCAGGCCAATCACTCTATAAAACCTTAAGTGTGCTGGGCATTACGGGGATGGAGAGGAGAAGAGCCATCAAGAGGATCACTGAGGAAGCAGAGAAAGCCTCGAGATGGCTGTGGATTAGAAGAGGAGATCCATGGGAAAGCAAAAGCCACCTGAACACAAGTCGAGTCTGATCAACCATGGCTGGGTCTCCTGGGCAAGGGTGTCTGATGTTGAAAGACCCGAAACATCCGAGGACCTCAGGTTACATCACTGATGATGTGTTCAGAAGCATCCGAGAGATGTATCATAACAATGAACCATGGCACGAGGCGATTACACCAGCCGGCTACACGGTCTTCAGGGGGGACCGGAGCGCAGCGGATAGCAACAAGGCCCTTTGTTTGGAGAAAAAAAAGAACAATTCTCTTGGTAAACAAAATGGCCACAACTTCAAAGTTAGATGTTCCACATTGTCAGAGCAAGATTTAGAGATAATCTACAGTCAGTGCACCAGGTTTATTTAACGAGCTCTGCCGTGGGCCTTGTTGCTCTCCGCTGCGCTCTGGTCTTCCCTGAAGGCCATGTAGCCAGCTAGTGTAATCGCCTTATCGGGTGTACTGTCCTTGGCCCATGTTTCACAGAAACACAGCATCGAGCAGTCCTGTAGATCCCTCTGTGCTGCAATCTGAGCATGAAGCTCATCCACCTTGTTTCGCATAGACTGAACATTTTCAAGCAGTATGATCAGGAGAGCTAACCTTCCATTGCTAGCCAAGCACCTGGGTCGTCGTTCGGCCCCTCCCTGACTTCCATGTCTTCGCCTGGGCTTATTGTTATCTGGGGTGCGGCTAGCATTGAGCTACCATAGAATATTAGCTTAGGATAGGAGTTGCGTGTGCTCAGTTCTAAACATTCAAAAGGACTGTGCTCCCATAGCTGTAGTAGGGTCGCCCGGTCATAGACGAGCATAGTGCAAAAAACAAACAACAAACAAAAGAAATTAAAAGAAACAATTTGACTCTGGGAACTCCGTGATGTCGTCTCTAGGGAATGACATCTTGGAGAGGTCACGTTCAATGTAAAAGGACATGAAGCGTAATTATTCAAGTTTATCCCTTTGGTATCATTTGTTAAACATGCTATAGAACATAAAATCTCACACACAAACATTCTAAACATCAACTTGGGTACTGTACTGGAATCTATCTATCAATCTAATGCCTGAGTCGTAGGACGACCATTGGCAACCCGCCATGAAGGATAACGCCCTGGTTATCATCTTCATGGAGGTTTTCTTGTCAGGATTAGTGCAGTGGTTTGCCATTTGCACGATGCGAACCTATGGGCAATTTAGAATGGCCAATTAACCTACTGTGCATGTCTTTGGATTGTGGGAGGAAACCGGAGCACCCGGAGGAAACGCACAGGGAGAACATGCAAACTCCACACAATATAACGCCCAGGTCGGGAATCATACCCAGGCCTTCTTGCTGTGAGGCAAACGTGCTAACCACTACACCATCTGTACTGGAATAGTAATTGAAAAATACTTTAATTCTAGTGCTTTACAACCGTTCAGATGATTATTCCTCTTCAGGCTCTTCAGAGGAAACTATCGTATTCTTTCTTCAGAAGAGACATCCAACGTCATTACCTTTTTCTGGCACTTAGCCAGCGTTTGAGTCGCATCATACAGCTTAACTGGTAATTAAAACACACTATAAAAAACTTGACAACTTGTGCGTGAATGAGTAAAAAGGAGTGTATACATCATCTCAACCAATCAGCAGGAAGGAGGACAGCCATTTTCTGAATTTGAATAACATGACAGTTGCTCAGCAGTCCACGAATATGCGCATGTGTGAGTGCAAAACCACAAATAGTCAAGGGCATACTGTACACTTATTCTGTTTACTTTCTCAGGCCTCAACCAAACATGCTTGATGCCAAGCATTATCATAACTATATTATGCACACACATGCATGCAGCGGCACACACACACACACACACACACACACACACACACACACTAAGGTTGGCGCCCATCTCATTCAACTCTGAGTGGGGGCAGAGCTCATCAGGCCATCGCAATGCAGAAACACGCTGATGGTATCGCAATGGCCGGTTATTATCATCATTATTATTATTATTATTATTATGAGTAGTAGTAGTAGTAGTAGTAGTAGTAGTAGTAGTAGTCATGTCATATATTTAATTATTATTCATTTTGTCAGATCTTTCCTGATGGGAAAAAACTTTATGTGACTTTCAGTGACCTGTGCAATGGGTGTGATATATGTAATATTTCCATTTTTAAATGTTTTTTAATCGTATGCCCTATTCTGTTTCTTACTACCTGATCTCAGATTCTTCCACTCTCAAAAGTTATCATGCATGTGAAAATCGCTCACCCTGGACAATAATTATAAATAGCTACACAATTTCCTTTGGGAAAAATAAAGTGTTCTGATTCTGATAAGTCTTACATGTACACCTACATGTATATAAGTCTGAACAACTGCCAATAGAACAGCAACCTTACAGCTACAAAAAAAAAATTTAATCATTTTCTGAACGACTTAATCCTAATTAGGGTCCCGGGTGTCTGGCGACATCTCAACCAACTCTGGGCAAGCGTGAGGTACTCCCTGGTCAGCTCGCCAGGCCATCGCAGAGAAAAATAGAACTTTTCAAATAGAACTCAAACTAATCTCAGTAACACACCTACAGCATCTAACACGGAGTTGCCTTTGTCATTTGTATGTTGTTTGAGGAAATAGGGGCAGTTGTGGTCTAGTGGAATAGGGCACTGACTGTTGATCCTAAGGTTGGGGTTCAAGTCCCCGCAAGGTGGTCACTCCTCCGGTGCAGCCAACTGGGTTATCAGCGGCCATGTCTCTCATTGTCTATGGTGAGAGGCATGTAAAAGAACCATTGCTGACTTTCATAAAGAGTAGCTGCAAAGCTGCCAGTGTGTTTCTGTCCCTGCTAAAAACGGTTGTTCCAGGAAGGGCATCCGACGTAAAACCTCTGCCAAATCAAACGTAGAATCATTCGCTGTATGCATTTCTCTGATGAAGGGAAAAAGCCGAAAGGAAATCTCATCATGTTGTCTGGAGGTGTTTTCAAGTTTTGAGCGTATTTTTTTGTTGTTTTTTTCGAAAAAATCAGATGTGCCAATTTCTGACGGGGCACTGATGAGAAACCAGGATTTTTCTTTTAATCTAGCTTAACCATTACTAGTATGTCTCATGCAATGCCCCAGCTGCAATAGTAAAGGCAGTCTGTTGGGCTTTTACACCCAAGCCATAGCAGCTCATCAGGCCAGTGCTTATGCCCAGTTTCCGTCAAGCGGAACCGACTAGGAGTTCAACTCCTCCTGGATGGGATGCTAGTCCATCACAGGTTACCTTCCCAGTATATTCTTACTGGTACTCATTTATACTGCTGTGAACAGAGGCACACTTGTGGTTAAGACCTGCCCAGTAGGGCACACACAACCTCCTGATCATGAGTGCAGCACCCTAACCACTATGCCACCGGCCCTCTCCCAGCTGCAATAAAATAATAGAAATAAAATAAATAAATAATAAAGTTTTGGGGGGAGGCACAGTGACGTAGTAGTTCGCACATCTGCTTCAGAGCAAGAAGGTTCTGGGTCTGATTCCCAGCTCAGGCGCTTTCTGTGTGGAGTTTGCATGTTCTTCCTATGCTTGCGTGGGTTTCTAGGTGCTCCAGTTTCCTCCCAGAGTCCAAAAGCATGGAACTTGGCTGTTCCAAATCACCACAAGGTGTGACTGTGAGCATGAGTGGTGGTGTGAGTGTTGGCCCTGTGATGGCCTGGTGAGCCATCCAGGGTGTGCCCTACCCTCGCTCAGAGTTGGCTGAGATGGGCACTAATTAGGATTAAGCGGTTCAGAAAATGAATGAATGAATGAATGAATGAAGTTTTGGGGTTGTTTTGTAATAGATACCTAGAAATTTGCTTTATCAAATCAACACAATAATAAAACTTACCTGGATAATTATTTACAGTCAGGCTTGAATTACTTTTAACATTCATTAATTTGTTTGAACAGCAGTAAATAACTGATGCCAGTTAAGGATTTCTGGCTTTATTGCAGAGTTTTTCCATCATATGCTTCCAATTCTCTCATTTTCTTAACATACGACTCACCTGTTTGATTCACTTTTTTTTTCTCCTTTTTTCTTTGCACCTTTAATTTTGCTTTCATAAGCAAACTTCTGTTTTTCTAATTTCAAAATTTTCATTTAAAAGGGCATGTATATGAAGCAGACTGTTACTGTGTTTTTACTTTATTTAATTTGAGACAGCAATTCACATCATATGCATTGTTTGTAGTATATTATTAACCCCAGATGCATTTTTAAAACTAGTTTAAATAACAATATATATATATATATATATATATATATATATATATATATATATATATATATACATTATGGTGTGCAGTGGTACATTACCATTACATTGGCTCCTCGTTACCTCCTCACCCATTCACTTGTGTTATTAAAGCAATATTTCTGTCTTGGGTCCTTTACCCTAAAACCTATTGACCACTTTTCTTATTTATATTACACCTTAATTTATTTCAGTGGGGCCAGTGGTGTAGTGCTTAGGTGCTGGGCTCATGATAAAGAGGTTGTGGCTTCTGATCCCAGTTAGACCCCCATCATGCTAAGACCCTGGGCAAGGTCTTAACCACATGTGTGTCTCTGTTCACCCAGCAATATAAATGGGTACCAGTAAAATATACTGGGAAGGTAACCTGCACTTGACTAGTGTCCCATTAAGGAGGAGTTGAATTCTGGTCGCTTCACGCTATGGAAACCGGGATAAGTCGCCTAATGAGCCACTAGGCTCAGGTGTAAAAAGCCCAACAGACTTTACCTTTACCTTCATTTATTTCATATAATGAAGCTTGCTGGCATTTTCTAAGAAAGCCATAATATTTAGGTCAATGTTTCAATCCAAAGCCACAGAGTTCAAATCCTCAGAGTTCTTTATCATTTTCAGTATATGCTGCCATCTAGTGACAATTTGAACTGTTTATTTGGTAATGATCTTCGTCTAGTCTGGAGGAACAGTACAATTTCTGGCATCAGTGTCTGGCTTCCAGCCACATAACTAGTCAATATTTCGAAAGAAACATGAGATGTGAATGCTCACTGGAGCCAAGCCACCTCATATGTTTTCTGTTGCCTTTTTCTGCGCCCAGTCATGAAGATTTGGACCGAAGCCCAAATAGTTGAGGGATACACGGGTGATTTATAACCGTGCAGAAGGCCTATTGTTTAATCTGCTGAATTACACTAGCAGACACCACAGACATTTCCGCCAAATCCAAACGCTTCCTAATCATGATGAATATGCTGACGCTTCCAATTTGAGACTTGTTTATCTAAGATTTGTGTACTTGTTAAAAGCATATCCATCATCCCGTACTACAAAACCATTAGAAAACATCCATTCATGAGTATAAACTAACAATTCCATGCAAATGTACAGAAATTCAATATCATACCAAACAACACTCATTACCAAGGGTTCAACTTAAAGAAATTAAATATGAAAGAACCCAAAGTACCACAGTTATGAGCTGGGTCTTAATTATCTGGTCCAAACAGGAACGATGACTGAATGTATTTAACCTGTAGCTGGTCCCATAACTCTAAATTACAATTCTAGGTGTTCATGATTGCGTGAATGTCTGTGTGTGGTCCTGCAGTGGACTAAACATTTCTGAGATGTATATCTCCACTGAGAAACTCCTGCTAAGATAAAATGCTTGCTGAAGATGAATAAAAGAACAAAGGAAGAAAGCAAAGAATAAAAATTTGATATAAAGAAGCACATTGTAAGTTTAGAGCTTCATGCAGTTCAATAAATGTATAAATAGAAACTATAACCACAAGCCTAACTGCCAACCCTAGTTTGGAATTGTCAGTTGTGTTGACAGTAAAGAGGGTGAACAGCATTATTAAAATACATTAAAATACATTTTAAAAGGTAAAAGGTGCTGGATCATGGATCATCAGGTTGGGGGTTCAAGCCCCGCCCTCCACAGTTTGTCACTGTGACCCCTCTTCCCGTGCAGCTAACTGGGCTATCAAAGGCCGGGCCATGTTTCTCACTGTCTATGGTGAGAGGTTTATGTAAAAGAACCATTGCTGACTTTCGACAAGAGTAGCTGCAAAGCCGTGAGCGTGAGCCACTCCTTCCTGTGATGGCCTGGCAAGCTGGCCAGGGTGTACTTTGGGATGGGCGCCAGCCTCCCGTGACCGGATTTAGGAATAAGCTGTTACAGAAATAAAATGTTTGTTTTGTGTTTATACATCACCATAGAAACTACTTAATAACATAGTAACTACTCACTGTTCAGGTGTACCCCAACTTCACCCATTGTCAGCTGAGATAGGCTCTAGCCTGAGTGAGTATTTATACATCATGGTGTATGTTATTTCCTTCCGATTGTATTTATGTGAATATAACAATATTAATAATATAAGCTGCTTCCAATACAAGTTGCTTCATGTTAATTTATTGATTCATTCATTTATTATCTGTCCCGCTATCCTGCTTGGAGAGTTGCAGGGAAGTTGATTCAATCCCAGCTGTCTCTGGGTGAAAGGGGAGGATCACTCCAACAGCTCACCGTCCATTACAGGACCAAGATTCATGTTTATGTTCATCACAAAAGTACATCACAACAAAAATACTATTTTTACTTTATTTTGTTTTATTTTATTTTTTATGTCATACTAACTCATAATTAGAGTTTCAAATCATGTAATTTAGCAACATACAATTTGCTTGAAATTAACACCCTTCCACTCTGAGCAGGAATGTTGGGTAAATGACATGGCATGCCTGTTCTTACTTGTCTTTCTCTGTTATTTCCTCTAACAATGCTGTGTGTGTGTGTGTGTGTGTGTGTGTGTGTGTGTGTGTGTGTGTGTGTGTGTGTGTGTGTGTGTGTGTGTGTGTGTGTGTGTGTGTGTGTGTGTGCGTACATGTGTGTGTGTGTGTGTGTGTGTGTGTGTGTGTGTGTGTGTGTGTGTGTGCGTGTGTGTGTGTTTAATTATAGATAATATTGGCAATTTCTGAGCACTCAAAAACCCTTCTCCTCAGAGACCTGCCGCGCATGCCTCCACCCAGTAACACAGTAGAACAGTATCTCTGTCAGAAATTCTCTGAAATCAGGCCAAACTCACCTTGGCGAGAGAGGTAAAGCGGGTACAACTCGGTCAGGTCTTTACAGTCACTTCTGATATCACTGAAAGCACAGAGAAGTCTTCCCCAGGACTGAAGTGTATGGCACTATCAGCCACAGGCATTATATATAATAGTGCAATTGTTCCTTTAATTCTGCTGCTATAACAACCTTGATGGGATATATTACATTAGTAAATCACTGGAAATACGGGCCTTTATTGTCCAAGGCGGCCTCAAATATAATATTTCAAAACTTAAATGAACGCATACTTGTATTCTTTATGGATTATCAATTTTAAACTTTCATTGTAGTTTCTCATTCATTCATTAATTTTCTGAACCACTTAATCCTAATTAGGTCGCAGGGAGGCTGGCGCCATTTCAGCCGACTCTGGGTGATGGGCAGAGTACACCCTGGACAGTTCGTCAGGCCATCGCAAGGCAGAAAAACACTGACGAATACGCAGCTACTCTTGACGAAAGTCAGAAATGGTTCTTTTACATGAACCTCTCACTACAGATGGTGAGAGACATGGCCGGCCTTTTGATAATCCAGTTAGCTGCACTGGGGCATCAGCTGCTTTTGACTAATTTTCTTCCTATAATTAGTACTATTTAGTTAAACAACTGAATAATTCACTTGCTCGCTACTCATTTTCCAAACCAATTACATTTACAGCATTTGGCAGTTGCTCTTATCCAGACCGACTTACAATTATTATTTTTATACAACTGAGCAATTGAGGGTTAAGGGCCTTGCTCAAGGGCCCAGTAGAGGTGATAGTGGGGACTGAACCACTGACCTTCAGGTCAGTAATGCATCGACAACCACTAAGCAAACACTGCCCTCATGGATTACTACTATTAGGTAACTGGGAGGGTGGAGCCTATCTCGGTCAATAGTGGACAAAATGGGGTGCAGTCTAAACAGCTCACCAGACTATCGCAGGGCAAAAACATGCCCTCAAGAAATCACAATCACATACAAAGCTAGGAGTAATTTGGAACAGCCAGACAGCCAGCCAGACAGCCAGATAGATAGATAGATAGATAGATAGATAGATAGATAGATAGATAGACTGATTAATTGATTGATTGATTACGATCAAAATAAAATGTCTCACATCCAGTTACTGAAAATTTACATTTTTAAATTCACTACAAAATTTTCACCACAAGGGGGCCACCCACAGTTACCAGTTCTCATATTCCTCAAGTTTCCTCTAAACTTTTCCTTCCTAACACCAAGTCCATCTGTGACTATACAGTACATGTGTAATCTACAAGCTGTCAGTTAATAACAAATATCATGGGTGACACATTGACTTGACATACTGAGAATAACCATATATGGTTGAGTGTATCTGTGAGGTCCGAGTCAGGAGCTGGTAATCCTGTCATTCCTTTTGCTATATTGTCATCATGCTCAGAAAACCCTGCAGTCTGACTTGTGTGCTAAAACTAACACGTATCATGATGGAAGACAATAGAACAGTCAGCTCAGCACATTGTGTCCAGGCTTGTGTACACATCAACATCTGAATCCATCAGCTTGGAGTAGGGAAACCTTAGAGTTACACTATACCAGGAAATATGCTAGGTTTGCCCTGTGTGACCTTGAATTGGCCCTTTTTTTTTAACTTTAACCTGAGCAGAACAGTAGCAATGCAATGCTCATTCAACCACTTCAGCAGTCCAAGCCTTGTAGAGAATAATGCACAATCCAGCTGCAAGTCCGCAAGTCGTCAATAGCTAATAAAATATACATATTAAAGTTATTCATTCATGAAGTTTTGACGATACTAAATGTTGACGTTAGTCACTTGGCTCCACGCCTACTCCAATCCTCATATGAACCCCATAAATCTCTGCAGTGACTATTTATTACTTATGGATTTAAATGTTCTGTAGAAATGATTAATTCACATTAGTATTACTCACAGCGTTGAGTCATCCTGGGCTTAGGGCGACTCATTGCTTCACAGAAACCCCATAAATATCTGGTTTTATGGCTTCTACTCCCATATCCTGCTATTGCATAATATTCATAGATTTAAAAAGTAATTACTGTTTACTTAACACAAGCTCAAATCACTGACCATAACATACAAATTCTTCTGTATGTAGTAAACTGTTTGAGATGGTCTGGACATGTGCAGAGGAGGGATAGTGAGTATATCGGTAGTAGGATGCTGAGGGTGGAACTACCAGGCAGAAGGCCTAGAGGAAGACCAAAGAGACGATTCATGGACGTGGTGAAGGAGGACATGAAGGCAGTTGGTATAAGAGAAAAAGATGCAGAGGATAGGGTGAGATGGAGGCAGATGATTCGCTGTGGCGACCCCTGAAGGGAAAAGCCGAAAGGAATGTTATTTGTATAACATGAATGTTATTTTTGTCCAATGGTCTGTGTTGTGAGAGACTCTGGTTTTGGTGGCTCGAACGCTCTCTCTCTCTCTCTCTCTCTCTCTCTCTCTTTATGCATGCAGGCGCTGGACAGGGGCATGGCTGTAACACGCAGGTGGAGTGCGAAGCACACACTCCTGATTCCACTTAGCAATCACTGGGCTTCTCGAACAGTGACTACAATTGCCCCGTGCTGTAGTGCCTTCCCTGTCAACAATAAAGCTCATCTGATTTCATCATACCCTGTCTCCTGCATTTTTGGGTCAGGCTGAATGTTCCTGATGTCACAGAAGGGCGAGAAGATTCTGTGATACCAAGAACATTCAGCTAGACCCAAAAATACAGGTGACAGAGTGTGATGACACTTTCTTCTTTTCCTTTCAGCTGTTCCCTTCAGGGGTCGCCACAGCAAATGATCTGCCTCCATCTCTCCCTATCCTCTGCATCTTCTACTCTTACTCCAACAACCTTCATGTCCGCCTTCACCACATCCATAAATCTTCTCTTTGGTCTTCCTCTGGGCCTTTTGCCTGGTAGTTCCAACCTCAGCATCCTACGACCAATATACTCACTATCCCTCCTCTGTACATGTCCAAATCATCTCAATCTAGCCTCTCTGACTTTGTCTCCAAAACATCTAACATGTGCTGTCCCTCTGATGTACTCATTTCTGATCCTATCCATCCTCATTACTCCCAAAGAGAACCTCAACATTTTCATCTCTGCTACCTCCAACTCTGACTCTTGTCTGTTCCCCAGGGCCACTGTCTCTAAACCATACAACATTGCTGGCCTCATCACTGTCTTTTACACTTTTCCCTTCATTCTTGCCGATACTCTCCTATCACACATCACACATCACTTTTCTCCATCCATTCCAACCTGCCTGCACGCGCTTCTTCACCTTTTTTCCACACTCTCCATTGCTCTGGATTGTTGAGCCTAAGTACTTAAAATCTTCCACCTTCTTTATCTCTGCCCCCTGTAACCTCAAAGTTCCTCTTGGGTCCTTGTCGTTCACACACATGTATTCTGTCTTACTGAGACTAACCTTCAATCCCCTCCTTTCAGGGCATACCTCCACCTCTCTAGATTTTCCTCCACCTGTTCTCTGCTCTCACTACAGATTACGATGTCATCTGGAAACATCATAGTCCATGGAGATTCTTGTCTCACCTCGTCTGTTAGCCTGTCCATCACCATAGCAAACAAGAAGGGGCTGAGAGCTGACCCTTGATGCAGTCCCACCTCTACCTTGAACTCTTCTGTCACACTGACAGCACACCTCACCACTGTCTTACATCTCTCATACATGTCCTGCACCACTCTAACATACTTCTCTGTCACTCCAGACTTCCTCATACCATACCACAGTTCTTCTCTCGGCACCCTGTCATATGGTTTCTCCAGATCCACAAAGCACAATGCAGCTCCTTCTGACCTTCTCTGTACTTCTCTATTAACCTCCTCAAAGAAAATACTGCATCTGTGGTGCTCTTTCTTGGCATGAAACCAAACTGTTGTTCACAAATGCTGATCTCTGCCCTTAGTCTTGCTTCCACTATTCTTTCCCATAGCTTCATTGTATGGCTCATCAACTTTATCCCTCTGTAGTTGCCACAACTCTGTACATCTCCCTTGTTCTTAAAAATGGGCACAAGCACACTTCTCCTCCATTCCTCTGGCATCTGCCCACTTTCTAAGACCTTGTTGAATATTCTTGTCAGAAAATCTACTGTTACCTCCCCTAGACACTTCCATACCTCAACTGGTATGTCATCAGGGCCAACTGCCTTTCCACTCTTCATCCTCTTCAAATACCCTCCTCACTTCTCCCTTACTAATCTTTGCTACTTCCTGCTCCTCAACGGTCACCCCTTCTACTATACTTCTATTCTACTTCTATTCAATCTTCCCAGCACACTTCTGTCATCAGTCAATACATTACAGAGTGTGATGACACCGAGGAGCTTTATTATTCACAGGGAAGGCACTATGGACGGGTTATTTTACTACTGGGTGAATTAGAGTTAGAGTTTGGTACCAGGTGAACCTAAAGAATGCAAGACAGGAAAGAATCCTGGGTGCTTGCACTAGTGCCGTGCAGACTCCACACAACCATCATCATCATCATCATCATCATCATCATCATCATCATCTTCTTCCGCTTAGTCCAGGGTCGGGTCGCGGGGACAGCAACCTGAGCAAAGAGGTCCAGACGTCCCTCTCCCGAGCTACTTCCTCCAACTCTGCCGGGGGGACACCGAGGCGGTCCCAGACAAGCCGAGAGACATAGTCCCTCCAGCGTGTTCTAGGTCGACCCCGGGGTCTCTTCCCGGTTGGACATGCCTGAAACACCACACCAGGGAGGCGTCCGGGGGGCATTCTGACCAGATGCCTGAGCCACCTCAACTGGCCCCTCTCAATGCGGAGGAGCAGCGGATCTACTCCGAGCTCTCCCCGGATGGCGGAGCTTCTCACCCGATCTCTAAGGGGGAACCCCGCCACCCGGCAAAGAAAGCTCATTTCAGCCGCTTGTATCCGTGATCTTGTTCTTTCGGTCATTACCCAAAGCTCGTGACCATAGGTGAGGGTTGGAACGTAGATCGACTGGTAAATTGAGAGCTTCGCCTTGCGGCTCAGCTCCTTTTTCACCACAACGGACCGGTACAGGCACCGCTTAACAGCAGAGGCTGCAGCGATCCGTCTGTCGATCTCTCGCTCCATCCTTCCCTCACTTGTAAACAAGACCCCAAGATACTTAAACTCCTCCACTTGGGGCAGGACCTCATTCCCGACCCGGAGGGTGCATTCCACCATTGTCCGACTTAGAACCATGGCCTCGGACTTGGAGGTACTGATCTTCATCCCGGCTGCTTCGCACTCAGCTGCGAATCGCTCCAATGAGAGCTGGAGCGCCCGACTTGATGAAGCCAAAAGGACAACATCATCCGCAAAAAGCAGAGACGATATCCGATGGCCACCAAACCAGAACCCCTCATCGCCTCGACTGCGCCTAGAAATTCTGTCCATAAAAATTATGAACAGAATCGGTGACAAAGGACAGCCTTGGCGGACTCCAACTCCCACTGGAAACGAATCCGACCTGCTGTTACCAATACGGACCAAACTCTGGCTCCGGTGATACAGCGACCGAATAGCTCGTAGCAACGGATCCGGAATGCCGTATTCTCGGAGCACGCCCCACAAGATCTTTTGAGGGACACGGTCGAAAGCCTTCTCCAAATCCACAAAGCACATGTGGACAGATTGGACAAACTCCCATGCCCCCTCCAGAATCCTGTGGAGCATATCGAGTTGGTCAAGAGTGCTGTGGCCAGGATGAAAACCACATTGTTCCTCCTGAATCCGAGGTTCGACTATCGGTCGGATCCTCCTCTCTAGTACCCCTGCATAGACTTTCCCAGGTAGGCTGAGGAGTGTAATTCCCCGATAATTGGAACACACACTCTGGTCCCCCTTCTTAAAAATTGGGACCACCACCCCAGTTTGCCAATCCAGAGGTACAGCCCCTGATGACCACGCGATGTTGCAGAGACGTGTCAACCAAGACAGTCCTACAACATCCAGAGCCCTGAGATATTCCGGGCGGATCTCGTCCTACCCCGGAGCTCGACCACCGAGGAGCTTTTTGACAACCTCAGTGACCTCCACTCCAGTGATGGGCGGACCCTCACCCGAACCCCCAGGGTCTTCCTCTTCCACGGAGGGTGTGTTGGTGGGATTGAGAATGTCCTCAAAGTATTCCCTCCACCTCTCAACAACATCCTCCACTGTAAACAGTGTTTGTGAAGAACTGCTTCCCCCTCCTGAGGCGTCGGATGGTGGCCCAGAACCTTTTTGAGGCCAACTGATAATCACTCTCCAGGCCCTCACCGAACTCCTCCCACGCCCGAGATTTTGCATCTGCGACAGCCTCGGCTGCAGCACGTTTGGCCTGCCGGTACCCGTTTGCTGCCTCAGGAGTCCCACAGGCTAATAAAACCCGATAGGCCTCCTTCTTCAGCTGGACGGCCCCCTTCACCGCAGGTGTCCATCACCGGGTTCGGGGATTGCCGCCACGACAAGCACCGACGACCTTACGGCCACAGCTATGGGCTGCCGCCTCTGCAATGGAGGCACGAAACATGGCCCATTCGGATTCCATGTCCCCCGCCTCCTCCGGAACGTGGTTGTAGCTCTGCCGGAGGTGGGAGTTAAAGGCCTCTCGGACAGGGGGCTCCGCCAAACGTTCCCAGCAGACCCTGATTACACGCTTGGGCCTGCCAGGTCTGGAAGGCAACCTCCCACACCACCGAAGCCAACTCACCACCAGGTAGTGATCGGTAGACGGCTCAGCTCCTCTCTTCACCCGAGTGTCCAGAACATATGGTCGCAAGTCCGATGACACGACTACAAAGTCAATCATCGAAGTGCGACCTAGGGTGTCCTGGTGCCAAGTGCACTTATGGACACCCTTATGTTCGAACATGGTGTTCGTGATAGACAAACTATGACGAGCACAGAAGTCCAACAACGACACACCATTCGGATTCAGACTGGAGAGGCCGTACCTACCGATCACACCCTTTCAGGTCACACTATCATTGCCCAAATGGGCGTTGAAGTCTCCCAAGACAACGAGCGAGTCTCCCGAGGGAGCGTTCTCCAACAACACCCCCCCAAAGACTCCAAAAAGTGTGGGTACTCTGAACTGTCATTTGGTGCATAAGCACAAATAACAGTCAGGACCCGTCCCCCCACCCGAAGACGGAGGGAAGCTACCCTTTCGTCAACCGGGGAGAACCCCAACATTTGGGCACCGAGACGGGGGGCAACAAGAATACCCACACCGGCTCGCCGCCTCTCCCCATGAGCAACTCCAGAATAGAAGAAGGTTCCAGAGCCCAAGCTATGGGTTGAGGTGAGCCCGACTATATCTAGTCAGTATCTCTCCACCTCACGCACCAAATCAGGCTCCTTTCCCGCCAGAGAGGTGACATTCCATGTCCCGAAGGTCAGAGTAAGTAGCCGAGGATCAGTCCAACAGAACCCATGCCTTTGGCTGCCACCCAACTCACACTGCACCTGACCCCTAAAACTCCTCCCACGGGTGGTGGGTCCATGGGAGGGCAGACCCATGTCTCCTTTTCGGGCTGGGCCCGGCCAAGCTCCATGGGCATAAGCCCGACCACCAGGCGCTCAACCACTAAGGTTAAAAATGCTTGTGTATATAAATATTTTCATTCATTATTTTTATTTTTGCAATTCATTGAACTCCAAAATACTAAATAAATGATAAAAACTATTTATTGCCCAGCCCTCGTGCACATGTACCCTGTGAAAAAAATTGCATCCAAGTGAGCCTAAGGATAAAGAGTCAATTTTTTTTCTTAATATCAATTGTTATAGAAGACTTTTTCTTTTATTATAAATAATATTATTGTTGTAATTATTATTGTTGTTGGTAGTGGTGACCCAGTTGTAGGGTGCTGGATTACTGATCCCATCTACATCCCATCCCATCCCAATACTGATCCCTTCGCTGCCATCTGCTGGGCCCCGGGCAGCACAGAGCGGGACAGAAAGAGACTGAACAAGCTGGTCAGGAGGGCCAGCTTTGTCCTCGGCTGCCCACTGGACTCTGTGGAGGAGGTGAGTGAGAGGAGGATGGTAGCAAAGCTCACATCCATCCTGTTCAACAGCTCTCACCCACTGCACCAGACAGTAGAGGAGCTAAGCAGCTCCTTCAGTGGACGACTGAGGCATCCTCAGTGCAGGAAGGAGCGCTACCGCAGGTCGTTCATTCCCACCGCTATCAGACTGTACAACGCCACTTTGTAACTGTCTGTGAAAATACCGGTTATGTGCAATAAAAACCCCGTGCACTTTAATCAACCACATCTACCCCACTGACTGTCAACCATATCAACCCATCTACTCTGCACTCAGATACATTACACTTTAATATAGGCCAGTCTATAAAGTTGCTCCATTCTTTTCTTTTATTGTTTAGTAATTTATACTATTTATGTATCTATTTATTTATTTACTTATATAATATATGTATGTGTGTATGTTTGTACTTGTATCTATTTTTGCACCCCCTACTGATAGTACCTCAAGAGCCTGTAACAGTGAATTTCTCCATTGTGAGATTAATAAAGCTGTATCTTATCTTATCTTATCTTATCTTATCCCAAGGTACAGGTTCCAAGCCCCATTGTACATATCAATACTAATTAAACTACTTACTAAAATAAATGGGGCAGTGGTGGTCCAGTGGTATAGGGTGCTGGATCGCTGATTCTAAGATTGGGGGTTCGAATCCCACTCTCCACAAGGTTGTCGTCCCCCCCCCCCCCAGTGAAGCTTACAGGGTTATCAAAGGCTGGCTATGTCTATGGTGTGAGGCATGTAAAAGAACCATTGCTGACTTTCAACAATATCAGCATGTTTCCGCCCTGCGATGGCCTCGCGAGCTGTCCAGAATGTACTCTGCCCTTGCCCGGAGTTGGCTGGGATGGGCGCCAGCCTCCCCGTGACCCTAATTAGCATTAAGTGGTTACAGAAAATGAACTGAACTGATGAACTAAAATAAGTACAAGCTCGTTAGTTTCAAGACGGTTAATAATTCACGGCAGTCAGTGAATTAAAATTTCTTGTCATAAGATTTACTTAAATTAATTAAAGTGTTTTTTTTTCATTAAACAGTAGATCAGCAGTGATTAAGTGCACCGAGCCACACAGGATCCCAGCACTGTATTCATGAGCACACCTGCTTGCCCATGCCTTCCGGTCTCTGGTGCATTCCTTGGCATAAAAATCTAAGTTGGCTTGCTTGTTATGCAAGAAAAAGGAAAAATAATCAAAAGGCTATCATGCAGGCACAGCAGGCTCCAATAGCCTCGTTATTATTCTGATAGCATCCAGGAGACTTGCAGTCAGCTGATCGGTTATTTATTACGTTGACCCTGCCAGGGCAGTCAGCAAACCCTCTGTCTACTAACCGATATAATTGGCATCATGCTGAGAAACTGCAATGGCAGATGCATCGGCTTTGTTGAGGAAAAATCTTCTTCAGCAAATATTTTGAAATCGAAAAGCTTGCTCATCTAGTTTTCTTTTGTTACCCTTCATTAAAAAAAATATATAAAAAAAAATCTATCTATCTATACATATTATATATATATATATATATATATATATATATATATATATATATATATATATATATATATATATATATATATATATATAATTTTACTATGTCTAAACAAGGCTGTAAAATACAGTTGTATGTTGTACTGTATTTGTTGTATAATTCACACTAACCCGAAACAGCACACCCAGGATAATTAAAATCAAAAGACAATATCAGATGTGTCCATCTCTGGACTTCAGCAGAAAAAAGACACAGCTCCAGAACCTGTGATCTCAAGACTCTTCCACTCAAGGTGAATGTGCAGAGGTCAGTCTGCGGTCAACAAGCAGGTTACTGTGGGCACAGAGCCTGAAACTGAAACAGAGTGAGGGATTCAGCAAGAGAGAAACCAACATTGAGGAACATAACAGAGTTGACCAGCCAAACTGCATTTCACACATTGTGTGTGTGTGTGTGTGTGTGTGTGTGTGTGTGTGTGTGTGTGTGTGTGTATATATATATATATATATATATATATATATATATATATATATATATATATATATATATATATATATATATAGTCGGCCCTCTTCTTACGAAATCCCCAGAATATGAAAAATCCAGTATACGAAAAACATTTTCCTAAATTTTTTCCTCTGTATACGAAACAATTTCTTTTACAAAAAGCGCCAAACACGCCATTCAAACATTCAAACAATGCGTTAGTTGCGCTCTCATTGGCTGTCTCCCAACATCCCGCCCCGCTGGCCTGCCATTGGCCTCCCATTGGCCAGGAGGGAGCTGAATTTCCATAGTACTGTACCTATAATGTTTGTCACACACGTAAAGGAGAGCTGTACTGCTGGTTCGTGAGGAGTTTCGTGAATTTTTTGAGAGTGCTCATTGCAGCTTATTTTTCGTTATTTAAGTTGTTTAATTCAGTAAATGTTTAATAAATGTGGCGTGCTCCGCTGAATGGGAGCAAAACGCGGCTCATCCAGACCTCCAATCCCTCAAGCAAACAGGTGAATGTTGAGTACTAAACAAGTATTTAAAGTGCACTTACCTACTTGACAGATCAGAGGTCCGGACTCAACATTCACTTGTTTGCTTGAGGGATTGGAGGACCGGATGAGCGGCGCTTCGTCTCAAAAGCTCCGGCGTCAGCTGCCACGCCGCCCGCATTCGGCGGAGCGCGCCATGGAGCGCACCACAAATGTTTGATAGTGAATGTAAAAATTAATAAAAAATTAATAATGGTTTAATTAATAAATATGTTAATTAAATGGTTTAATGTTGTGGCGGGAGTGTACGCGTAGGACCCAAGGATGCAGGAGACCGAAGGAAGGCTCAACGATTTATTAAACATTAAGCACTGTCAATTACTAGAATACGAAAATCAAGAGAACTGGTCGAGCACGAAGCACGAACCAGGGATCAGAGAGAATGTCGAAGAGCAGAGTCACTGAAACCAATCTTCTGACAGCGGAGGGAGGCATGCCGCTCCCTTTTTATTGCTGGCTGCCTCTGATTGCAGATTAGGACCAGGTGCGCTCAGCTCGTAAACTCATGTACCGGCAACTGCCACGCCCCTTGCCAGTGCCTGTAATGAATTAAGGAAAGGTTAGTTCGCCAGCCAACACAGACCATGACAGTACCCCCCCTTTAAGGGGCACCACCTGCTGCCCAAACAGGCTTTTCCGGGAACTGGCGATAGAATTCATCTAACAGGTCCGGGTCCAGGATTAGGGAGAGGGGAATCCACAACCGCTCTTTGGGACCATACCCCTCCTAGTCCACTAAATACTGGAAGCCTCGGCCCCGCCTGCGTACATCAAGGATCCGGTTGACCGTGTATGCGGGATGTCCGTCAATCAGTCAGGGAGGAATGGGTGGGGGATCGTGGGGGGTGGAGGGGACTTTCTACCACCGGCTTAATTATGGAGACATGAAAAACTGGGTGTACCTTGAGTGAGGGTGGGAGTCTCAGTCGGATGGCGCTGGGGTTTATGATTTTCTCAATCACGTAGGGCCCAATGTATTGAGGAGATATTTTTTTTTTAATAAACTTGCAGGGGCAGGTCCCGGGAGGAAAGCCCCACTTGTCCGACTGTGTAGGGAGGTGCCGGGGTTCGGTGTCGATCGGCAATCCTCCCGTTTCGGGCCACTGTTTGCTCCAGAGCAGCCCGTGCTTCCTTCCAGACCTGACGTGCTCTGTGGAACTGTGCCTGGATTGATGGGATGGCCACCTCGACCTCCTGGCTGGGGAAAGGGGGGCTGGAACCCATTGATCACCATGAAGGGGGACATCCCTGCGGCGGTGCAAATCAGCGAATTGTGTGCGTATTCTACCCATGGGAGGTGTGTGGCCCAGGAGGCTGTAGGCGGGAGGCGACGCAGCGCAGGGAGGACCCGAGGCTTTGGTTCACGCGTTCTGCCTGCCCGTTCGACTGAGGGTGGTAACCGGAGGGCAAGCTGCAGGAGACTCCCAAGGTGTTGCAGAATGTCTTCCAAACTCTGGATGCAAACTGGGGGCCCTGGTCTGACACGATGTCCTGGGGGATGCCGTGGAGGCGGAATACGTGTTGGATCAGGAGACCCGCTGTTTCCGTTGCCAAGGGGAGTTTGGGTAGGGCAACAAAATGGACCGCCTTGGAGAACCGGTTCACTCCTGTCAGGATGATAACCCGGTGACGAAATCCACCGCAATGTGTGACCAGGGGCGATGGGGAACAAGTAAGGGTTGGAGGAAACCCATGGGCGCACAATGGGAGGACTTGCTCTGGGCACAAATGACACAAACTCCCACAAACTCCCTTGTGTCGGCTGCCATCGTTGGCCACCAGAAGCATTGACGGAGCAGGAAGAGAGTTCGGTGGGCTCCGGGGTGGCAGGCTAACTTTGAGGTGTGGGCCCACTGGAGTGCTGGGGTTCTGGCCAGCAAGGGAACATATAGTTGGCCTTGGGGTCACCCGACAGGCTTCGGTTCCCCCTGATGGGCGTCCCAAACTAGTCGTTCTACCTCCCATTGGGCTGCTCCGAGTATACAGGAGGAGGGCAGGATGGTTTCTATGGCAGAGTCTTCACCCGAGGAGAACTGCCTGGAGAGAGCATCTGGCTTAGTATTCTGGGAGCCTGGTCAGTATGTCAGCATGAAGTTGAACCTCCCCAAGTAGAGTGACCATCATGCCTGACGGGAGTTCAACCTCTTGGCCGTACGGAGGTAGGACAGATTCTTATGGCTGGTCCAGACCACGAAAGGGTGAGCCACTCCTTCCAGCCAGTGCCTCCATTCCTGGAGCGCCAAGACCACAGCCAGCAGCTCGCGATTCCCAACATCATAATTCCGTTCCACCGGGGACAAGCCACGGGAGAAGAAGGTGCATGGGTGGAGCTTCTGGTTTGTGGGGGACCATTGGGAGAGGACCGCCCCCACCACTGAGTCGGAGGCGTCAACTTCCAGCACGAACTGTAGCGAGGGGTCCGGGTGGATCAGTACGGGCGCGGGGACGAATTTCGCCTTCAGCTTGTCAAACGCCACTTGGGCACTTGGGGACCACTGGAACGGGGTCTCGGGTGATGTCAGCTGTGTGAGGGGGCTGCTAGGCGGCTGTAGTCCCGCAGGAACCGGCGGTAGAAGTTCGTGAACCCCAGGAACTTCTGCAGCTGTTTCCGCATCCCTGGAGTCGGCCACTCCGCAACTGCCTTTACTTTCACCGGATCAGGTCCTATCTGCCCCTTCTCCATGATAAACCCCAGGAACGAGACTGACATTTGATGTTGAGGAGCAGAGTCACTGAAACCAATCTTCTTACAGCGGAGGATTTATTTCAGTTCTATTTAATTCAGTTCAGTTTTGTTTGTATAGAGTTTTTTTTATAAGTGACACTGTCACAAAGCAGCTTTACATATGTATTTAAAAAATAAAACCAAAAACATACATTTTTCTAAACCCTGAAATCAGATAAAAATACTGTACCAACCATGCAGCAGAAACATCCCTACAAGTTCACATTGAGTCTAGTTGGTTATCTTATAAATGTAAATGGTAATTATAGTCCTAACTTTCAGTAAAAGTTGATATCACCAGCAGTGAAAAGTCATCTTTACCATATCTGTGAGTATACAGTGTCTTGCAAAAGGTTTTCAACCCTTTTGGCATTTTTCATATTTTGTTGTCTCACAACCTGGATGTTGTCTCACAACCTGAAGGGAACAGCCGAAAGGAAAAGAAGAAGTTGTCTCACAACCTGGAATCAAAATGGACTGTTTGAAGGTTTGCATCATTTAATTTACAGAACATGCCTACACTTTTCAAGATGTGATTTTTTTGTTGTGAATCATACCACTAATAGGACAAAATAATTGAAAACCAACTATTCACCCCTTTAAGTCAGTACTATGTAGCACCTTTTGTAGCAATTACAGCTGCAAATCTCTTTGACCATTATGAGGTTGCAAAATCTTTCCACTGTGATAGTTGCCCATTCCTTGAGGCAAAACTGTTTCTTTTGACTCTGAACAGTTTATCAGTCCCTGCTGCTGAAAAACATCCCCACAGTATGATGCCACCATCATCATGTTTCACTGCAATGGAGTTCGTGGGGTGATGGGATGTGATGGGTTTGCATCAAACATAGCATTTACGAAAAGTTAATTATTAGTCCTATCTGACCAGAACACTTTCCTCTATACATTTGAGTAGTCAGCCACATGTATTTTGGAAAACTCCAAATATGCCTTCTTATTTTTAACATTAAGTAAAGTATTTTTTTCGTCTTTTGAACAGAAGTTAACAGTACCATAACTCATACCATAGGTCTGTGAATGAAGTGAAAAAAATATTGAATACAGTGCACCATGTTATGGTCTGTGTTGTGAGAGGCTTTCTTCAAGAAAAATGTTCTCTGCATCTCTATTACAGTGACTCCAATTTCCCTATTTCATCTATGAAAATGGGTGCGCTTTATTATTCACAGGGAAGGCACTAGAACACGGGCACTAAAGCACTAGAAACACGTAAATCAAACAAAAGTGGGAACTGGTGGAGCACAGAGCTCAGAGCGAGAGAGATCATGGGGAAGAGGGACAATCTTCTAGCACCGGGAAGAGCACTGCTAATCTTTTTAGCCCGTGATTAAATGGAATTAGGTGTGTATTTTTAGCACTCCACCCCATGTGTGAGAGCCATGCCCCTCTCCAACATGCATTTCAATACACAACTCTTTTGTGAGAGAGACCATAACACACTAAAATAAAAACCACAGAAAAGTTAAAGTATAAAAACAATAAAGATAAGAATTTTAACCTTTTTGATAGTGCGCAGTTGGCATACGTAAATGTTGGAGAGGAAGAGAAGAAGCGGATTCCCTTCCATAACAGCTTCATGTAAATAAGCCAAAGGTGTTTTTTCTCTCTTGCTACCGCTTTTCATGGATGACTCTTCTTCAGGATGTTCCTTTCTTTTCTTGAAGAACATTTCTAACATGGCTTGTTTCTGCCTTCTTTTCAAAACCTTATGGAAGTGGCTCATGACCTCATCGTTAAAGATGTTCACAGCGCTGCGCGCGCTTTAGCTTAGCTTTAGCACTTTAGCTTAGCTTTAGTGCTTGTGATACGTCCATAGTACTGTATCAACAACTTCTGGACTTCCCCAGGACAGCATTATTAGGGTGATACATAGTATCAACAACTTCCAGACTTCCCCAGAACATACATAATATCAACAACTTCTGGACTTCCGGAAGTCACGCACTTTTCCTCTCTCTTGGTCCTGTTTTTTTCTCGCGTGCTTCTCGAGTTTGCTTTCCAGTTTTTGTTTTGTTTTCTTGGACGGAAGAACTCACAGATTTTTTTATTTGGATTTCCGATTTGTTCAGACTCTAGAGTGTTTGGATTCCAAGGCTCCACTATAGTAATTTATTTTAAATGCAAAATTTAATTGGACTCAGTGCATTGTAGACATGATCGGGGAGATGTGTTTGGTATTATCCATCTTAAACGCTCTGATGTATTACCTTGAAATACAGCAAATGTATTAGAACTGACATATAATTAACCTGTGTGATAGATCCTTCACCTGCATGTTTCCTTAAATATATATCAAAAGTACTAAAACCTTAATTAAATGTAATAAATTCTTCCCTTAGCACTGGTTGTGTACTTAAATCCTTTAATCAGCAGTTATGAAATCTCTGATTAAAGAAAAAACAAAACAAAACTGACATCAACTCTTCAGGCATCCAACTATAGACTAATTTCAAACCACCATTTTATCTAATTTCTGAAGTGCTTAACCTTAATTTGGGTTGCAGTGAGACTGGCCACACCAACAGCTATGTAGCTCCCCTTGTCGAAAGTCAGCGTCTCTCACCAGTGAGAGACAGTGAGCAACATGGCCAACCTTTGATAACCCAGTTAGCTGCACGGGTGGCACAGTGACAACCTGTTGAGAGTGGGGCTTGAACCCCCAACCTTTGGGTTAGTGATCCAGCACCTTACCACCAGGCCACTGCTGCCCCTTCTTTATCTCTAAAGACCTTAAAATCTGTAGTTGTCCATATCTGTCGGCATAGCGTTACTGAAATGCATCGGTCGGGATTTAGATCTCATCAAAGCAGACACAGCACTCAATAAATTGATTATTTTTTCATAAGAGGGCATAAGTTTAACTAGCTCGTAGGATTATTGTTCCAAAATAACAAACCAACCTGTTTGTATCATGCCAACAGAGCTCCAAACTAAGTTCATTATTGTCATAATACACTAACTTGATGTCAGCATATTTATTTTGAGTCCCATTAAAAATAAAATTAAATGTTTAACCTGTTTTTCTTTAAAGAATAGTATACATTTTACACCACATCTTGGAATCCGGGGGTCACGGGGGGATCTCGGTCCCAATTAACTGGGGAAAGTGAGGGATCCCTGTATTTCATTAAATATATAGTACTTATAATAAATGGAAAACAAACTTCCCTCCCTGAATCGCCACCTTATCGGGGTGGAGGAGTTTGCGCGACCGAATGATCCTAGGAGCTATGTTGTCGGGGGCATAATGCCCCTGGTAGGGTCACCCAAGGCAAACAGGTCCCGGGTGAAGGTCCAGACGAAGTTCGGTTCAGAAGACCTCTATGATGCAGAAAAAATCAAAGATGCAGTTTCCCTTGCCCAGACATGGGTCACCGGGGTCCCCCCTGGAGCCAGGCCTGAGGGAGTGGCTTGAAGGCGAGCGCCTGGTGGTTGGGCTTCTGTCTATGGAGCCCGGCCGGCCCCAGCCAGAAAAGGAGACATCGATCCACCCTCCTATGGACCTACCACCACAGGTGCAATGTGAGTTGGGTGGCAGCCGAAGGCATGGGTTCTGTCGAACCGATCCTTGGTTACTGACACTGACTCTTACGACACGGACTGTCACCTCTCTGGCGGGGAAGAAGCCTGAGCTGGTGGTGAGGTGAAGAGATACCGACTAGATATAGTCAGGCTCACCTCAATCCATAGCTTGGGCTCTGGAACCACCCATCTCGAGAGAGGCTGGACCTTATTCCATTCTGGAGTTGCTCATGGGGAGAGGTGGCGAACCAGTGTGGGCATCCTTGTTACCTGCCGTCTCAGTACTCAAATGTTTGGGTTCTCTCCAGTCGATGAAAGGGTAGCTTCCCTCCACCTTCGGGTGGGGGGGTGGGGGGTCCTGACTGTTATTTGTGTTTATGCACCAAATGACAGTTCAGAGTACTCACTCTTCTTGGAGTCTTTAGGGGGTGTGTTGGAGAATGCTCCCTCAGGAGACTCACCTGTTGTCTTGGGAGACTTCAATGCTCATGTGGGCAACCATAGTGTGACCTGGAAGGGTGTGGTCGGTAGGTATGGACTCTCCAGTCTGAACCCAAATGGTGTTTTGTTGTTGGACTTCTGTGCTCGTCACAGTTTGTCTATCATGAACACCATGTTCAAACATAAGGGTGCCCATAAGTGCACTTGGCATCAGGACACCCTAGCTCGCAGTTTGATGATCAACTTTATAGGCGTGTCACCTGACTTGAGGTCACATGTTCTGGACACGTGGGTAAAGAGGTGAGTTGAGCTGTCAACCGATCACCATCTGGTGGTGAGCTGGCTTTGATGGCAGGAGAGGCTGCCTTCTAGACCTGGCAGGCCCAAGCATGTAATTAGGGTCTCCTGGGAATGTTTGGCAGAATCTCCTGTCCGAGAGGCCGTTGGTGCTTGCCGTGGCAGTAACCCCGGAACCCAGTGGTGGACACCTGAAGGGGGCCGTCCAGCTGAAAAAGGAGGCCAATTGGGTCAGTTGATATGCCAATTGAGACAGTAAACAAGTACAAGCGGGCCAAACGTACTGTAGTCAAAGCTGTCGCGGATGCAAAATCTTTGGGTAGAAGTTTGGTGAGGGCCTGGAGAGTGATTATTGGTTGGCCTCAAAAAGGTTCTGGACCAGCATCTGATGCTTCAGGCTGTTTACAGTGGAAGTGGGGAGCTGCTTACCTCGACTGGGGATGTCTTCGGGAGGTGGAGGGAATATGTCATAGGGAGGTGTAGGGTCTGCCCATCACTAGAGTGGAGGTCACTGAGGTAGTCAAAAAGCTCCTCAGTGGTTGGTCTCTGGGGTTGGATGAGATCCGCCCTGAATATCTCAGGGCTCTGGATGCTGTAGGACTGTCTTGGTTGACATGTCTGTGCAACATCGCATGGTAAATCCTGTACCTCTGGATTGGCAAACCGGGGTGGTAGTCCCCCTTTTTAAAAAGGGGGATGGAGGGTGTGTTCCAATTATTGAGGAATCACACTCCTCAGCCTAACCCGGAAAGTCTATGCATGGTATTGGAGATGAGGATCCGACCAATAGTCGAACCTCGGATTCAGGAGGAACAATGTGGTTTTTGTCTTGGCAGTAGCACTCTTGACCAACTCTATACACGCCACAGGATCTTGGAGGGGGCATGGGAGTTTGCCCAATCTGTCCACATGTGTTTTGTGGATTTGGAGAAAGCTTTTGACTATGTCCCTTGGACTATCTTGTGGGGCATGCTCTGGGAGTACGGCGTTCCGGACCTGTTGCTATGGGCCATTCGATCACTGTATCACCAGATCCAGATTTTCATCCGTATTGGTAACAACAGGTTGAATTCGTTTCTGGTGAGGGTTGGAGTCCACCAAGGCTGTCCTTTTCACCAATTCTGTTCATAATTTTTATGGACAGAATTTCTAGGTGCAGCTGAGGTGTTGAGGGGTTCTGGTTTGGTAGCCATCAGACCTCATCTCTGCTTTTTGTGGATAATGTAATTTTTACTTCATCAAGCCGGGACCTCTAGCTCTCATTGGAGTGATTCACAGTTGAATGCGACGCAGATGGGATAAAAATCAGCACATGCAATTCCAAGGCCATGGTTCTCAGTCAGACTAGGGTGGAATGCATCCTCCAGGTCAGGAATTAGGTCCTTCACCAAGGGGAGGAATTTAAGTATCTTGGGGTCTTGTTCACGAGTGAGGGAAGGATGGAGCGGGAGATCGACAGACGGATTGCTGCAGCCTCTGCTGTTAAACAGAGCCTGTACCAGTCCATCGTGGTGAAGAAGGAGCTGAGCCGAAAAGCAAAGCTCTCAATTTACCAGTCGGTCTACGTTCCAACCCTCACCTATAGTCACTAACTTTGGGTAGTGACCGAAAGAACAAGATCACGGATACAAGCGGCTGAAATGAGCTTCCTCCACCGGGTGGCAGTGCTCTCCCTTAGAGATAAGGTGTGATGTTCTACCATCTGGGGAGAACTTGGAGTAGGAAAACTGCTCCTTCGCATTGAGAGGAGCCACTTGAAATGGCTCGGGCATCTGGTCAGAATGCCTCCCGCACGCCTCCCTGGTGTGGTGTTTCGGGCATGTCCAACTGGGAAGAGACCCTGGGGTCAACCTAGAACATGCTGGAGGGACTATGTCTCTCGGCTTGTCTGGGAACCCCTTGGTGTCCACCTGGAAGAACTGGAGGAAGTGGCTGGGGAGAGGGATTGACTGGACCTCTTTGCCTAGGTTGCTGCCCCGTGACCCGACCTCAGATTAAGCGGAAGAAGGTGAGGTGAGATGAGATGAGATGAGGAAAACAAACTCTTGAGTTTTTACATTTTTGTTTAGTTTGGGGAAACAGACTCAGTTTCTCAAGCATTAAACTTGACCTTGAGTGGGTGAACCTTATTTAACCTTATGAACCTGTTTGTCTGCTTTCTGGCGTTGGCTCTGGACAGTCACTGACTGATTAGTTCTGTTCTTAGACTGTGTGTGATGCTTCAAGAAATGAGAGCAGCAACCTTCCGGATTGGGATGGATACCATCCCGCCCTATCAGGCCATGCTTACTCTCAAAAGTCCTCCAATTATCTATAAAGCCCACTTTGGGTTTTCATTTCAATCATAATAGTAACAGGCTGTGTAACATTATAAATAAACAGATTGTATAGTTTCCACAGGTACAGATTTTATTTTATTTTTTTTACATAATACAGATTTACAGTTTTTTCTTTAAGAGAAGGGCTGTACGCTGGTACCTTGTCTAAGGAGTATCCCTTATAATGACTTTAACGTGATATGAGCTTCAAACCCACCAAAAATCTGCTCCATCCAACGAGCAAAAATTCACTTTAAAAGCTCTCCTTGAAATGGCTTTTCCGGGCCGATTAGCCTTATTCTTTCGTGCTCCAAGAATGCCTTATACAGTGTGTTTCAATTATTTTCTGCAACATCCCCTCTAGGAAGAAAAAAAAAAAAAAACATGCCCCCCAGTGCCCCGCTCACAACTATAAATAGTGTTTACTGCACTCCATATTGTTTGCTTGGTGCTTTTTCCTTACACCAACTACGACAATGAGAGCGTCACTGCCAACTATTGTAAGTGGATGTGCAATTACACTAAATTCTAGTACAGTATGGAAAAAAAAAAAACATGTTCCCCAGGGTCATACGAACCCCTTCTGTCATCACACTGTGCCCACCAAGGGGTGTGCACCCCACTATTTGAGAAGCATTGGCCTTGTGGGAGCTCACCACGAGCCTTTCTCCGCTGGCATTCGGAGCATGCACATGCACAAAATTCTCCTCCTCTGTTACACACCACCTCCTGCCTGCCCACGTAACATCTTCACCACAGTTGATGATTGGAAGGGTGAGTTGACGTATTGTTTATTCTTGTTTTATTATTAATTATTCTTAATATTAATGTACATGTATTATTACATACTGACCCAAGTAACATCTTATCATATGAATTAAAATAACTCTTGCCCATTACCATTACTGTATGCCACTATTTAAGGAAATGCAAAAATACAGTTTCGTGTATAATTTAGTTTTAAAATACCAAACAAAAATAAAAAGCCCACAAAAGATAAAAGTTTTCAAAATATTTCTATTGTATTACCATGTAAGATTATCAGGAAAACAGTAAACACAGTAATAAAGTTTAATTCAGTCAATAGTACAGAAATCATGATGTGATCTCTTTTAAAAGTACAGGATGGTGTTATTGTTCAAACACTGGATTAAGCATTCCATCCCAGGCTGAGTAATCCGCAATGGTTTTGTCTGGAGTGGAGGAAAATATATGAACATTTTATTCTTGCAATGTAAAGATGATATTTCAGGTCTGTCTCTGAATCTTTTAGAATGCTGAACTGTGACATATGCAGTAATGTCTCTCTTACCTTTTTTGAACTGCTGCACCAAGAGTATGATCAATCCCCCTGTGAGCAGCAGGCCAACTGAGGATGCTGTCCCTACTGCACCATACACAAGAAATCCAGTAACTAAAGCCATGTCCTCCACTGAAACACACACACACACACACACACACACACACACACACACACACACACATTTATATATATATATATATATATATATATGTGTGTGTGTGTGTATGCGTACAGTTTTCATGGTCTTCAGAATTTGCCACATTCAATTTTTCTTAATTAAATAAACACAGGAAAAGCAGTTAATTGTAGAAAAAAATTACTGATGCAGGTAGGCACCACATCAGTCCAAAGTCCCGCAGAGGTGCACATCTGGACAGCAGTTCCATTCAGTCTATAGCCTTCAGTGCAGCTGAACACACAAAGGGAGGTGAAACTGAAGTTGCCCCTTGGATGGGAGCAGTTCATCAAGGGGACAGGATTAGGATCCGACTGTGAAAGAGGCGACCGCAAGAGCGGTTCACACTGAACAACTGTTAAAATGTGTGTGAGAAAAAAAAAAAAAAACCTAAATTATTTTGTGAAAAAAAAAAAAAAGAAAGATTAATTTTATCCACCTTTATATATTTTATAATGCCAGGTAGGCAGCACATCTGTCTAATGTTCAGCAGAGATGCACATCAGATCAGCAGTTCCTCTCAGTCTGCAGCCATCAGTGCAGCTGAACACACACTGGGAGGTGAAGTTGCTCCTCGGATGGGAACAGTTCATAAGTGCCATTTACCTTTACAAGATGGTATCTCCTGACTCCAGGCTCCAGCAGATGTACAGTTCAGCATGGATTCCTCTCTGAGCAGGTAACCAATTTCACATCCAAAACTACATTGTGAGCCATAACTGAAGAGGGCGTGAGGGTGAGAACAATTCATCCAGCCTTTCTCTGGACTAGTCAGAAAAGGGCACTGTCGAGCTACAGAGAAGGGGCAATACAAAGTAAATGTAAATTTAAAAAAAAAAAAATATATATATATATATATATATATATTTATTTACGGTACAATCTCAGTTTAAATCTACATCTTCACATCCTATATCAGGCATGTGATAAGATAAGATACAGCTTTATTAATCTCACAATGGAGAAATTCACTGTTACAGGCTCTTGAGGTACCATCAGTAGGGGGTGCAAAAATTGATACATATACAATACAATAATACATATACATACATACATACACACATACATATACTATTTATGTATCTATTTATTTAGTTAGTTATATAATATATAAGTAATATACAATAAAAAAGAAAAAGAAAGGAACAACTTGTAGACTGGCCTATATTCAAGTATATATGTATCTGAGGGCAGAGTAGATGGGTTGATATGGTTCAGTCAGTGGGGTAGATGTGGTTGATTAAAGTGCACGGGGTTTTTATTGCACATAACCGGTATTTTCACAGACAGTTACAAAGTGGCGTTGTACAGTCTGACAGCGGTGGGAATGAACGACCTGCGGTAGCGCTCCTTCCTGCACTGAGGATGTCTCAGTCGTCCACTGAAGGAGCTACTCAGCTCCTCTACAGTCTGGTGCAGTGGGTGAGAGCTGTTGACCATGATGAATGTGAGCTTTGCTACCATCCTCCTCTCGCCCACCTCCTCCTGTGGTCAGTCCAGTGGACAGCCTGGGACAGAGCTGGCCCTCCTGACCAGCTTGTTCAATCTCTTTCTGTCCCGCTCTGTGCTGCCCGGGGCCCAGCAGACGGCAGCGTAGAGGATTGCAGAGGCTACCACAGAGTCATAAAAAGTCTTGAGCAGAGGTCTGCATACTCCGAAGGACCTAAGTCTTCCCAGAAGGTGGAGGCGACTCTGGTCCTTCTTGTACAGGCCGTTGGTGTTGTGGGACCAGTCCAGTTTATTGTTAAGGTGAATGCCCAGGTACATGAAACTGTCCACTGTCTCAATGTCCTGTCCCTGGGTGTTCACTAGTGAGTGTGTGTGTGTGTGTGCGTGTGTGTGTGTGTGTGTGTGTGTGTGTGTGTGTGTTAGAGTGCTTCTCCTGAAGTTGACCACCATCTCCTTCGTCTTCCGAGTGTTCAAACACAGGTGGTTGCGCTCACACCAGTCCACGAAGTCAACGATGACCGACCGGTACTCCAGCTCGTTCCCCTCTGACACACGGCCCATGATAGCGGAGTCGTCCGAGAACTTCTGGAGGTGGCAGCTGTCTGTGTTATAGATGAAGTCCGACTGATTTGACCAATCCCAAAAAGACTGAAAATTGCTGGGGGTCTGGGGGTGGCGCCATGGTGGGGGGACAAGGAGGGATGGAGGGAGAAGCCCCCCAATCAGCATTTTCAGCATTTCGTCATGCAAAAATAACATTACACAAAACAGCAGTAAAGAATATTTCCTATAATCAGCAATGGGAATGTCCCTTTATGAAAAAAAAGGAAAAATTAGCAGGGGTCTAGGGAGCTGCCTCGGCCCCCTGCGAGGTTGTGGGCGAAGTGCCCTTGCTGGGGGCTTCAGGGGGGCTTAAGCCCCCCAAAAGGTTTGGGGTTATACTTACGAAAAGGAGCTTAATTGATGTCTCCTGGAAGGAATATTTTTAAAGAGAACCTTATGAAAATTATTTAAAATTTTAATTTCACAGTTATAGGCCGACAGTGGGCCGAGTTTTATTTCAAATACTTTAAACCAGGGGTCTGGAACCTTTTTGACAAAAAGCCAAAAAAAAGACGACATTTTAAAATCTAATCCTCTGAGAGCCATATATAGATATGTACATATACATATCTTCTTTTACTTTCGGCTGCTCCCTTCAGGGATCACCACAGCAAATCATCCGCCTCCATCTCACCCTGTCCTCTGCATCTTCTTTTCTGACTCCAACGACCTTCATGTCTTCCTTCACCACATCCATAAATCTCTTCTTTGGTCTTCCTCGAGGCCTTCTGCCTGGTAGTTCCAACCTCAGCATCCTACTGCCAATATACTCACTATCCCTACTCTGTACATGTCCAAACCATCTCAATCTAGCCTCTCTGACTGTCTCCAAAACATCTTACATGGGCTGTCCCTCTGATATACTCATTTCTGATCCTATCCATCCTTTTTACTCCCAAAGAGAACCTCAACATTTTCATCTCCGCGACCTCCAGCTCTGCCTCCTGCCTTTTCCTCAGCGCCACTGTTTCTAAGCCATACAACATCGCTGGCCTCACCACCAACACGCCCTCCGTGGAAGAGGAAGACCCTGGGGGTTCGGGTGAGGGTCCGCCCATCACTGGAGTGGAGGTCACTGAGGTTGTCAAAAAGCTCCTCGGTGGTCGAGCTCCGGGGTTGGACGAGATCCGCCCGGAATATCTCAGGGCTCTGGATGTTGTAGAACTGTCTTGGTTGACACGACTCTGCAACATTGCGTGGTCATCAGGGGCTGTACCTCTGGATTGGTGGTCACAATTTTTAAGAAGGGGGGCCGGAGGGTGTGTTCCAATTATTGGGGAATTACACTCCTCAGCCTACCTGGGAAAGTCTATGCAGGGGTACTAGAGAGGAGGATCCGACCGATAGTCGAACCTCGGATTCAGGAGGAACAATGTGGTTTTCGTCCTGGCCGCAGCACTCTTGACCAAATCGATATGCTCCACAGGATTCTGGAGGGGGCATGGGAGTTTGCCCAATCTGTCCACATGTGCTTTGTGGATTTGGAGAAGGCTTTCGACCGTGTCCCTTGAAAGATCTTGTGGGGCGTGTTCCGAGAGTACGGCGTTCCGGATCCGTTGCTACGAGCTATTCGGTCGCTGTATCACCGGAGCCAGAGTTTGGTCCGTATTGGTAACAGCAGGTCGGATTTGTTTCCAGTGGGAGTTGGAGTCCGCCAAGGCTGTCCTTTGTCACAGATTCTGTTCATAATTTTTATGGACAGAATTTCTAGGCGCAGTTGAGGCAATGAGGGGTTCTGGTTTGATGGCCATCGGATATCGTCTCTGCTTTTTGCGGATGATGTTGTCCTTTTGGCTTCATCAAGTCGGGCCCTCCAGCTCTCATTGGAGTGATTCGCAGTTGAGTGCGAAGCAGCCGGGATGAAGATCAGTACCTCCAAGTCCGAGGCCATGGTTCTCAGTCGGACAATGGTGGAATGCACCCTCCGGGTCGGGAATGAGGTCCTGCCCCAAGTGGAGGAGTTTAAGTATCTTGGGGTCTTGTTTACAAGTGAGGGAAGGATGGAGCGAGAGATTGACAGACGGATCGCTGCAGCCTCTGCTGTTCAACGGTGCCTGTACTGGTCCGTCGTGGTGAAGAAGGAGCTGAGCCGCAAGGCGAAGCTCTCAATTTACCAGTCGATCTCTGTTCCAACCCTCACCTATGGTCATGAGCTTTGGGTAATGACCGAAACAACAAGATCACGGATACAAGCGGCTGAAATGAGCTTCCTTCGCCGGGTGGCGGGGTTCTCCCTTGGAGATAAGGTGAGAAGCTCCGCTATCCGGGGAGAGCTCGGAGTAGATCCGCTGCTCCTCCGCATTGAGAGGGGCCAGTTGAGGTGGCTCGGACATCTGGTCAGAATGCCCCCCGGACGCCTCCCTGGTGTGGTGTTTCAGGTATGTCCAACCGGGAAGAGACCCTGGGGTCGACCTAGAACACGCTGGAGGGACTATGTCTCTCGGTTTGTCTGGGACCGCCTCGGTGTCCCCCCGGGAGAGTTGGAGGAAGTGGCTCGGGAGAGGGACGTCTGGACCTCTTTGCTAAGGTTGCTGCCCCCGCGACCCGACCCTGGACTAAGCGGAAGAAGATGATGATGAACTTCATCATATGGCTCATCAACTTTATCCCTCTGTAGTTACTGCAACTCTGCACGTCTCCCTTGTTCTTAAAAATGGGCACCAGCACACTTCTCCTCCACGCCTCCAGCATCTGCTCACTCTCTAGAACCTTGTTGAATGTTTTTGTCAGAAAATCTACTGCTACCTCTCCGAGACACTTCCATACCTCCACAGGTATATCATCAGGACCAACTGCCTTTCCATTCTTCATCCTGTTCAATGCCCTTCTCACTTCACCCTGACTGATCTTTGCTACATCCTGCTCCTCAATGGTCACCTCTTCTACTCTTTTTTTCTCTCTCATTTTCCTCATTCATCAGCTCTTCAAAGTACTCTTTCCATCTTCCCAGCACACTTCTGTCATCAGGCAATACATTTCCCTCTCTGTCCTTTATTAATCTAACTTGCTGCACGTCCTTCCCATCTCTATTTCTCTGCTGTGCCAACCTGTATAGATCATTTTCTCCCTCTTTACTGTCCAACCTATCATATAAGTCATCATACACCCTCTGTTTGGCCTTAGCCACTGCTACCGTCTCCTTATGCTGTGTCTCCCTGTACTCCTGTTTACTCTCTTCGGTCCTCTCAATGTCCCACTTCTTCTTAGCTAACCTCGTCCTTTGTACACACTCCTGCACTTCCTCATTCCACCACCAAGTCTCCTTATCTACTTTCCTGCCAGAGGACACACCAAGTACTCTCCTACCTGTGTACCTGATCACATTTGCTGTGGTTCTCCAGTCATTTAGAAGCACTTCCTGGCCACCCAAAGCTTGTTTCAACTCCTCTTTGAAGACAACACGACACTCTTCCTTTTTCAACTTCCACCACTTTGTCTTCTGCTCTGCCTTTACCTTCTTCACCTTCCTCACCATCAGCGTCATCCTGCATACCACCATCCTATGCTGTTTGGCAACACTCTCACCTGCTACGACTTTGCAGTCACCGACTTCCTTCAAATTACATCACCTACACAAGATGTAGTCTACCTGTGTGGTCCTACCTCCACTTTTAGAAGTCACCCTCTCCTCCTGTTTCTTCTTGAAGAAAGTATTTACCACAGCCATTTCCATCCTTTTTGCAAAATCGATCAACATCTGTCCTTCTGTGTTCCTGTCCTGGATACCACACCTGCCCATCACTTCCTCGTCCCCTCTGTTGCCTGCACCAACATGTCCATTGAAGTCTGCACCAATGACCACTCTTTCACCTCTGGGGGTACTCTGCATCACTTCATCTAACTCATTCCAGAATCTCTCCTTCTCTTCTAGCTCACATCCTGCCTGTGGGGCATAAGCACTAACAACATTGAGCATCACACCTTCAATTTCTAACTTGAGACTCATCACTCTGTCTGACACTCTTTTCACTTATAGAACATTCCTGACAAACCCCTCCTTCAAGATGACTCCTACTCCACTTCTCTTCCCATTCACACCATGAAAAAACAGCTTAAACCCTGCTCCTAAGTTTTTAGCTTTGCTACCTTTCCACCTGGTCTCCTGAACACACAGTATTGTCCACCTTCCTCCTCTGCATCATGTCAGCCAGCTCTCTACCTTTTCTTTGCATAGTTCCAACATTCAAAGTCCCCACTCTCAGTCCTAGACTCATGCCTTTCCTCTTCTCTCTCTGCCTCCGGACACGCCTCCTGCCTCTCCTTCGACATCTTCGACCAACAGTAGTCCAATTTCCATCAGCACCCTGTTGATTGACAGCACTGATGGCGGTCGTTGTTAACCCGGGCCTCGACCGATCCGGTATGGGGGTAATACTTCTGAATTGCATCATAAAAGTTTGGCATTGATTTTACGTCGGATGCCCTTCCTGACACAACCCTCTGCATTTCTCCGGGCTTGGGACCGGCATAATGGGGAGAGACACTGGTTCGTGCTCCCCTCCCCGCCTCATGGCTACATTCCATATTTATATTATATTATATCTACTGAATACAACTAAATTTAAAAAGAAGACCAATAATTTTAGAGTATAATTATTATTATTATTATTATGGATGCTTGTATAGTGCATACTTCATACACACGTATGCTCAATGCGCTCGTCGCCACCGTGATAATAAGACTCTGAATTGATTTTAAACAACATTGCCATAATGTGTTTTTGTCATAATGTGTTTCATAATTGTCAGTGGTGGTCTAGTGGTATAGGGCGCTGGATCGCTGATCCAAAAGTTGGGGGTTCAAGTTCCACTCTCCACAAGGTTGTCACTGTCTCCACCAGTGCAGCTAACTGGGTTATCAAAGGCAGGCCATGTCTCTCACTGTCTGTGCTGAGAGGCATGTAAAAGAACCATTGCTGACTTTCGTAAAGAGTAGGCTGCAAAGCCGTCAGCGTGTTTCTGTCCCTTGCTAAAGGGTTGTGACAGGAAGGGCATCCAACGTAAAAACCTCTACCAAATCAAAACGTGTGAAACAGATGATTCGCTGTGGCAACTCCGGAGAAAAAGGGAAAAAGCCGAAAGGAAGACAGACAGACATTGTCATAATGAAGTTATTTATTAATAAGAAAACGATCAGTGCTGTCGTGGTCAGAAAATAAGTGAGTACACAATGGCAGCAACGCGACCGAGGAGCACAGCAGCAGGTGCACGGAACGTACAGCTTTGAAACTATTTATCACTTCATCTCTGCTTTTTATTTACACAGTCGGGGAAATTTACGTTGATCAAATATAAAGGAGACCAAATTAAGTCAGTACGCGCAACTCAGCTACTAAAACAAGTGGGTACACGGTGTGTATCCGTCCGGATCCTACCGTCCAATATGGCATGTAAACGTAAGTCACGTGACCCTGTGCTGTCACGCTCTCAACTCGGGCTTATTTTAAGGGGCGGGCCGATATTAAAATCATCTTGTAAAATCACGCTAGGTCTTATTTTGTGGTTCTGTCTTATTTTCAGGGAAACACGGGACTTGACACCAGTGTCAGGTAATAGTATTTGTCAACCCCTGATTATCAGAATTGATTTGTTAATTAAAATCAATAAACATGCACAAGTCAGATTTTAAATTATTTCCACACTACCTCCCTGATTGTTAACTACTCTTTCTGCAATGGGGATCGGCTGTCGTGGCAGATTCGTTCTTTCGATCTTTGTATTGTTGTCCGTAAACAATGGATGAATTTCGGAAGGTGCAACGTGCTGTTAACCTATAGGGTCCTGGTGGAAATTGGACTACTGTTGGTCGAAGGAGAGGCGGGAAGCGTGTCCGTAGGCAGAGAGAGAAGAGGAAATGCGTGAGTCTAGGACTGAAAGTAGGGACTTTGAATGTTGGAACTATGACAGGTAAAGGTAGAGAGCTGGCTGACATGATGCAGAGGAGGAAGGAAGGTCGACATACTGTGTTCAGGACACCAGGTGGAAAGGCAGAAGGGCTCGAAGCTTAGGAGCAGGGTTTAAGCTGTTTTATCATGGTGTGGATGGGAAGAGAAATGTAAGTCATCTTGAAGGAGGAGTTTGTCAGGAATGTTCTAGAAGTGAAAAGAGTGTCAGACAGAGTGACTATGGTTGTATGGACTATGGACTATGGTCAGGACTATGATGTTTGCAGATGACATTGTGATCTGTAGTGAGAGCAGAGAACAAGTGCAGGAAAATCTAGAGAGGTGGAGGTATGCCCTGGAAAGGAGGGGAATGAAGGTTAGCCTCAGTAAGACAGAATACATGTGTGTAAACAACACCTTCCTTAAGCTCAACAATCCAGAGCAATGGAGAGTGTGCAAGAGAGGTGAAAAAGCGTGTGCAGGCAGGTTGGAATGGATGGAGAAACGTGTCCAGTGTGATATGTGATAGGAGAGTATCGGCAATAATGAAGGGAAAAGTGTACAAGACTGTGATGAGGCCAGCGATGTTGTATGGTTTAGAAACAGTGGCGCTGAGGAAAAGACAGGAGGCAGAGCTGGAGGTCGCAGAGATGAAAATGTTGAGGTTCTCTTTGGGAGTAACGAGGATGGATAGGATCAGGAATGAGTACATCAGAGGGACAGCCCATGTTAGATGTTTTGTAGACGAAGTCAAAGAGGCTAGATTGAGATGGTTTGGACATGTACAGAGGAGGGATAGTGAGTATATTGGTCGTAGGATGCTGAGGTTGGAACTACCAGGCAGAAGGTCTAGAGGAAAACCAAAGAGAAGATTTATGGATGTGGTGAAGGAGGACATGAAAGTCGTTGGAGTAAGAGAAGAAGATGCAGAGGACATGGTGAGATGGAGGTAGATCATTTGCTGTGTCGACCCCTGAAGGGAACAGCCGAAAGGAAAAGAAGAAGAAGAAGAAGAAGAAGCAGCACTTACTTTCGGTTCATATCCAAAAGTCCTATCAAGTGAAGCGTTTGTTTTTTTTGCATGTAGTTGTTGAACATGCTTCTGCCGTTTTGCGTGCCATTCTAATGCTTTGAATCCACGCGATCCATAGTCTATTTCATTGTGACACCACTTGCACAATACTTTTCCAGGCCGATCAATCTTGCGAATGAAGTCGCTGAATAACGTCGTCACAATCTTTTTTCCGATTGTAGTATTGTATTCTTTTTCCATCCAGTCCCAGCCGAACTTATTATTGACCAATTCGTAATTTTTTTTTATTCGTGCAGCATCCTTTCTCTCCACAACCGCCATCGTTCTGCTGATAAGTAGGGAATAAGACCTATGGGTACTACGGAAGCATTGATTGGCCAAAATGCATGACTATTCGCCAAAATGCATTACGTCAGGATAGTCAGCCCATCACAATTCCCATTACATGCAGGGAGCTCGTTAAAAAGTTAATTCAGAATAAAACGAAATGAGATTTATTTAATGCGTTTTTTTTTTTTTTTTTTTTTTTTTTTTTACAAAAAAAGATGGATTTATTTATTTATTTTTTAACTATTCATTTTGATTTTATTTATGTTATTATTTATTAATATTATTTTTATTATTTATTATTTTATAATTTTATTAGTATTATTATTATTATTTTATTTATTTATTTTTTTATTATTTTTTTAAAGATGGATTTATTTATTTTTTTGCCCCTGGAAATGAAAAAGACGGAATTCGTCACATGCCTGCATATACACACCCACACACTGATGCATATGGTAATGGATGGATCATAAAAACTGATCTGATCACTATTAGGAAATCCAAATTTTGGAGAGCCAGATAGTTTTATTTTAGGTCCTTTGGAAACTCTGGCTAATTAAAGTATGTGTTTTGTTGCATGCTGGTGATTTACAGGATTACTGCTCATTAAGTTAGTTAAATTGTGCATGAACGAGCTTACTGAAAAAAACAACACCCACCATCTGCAAAAAAATTGTGAAAGCAACTTTTTGAGTATCTTTTTACTTTTCACTCACATCACTTCAGTCATTGTAGCATCTTTTATCTTATTTGTGTTCAGAAACCAACCAAAATGATGATTCAGTCAATATCAAAAGAATGTTTTATAATTATTATTATTCACCCATCGATTGAACTGCATAACTCTAATTCGGTCGTGGGGAGGTTGGCACCCATCTCAACCAACTCTGGGCAAGGGCAGAGTACACCCTGGATAGCTCGCCAGACCATCACAGGGCAGAAACAAGCTGACGGCTATATAGCTCTTCTTGACGAAAGCTAGCAATGGTTCTTTTACATGCCTCACAGCAAAGATAGTGAAAGACATGGTTGGCCTTTGATCGCCCAGTTAGCGGCACTTGGGGAATGGCAGTGACAAACCTGTTGAAAGTTGGGCTTGAACCCCCATCCTTAGGATCAGCGATTCAGCACCTTACCACTGCGCCAGCACTGCTCTTTGTGTTGGTATTATTAATAATATTATTGTGATTATTGTTATATTCACCATTCATTTTCAATTCAACTCAGCCATTTAAAACTAATCATGGTAACAATGAGGCTGGAGTCCATTTCAGTCGACTCTGGGCAAGAGTATGGCACACCATGGACAGCTCACCAGCCCATCACAGGACGAACACACACACACACACACACACACACACACACACACACACACACGCACACACACACACATATCTAGATCTGAGTGTGAGTGTGAGTGTGAATGGTTGTGTATTTGATCAGCCAATTAGGCCATTGTACATGTTTTTGGACTTTTGGGACGAACCTGGCATACCCAGATTTAAGCCACGCATGGTGACAACATGCAAACCCTCCACAGAATTCAACCCAGGACCTTCATGCAGCAAGATGACTATGCTAACAACTGTGCCACTGTGCTGCCCTTTAATAATAATAATAATAATAATAATAAGTAATAATAATAATAATAATAATAATAATAATAATATGCGCGAATGAGCAGCCAGCAGTAAAATCCTATGTATCTATTACATGCGCTAAAATATGCTTCTTAAACACATTCTATAGACAGTCTTACTCATTAATACAGTATTAATGTAGTAAAATATAGTCATGATTAAGAAAAACTTTTCAAATTTTACTCTTATTTTTATTGATGATAAAATATAAACATTATACAGCATATACTGTTGTCAAGCACTCGTTTTAAAGTCTTTTTCAATTATTATTCCAGTACAGTACCTCAGTTAATTCTGACAATGTTTGTGTGTGAGATTTTATGTTCTGTAGCATGTTTAACAAACGATACCAAACTTTATTACACTTCATGTCCTTTTACACTGAACTTGGAGTGACGACTTGGAATGACACGTCCAAGATGGCGCTGCCTAGAGGGCAACGTAGCGGAGTTCTCAGAGTCAAATTGCTTTTGTTGGTTTTAATTTGTTTTATTTGTTTGTTCATGTTTTGCACTATAATTGTCTATGATCTGTCGACCGTACTACAGCTATGAGCAGCTTCAGCTTCAGGCAACTAAGCACAGAACAACTTATATCATGAGCTGCTATGCAATGCTATATGCTATTGGAGCTCAATGCTAAGAATAGGCCCAGGCGGATTTCTCAGAGTCTCCGGCACTTGGTTAGCATTTCCGGCCACACTGCTTTAAAATGTTCTGAAACAATTTGATTCCGAGAACTCCACAACGTTGCCCTCTGGGCAGCATCATCTTGGAGACGTCACTCCAACTTCAATGTAAAAGGACATGAAGAGTACTGTAATAAAGTTTATCCTTTTGGTACCGTTTGTTAAACATGCTACAGAACATAAAGTCTCATGCATAAACATGAACTTAGGTACTGCACTGGAATAATAACTGAAAAAGATTTTAATACAACAGTTCAGAGAAAACCGTCGTTTCTCAAATATTGAAATATTTCTTCAGAAGAGACATCCAGCGTTTTCTATCGCTTAGCCAGAGAAGACACACAGCGTTTGAGTGGTATCATAGAGCTTAACTGGTAATTAAAACACACACAAAAAAAGAGGCTCATTGACAACTTGTGCGCAAATGAGGAAAAAGGGGCGGGACATAAGCTCAAGGGGCAGGACATAAGCTCAATCAATCAGGAGAAAGGAGGGCAGCCATTGGCTGAATTTGAATCATGTGCCGGTTGCTCGGCAGTCAGCGAATACTCAAACCGTGTGTGCAAAACCGCGAATAGTCAAGGGCCTACTGTAAACCAAAAGTTAACGTGTAACGGGCACTGCGCATGTGCACGCCCGAGCTGACCAATCAACAATCAACAAGTACGTACCTACCTACTTTTGCCTACGTCACATATTATCAGTTGAACACTGCCAATGAAACAACGTGTGACTGTGAGAATAAAGCACAGTTTGTTAGTCCCGCCTCCGGCTCCTGCACATGTGTGAGAACACATTGACGCACAGAGAATGAATTGATAAAATAATCATAATCCATCCAGCCTGGATCTGCAGCCGAATGCTCAGTACTTTTATACAATTAATAGTATGTTTTTGTGCTGTAAATATGTATTAATATTTGTTTGTGCCTTGGAATAGATAAATAACTTTATCTCAATTTGTAAATGTATTTAGCACATATACTTGCAGATGTAGTTTGAAATATATTTGAGAATGTTTTTGGTTGAACTATAATATTTGATTCTGATTCTGAGAGGAAGAGATGAATCGTCTTCTGCTGAAAAACTGTGCGTGTTGGTGTGAGATTCCATGTTGTTGATATCATATGCTGTGACATGCATGCACTATATTTTATGTGGTACTTTGTATCAACTCAGTGACGTCATAGTAGCTTTGTTTAGGCGGGCACTTAGCAATGGCGGCTTTTAGGTCGATAACTTATACGACAAGCACATAAAACAAAAGTGCTGTGTGTGCAATGGTTTATTTATGATATAAATTTAAACCACAATCGCTTCAATAAACTATACTTAAACTACCAACAACTTATTTAGTCGGCGTTTCATTTCCCCTTTAAGACTTAGGCCTATAGCACCTGGGACTCGAGTTCCGGTCAACCGAGATGTGTACCCCCCCCCCATGGTCAGACCAACCTACGCCCTTGGTAAGGTTCTTGATTACCGATCCTAAGGTATCACTGGGTTGTCACTGCTGTCCCCCGGTGCACTAACTGGGCTATCAAAGGTTGGTCGTGTCTCCTCTGTCTGTGGCGGGAAGTTCATATAAAAGAACCATTGCCAACTTTCATAAACAAGTGCTTCATAGCCGTCAGCATGTTTATGCCCTGTGATGGTCTGGTGAGCTGTCCAGGGTGAACTCTGCCTTTACCCAGAGTTGGCCAAGATGGGCACCAGCCTCCCCAATAGATAGGATTAGTTGGTTCAGAAAATGAATAACAATTTTATTTTATTCAATATTCTTCTTCTTATTCTTATTCCTATTATTATTACTACTACTACTACTACTACTACTACAAGATACTATTTAAAATAATTGCTGCATTTTGCCTTGCTGTCCTGTGATGGGCTGGAGCGTTATCCAGGGAGTACTATGCCCTTGCCCAGTGCCGGTTGAGATGGGCACCAGCCTCAGTGTGACCCTAATTAGAATTAAGCAGTTCATAAATTGAATGGATAAATGTATTTTGCGTTGTCACTTTCACCATATTCATAATTCATCATCATCATTTTCTGTAACCGCTTCATCCTAATTAGGGTCACGGGGAGGCTGGTGCCCATCCCAACCAACTCAGGGCGAGGGCAGAGTACACCCTGGACAGCTCTCCAGGCCATCGCAGGGCGGAAACACGCTGACGGCTTTGCAGCCTACTCTTGTCGAAAGTCAGCAATCGTTCTTTTACATGCCTCACACCATAGACAGTGAGAGACATGGCCTGCCTTTGATAACCCAGTTAGCTGCACTGGGGGGGACAGTGACAACCTTGTGGAAGGTGGGACTCGAACCCCCAACCTTGGGATCAGCGATCCAGCGCCCTATACCACTAGACCACCACTGCCATATTCATAATCCAATGGTTATTTGCAAAGACTTGGCTATGACATCATCTCTATGGTTGGCCTTCTTAAAAAAACAGAAATACAACTAAGTACTGTAGTTAAATCTGTTCAGATAACCAAGAGGGTGCAAGAAACTGAAGAGCTGCAGGGGTGAGAGCCCCCTCTTGTGGTTGCAGCAGATTTCATCTTACCCTCAGCACTAACTATGAACTTGAAAATTTTTAACCGTGAAGTTTAAGATAAAGTAGGTGTGAAAACAACTTTATGGATGTTTGCAAAAAAAAGAATTAAATTATTCAGCCAATGCCACTGTGAATTTATTGCTTGTTTATTTGTTGCATCATTTATTGTGCGTGTGTGTTCTACAGTGTGTGTTAGTGGCAAATTGAACACCGTGTTTAAGGTTATAAAATAGAAGCTCATTAAATCAAATGGAAAACATAAACAGCATTGAATATGATAAAGTAGAAAGAAGGGACTTGTCCTGGAGGCTGGAGACAGTACTGGATGTATTCAACCTGTGACAACATTCTGAATATTTTTCATTTTTCTGTGAAGTAATTTCTTGGAAAGAAAAACATTCAGAGCTGGACCTACATTAAATTTCCCAAAAAAACATGCTAGGAAAACATGAAGTGAAGATATCAAGGTGAAACTTTATACCCATAATCCTGAAGGTGTGTTGAGTTCAAAAATATCCCTGTGCATCACCAAAAGCACCTCCATATCCTGGTTAAAGCATGACTGTAGCAACATTCCACTTTTGGACTGTTTTTCTTCAGCTAGGCCTGGGGCTTTATTCGGGGCAGTGGTGGTCTAGTGGTATAGGGTGCTGGATCGCTGATCCAAAGGTTGGGGGTTCGAGTCCCACTCTCCACAAGGTTGTCACTGTCCCCCCCAGTGCAGCTAACTGGGTTATCAAAGGCGGGCCATGTCTGTCACTGTCTATGGTGAGAGGTTGATGTAAAAGAACCATTGCTGACTTTTGTAAAGAGGAGCTGCAAAGTCGTCAGCGTGTTTCTGTCCCTTGCTTAAAGGTTTGTAACAGGAAGGGCATCCGACGTAAAAACCTCTGCCAAATCAACGTGCAAATCAGATGATTCGCTGTGGCGACTCCCGAGTAAAAGGGAAAAAGCCGAAAGGAAGACAGACAGGCCTGGGGCTTTATTCAAGGTAAAGGCCTCTGTTAAAATGCTGAAAATGAAGAGAGGTTTCACCTGAAAGCACAGTGCCGACCCAGAGAGGTTTCACCTGACCCAAAGTGACTAAAACTGGACTGAAGTACAACTGAAGAAAGGCTTCAATGGAAAACACATTAAAGTTTCGCAATGTTTCAGCCAGTGTCCACACATGTACTAAATAAAAAATCTGAAGAGTGCGGTGTAAAGTACATTCTCTCAATCTGACAGATTTGGAGCATGTTTGTAAAGAAGAGTGAGTGATGATTGTGATGTAAAGATATGCCACCTTGATAGATACCTTCACAAAAACTCTGAATAATGACATAAATTCAAAATCTGTCTCAACAAACTACCAATGTGCAGGTGTGCATTTTATTTTTTATATTTTATCTCCATGAAAGATTTGCTTGATTTTAAGTTGAATTGTAGATGTTAAAGGACACATTAAAGGTTTAAGGGTTAAAAAAAATTAAAACGGTAAGTCTTCCTCTCATGGTTTTACTTCAAAACAACCTGTCATTTTAATGCTTATGTTAAACTAACCAGTGCAGCCGTGAGGGGGGGGCACAAACAAGTACCCGTCCTCACACCAGTCTCAAACCCGGAAAAATGCAGACGGTTGCGGCAGGAAGGGCATCCGGGTTAAAACTTTTGCCAAAATACCGAATTCTTCTTTTCCTTTCGGCTGCTCCCTTCAGGGGTCGCCACAGCAAATCATCCGCCTCCATCTCACCCTATCCTCTGCATCTTCTTTTCTGACTCCAACGACCTTCATGTCTTCCTTCACCACATCCATAAATCTCTTCTTTGGTCTTCCTCGAGGCCTTCTGCCTGGTAGTTCCAACCTCAGCATCCTACTGCCAATATACTCACTATCCCTCCTCTGTACATGTCCAAACCATCTCAATCTAGCCTCTCTGACTTTGTCTCCAAAACATCTTACATGTGCTGTCCCTCTGATATACTCATTTCTGATCCTATCCATCCTCGTTATTCCCAGAGAGAACCTCAACATTTTCATCTCGGCGACCTCCAGCTCTGCCTCTTGCCTTTTCCTCAGCGCCACTGTTTCTAAGCCATACAACATCGCTGGCCTCCACACCGTCTTGTACACTTTTCCCTTCATTCTTGCTGACACTCTCCTATCGCACATCACACCGGACACTTTTCTCCAACCATTCCAGCCTGCCTGCACACGCTTCTTCACCTCTTTTCCACACTCTCCATTGCTCTGGATTGTTGAGCCTAAGTACTTAAAATCCTTCACCTTCGATATCTCTGCTCCCTGTAACATCACCGTTCCTCCTGGGTCCTTCTCATTTACACACATGTATTCTGATTTTCTGAGGCTAACCTTCATTCCTCTCCTTTCCAGGGCATACCTCCACCTCTCTAGATTTTCCTGCACTTGTTCTCTGCTCTCACTACAGATCACAATGTCATCTGCAACCATCATAGTCCATGGAGATTCTTGTCTCACCTTGTCTGTCAGCCTGTCCATCACCATAGCAAAAAAGAAGGGGCTCAGAGCTGACCCTTGATGCAGTCCCACGTCCACCTTGAATTCGTCGGTCACACCGACAGCACACCTCACCACTGTCTTACATCTGTCATACATGTCCTGCACCACTCTAACAGACTTCTCTGCCACTCCAGACTTCCTCATGCAATACCACAGTTCTTCTCTTTGCACCCTGTCATATGCTTTTTCCAGATCCACAAAGGCACAATGTAGTTCCCTCTGACCTTCTCTGTAATTCTCTATTAACATCCTCAAAGCAAACATTGCATCTGTGGTGCTCTTTCTTGGCATGAAACCAAACTGTTGTTCACAAATGCTGACCTCTGCCTTTAGTCTAGCTTCCACTATTCTTTCCCATAACTTCATCGTATGGCTCATCAACTTTATCCCTCTGTAGTTGCCGCAACTCTGCACGTCTCCCTTGTTCTTAAAAATGGGCACCAGCACACTTCTCCTCCACGCCTCCGGCATCTGCTCACTCTCTAGGACCTTGTTGAATGTTCTTGTCAGAAAATCTACTGCTACCTCTCCTAGACACTTCCATACATCCACAGGTATGTCATCAGGACCAACTGCCTTTCCATTCTTCATCCTCTTCAATGCCCTTCTCACTTCACCATGACTGATCTTTGCTACATCCTGCTCCTCAATGGTCACCTGTTCTACTCTTTTTTCTCTCTCATTTTCCTCATTCATCAGCTCTTCAAAGTACTCTTTCCATCTTCCCAGCACACTTCTGTCATCAGTCAATACATTTCCCTCTCTGTCCTTTATCAATCTATCTTGCTGCACGTCCTTCCCATCTCTATTTCTTTGCTGTGCCAACCTGTATAGATCATTTTCTCCCTCTTTACTTTCCAACCTATCATACAAGTCATCATACGCCCTCTGTTTGGCCTTAGCCACTGCTACTTTCCTCTTACGCTGTGTCTCCCTGTACTCCAGAATCTCTCCTTCTCTTCTTGCTCACATCCTGCCTCTGGGGCATAAGCACTAACAACATTGAGCATTACACCTTCAATTTCTAACTTGAGACTCATCACTCTGTCTGACACTCTTAAACCCTTCTCCTAAGCTTTTCGCTTTGCTACCTTTCCACCTGGTCTCCTGAACACACAGTATGTCCACCTTCTTCCTCTGCATCATGTCAGCCAGCTCTCTACCTTTTCTTTGCATAGTTCTAACATTCAAAATCCCTACTCTCAGTACGAGACTCATGCCTTTCCTCTTCTCTCTCTGCCTACGGACACGCCTCCCACCTCTCCTTCTTCGACGTCTTCGACCAACAGTAGTCCAATTTCCATCAGCATCCTGTTGATTGACAGCACTGATGGCGGTCGTTAATAACCCGGGCCTCGACCGATCCGGTATGGGGGTAATACTTCTGATTTGCATCATAAAAGTTTGGCATTGGTTTTACGTCGGATGCCCTTCCTGACATAACCCTCTGCATTTCTCCGAGCTTGGGACCGGCATGAGGGGGAGAGACACTGGTTAGTTCACCCCCCCCGCCTCATGGCTGCATTTTTTGCCAAAATACAGAATGCGAACCGTAAATACAAATTTCATACCAGATCAGTCGAGACCCAGGTTAACAATGACCGCCATCAGTGCTGTTAACCAACAGGGTGCTGGTGGAAATTGGACTACTGTTGGTTGAAGAAGGACAGGCGGGAGGCGTGTCCGTAGGCAGAGAGAAAAGAGGAAAGGCATGAGTCTAGGACTGAGAGTAGGAACTTTGAATGTTGGAACTATGACTGGAAAAGGTAGAGAGCTGGCTGACATGATGCAGAGGAGGAAGGTGGACATACTGTGTGTTCAGGAGACCAGGTGGAAAGGTAGCAAAGCTAGAAGCTTAGGAGCAGGGTTTAAGCCGTTTTATCATGGATGTGAGCTAGAAGAGAAGGAGAGATTCTGGAGCAAGTTAGATGAAGTGATGCGGAATACCCCCAAAGATGAAAGAGTAGTCATTGGGGCAGACTTCAGTGGACATGTTGGTGCAGGGAACAGAGGGGACGAGGAAGTGATGGGCAGGTTTGGTATCCAGGACAGGAACGCAGAAGGACAGATATTGGTAGATTTTTCAAAAAGGATGGAAATGGCTGTGGTAAATACTTTCTTCCAGAAGAGAGAGGAGCATAGAGTGACTTATAAAAGTGGAGGTAGGAGCACACAGGTAGACTACATCTTGTGTAGGCGATGTAATTTGAAGGAAGTCAGTGACTGCAAAGTCGTACCGGGTGAGAGTGTTGCCAAACAGCATAGGATAGTGGTGTGCAGGATGACGCTGATGGTGAGGAAGGTGAAGAAGGCAAAGGCAGAGCAGAAGACAAAGTGGTGTAAGCTGAAAAAGGAGGAGTGTTGTGTTGTCTTCAAGGAGGAGTTAAAACAGGCTTTGGGTGGTCAGGAAGTGCTTCCAGATGACTGGATAACTACAGCCAATGTAATCAGGGAGACAGGTAGGAGAATATTTGGTGTGTCATCTGGAAGGAGAGGAGATAAGGAGACTTGGTGGTGGAATGAGGAAGTTCAGGAGTGTGTACAAAGGAAGAGGTTAGCTAAGAAGAAGTGGGACATAGAGAGGACCGAAGGGAGTAAACAGGAGTACAGGGAGACACAGCGTAAGGCAAAGGTAGCGGTGTCATAGGCCATACAGAGGGTGTATGATGACTTGTATGCTCGGTTGGAAAGTAAAGAGGGAGAAAATGATTTATACAGGTTGGCACAGCAGAGAAATAGAGATGGGAAGGATGTGCAGCAAGTTAGATTGATAACGGACAGAGAGGGAAATTTATTGACTGATGACAAAAGTGTGCTGGGAAGATGGAAAGAGTACTTTGAAGAGCTGATGAATGAGGAAAATGAGGGAGAAAAAAAGAGTAGAAGAGGTGACTGTTGAGGATCAGGAAGTAGCAAAGATTAGTAAGGGTGAAGTGAGGAGGGCATTGCAGAGGATGAGGAATGGAAAGGCAGTTGGTCATGATGACATACCAATGGAGGTATGGAAGTGTCTAGGAGAAGTAGCAGTAAATTTTCCGTCAAGAACATTCAACAAGGTCTTAGAGAGTGAGAGGATGCCAGAGGAATGGTGGAGAAGTGCGCTGGTGCCCATTTTTAAGAACAAGGGGATGTACAGAGTTGTGGCATGTACAGAGGGATAAAGTGAGACAGTGTAGATGGGAGATGTAAGACAGTGGTGAGGTGTGCTGTCGGTGTGACAGAAGAGTTCAAGGTGGAGGCGGGACTGCATCAAGGGTCAGCTCTGAGCCCCTTCTTGTTTGCTCTGGTGATGGACAGGCGGACAGACGAGGTTAGGCAAGAATCTCCATGGACTATGATGTTTGCAGATGACATTGTGATCTTCAGTGAGAGCAGAGAACAAGTGCAGGAAAACCTAGAGAGGTGGAGGTATGCCCTTGAAAGGAGGGGAATGAAGGTTAGCCTCAGTAAGACAGAATACATGTGTATGAATGACAAGGACCCAAGAGGAATTGTGAGGTTACAGGAAGCAGAGATAAAGAAGGATTTGAAGTACTTAGGCTCAACAATCCAGAGCAATGGAGAGTGTGGAAAAGAGGTGAAGAAGCATGTGCAGACAGGTTGGAATGGTTGGAGAAAAGTGTCCGGTGTGATAGGAAGGTATCGGCAAGAATGAAAGGAAAAGTGTACAAGACAATGTTGAGGCCAGCAATATTGTATGGTTTAGAGACAGTGGCACTGGGGAAAAGACAGGAGGCAGAGCTGGATGTAGCCAAGATGAAAATGTTGAGGTTCTCTTTGGGAGTAACGAGGATGAATAGGATCGGGAATGAGTACATCAGAGGCACAGCACATGTTAGGGGTTTTGGAGACAAAGTCAGAGAGGCTAGATTGAGATGGTTTGGACATGTACAGAGGAGGGATAGTGACTAAATTGGTAGTAGGATGCTGAGGTTCGAACTACCACACAGAAGGCCCAGAGGAAGACCAAAGAGAAGATTTATGGATGTGGTGAAGGAGGACATGCAGGTAGTTGTAGTAAGAGTAGACGATGCTGAGGATAGGGTGAGATGGAAGCCGATTTTGTCTTGGCCGTGTTTTTAACGTGCTTGTTACGTGGTAAGGCCGTCGGCGGATGTTCCACTGCTAAAACACTGCCTAATTACGGCTAACCCCGTCCAGCAACGTGTATGGCAACTTAGGCAAAACACGTGTTCGAACGTGGGAAAAAAACTGCAAGTTACCACGGCTAATCACGGTCTCATCACGTCTGTATCTGCATCACGATCATGTCTTGAGAGCGGACGTAAAATGGGCACTCCACTGCCATAGCACTGCCATAGCACTGCCTAATAGATAGATAGATAGATAGATAGATAGACAGATAGATAGATACAGCTTTATTAATCTCACAATGGAGAAATTCACTGTTACAGGCTCTTTGAGGTACCATCAGGAGGGGGTGCAAAATAGAGACATATACAATAATACATATACATACATACATACACACAAACATATATAAGTAAATAAATAAATAGATACATAAATAGTATAAAGTAATATACAATAAAAAAGAAAAAGCATATAACAACTTTGTAGACTGGCCTATATTCAAGTGTACATGTATCTGAGGGCAGAGTAGATGGGTTGATATGGTTTACAGTCAGTGGGGTAGATGTGGTTGATTAAAGTGCATGGGGTTTTTATTGCACGGAACCATTTTTTTTTCACAGACAGTTACAAAGTGGCATTGTACAGTCTGATAACGGTGGGAATGAAGGATCTACGGTAGCGCTCCTTCCTGCACTGAGGATGTCTCAGTCGTCCACTGAAGGACCTACTCAGCTCCTCTACAATCTGGTGCAGTGGGTGAGAGCTGTTGACCATGATGGATGTGAGCTTGGCTACCATCCTCTCACTCACCTCCTCCACAGAGTCCAGTGGGCATCCTAGGACAGCGCTGGCCCTCCTGACCAGCTTGTTCAGTCTCTTTCTGTCCCGCTCTGTGCTGCCCGGGGCCCAGCAGATGGCAGCGTAGAGGATTGCAGAGGCTACCACAGAGTCATAAAATGTCCTGAGCAGAGGTCTGCATACTCCGAAGGACCTAAGTCTCCTCAGAAGGTGGAGGCGACTCTGGCCCTTCTTGTACAGGCCGTTGGTGTTGTGGGATCAGTCTAGTTTATTGTTAAGGTGAACGCCAGGTACTTGAAACTGTCCACGGTCTCAATGTCCTGTCCCTGGATGTTCACTAGTGAGTGTGTGTGTGTGTGTGTGTGTGTGTGTGTTAGAGTGCTTCTCCTGAAGTCAACCACCATCTCCTTCGTCTTCCTAGTGTCCAAGCACAGGTGGTTGCGCTCACACCAGTCCACGAAGTCAACGATGACCGACCGGTACTCCAGCTTGTTCCCCTCTGACACACGGCCCACGATGGTGGAGTCATCCGAGAACTTCTGGAGGTGGCAGCTGTCTGTGCTGTAGGTGAAGTCCGAGGTGTAAATGTTGAAAAGGAAGGGTGAGAGGACGGTGCCCTGCTGTGCTCCTGTGCTGCAGACTACCACCTTTGACTTACAGCTGTGCAGCCGCACGTACTGTGGACGGTCAGTGAGGTAGTCGATAATCCAGGCAGCAAGATGTCCGTCCACTCCCATGTCCTCCAGCTTCCCCCCGCAGAAGCGCTGGCCTGATAGTATTGAAGGCACTGGAGAAGTCAAAGAAAATGACCCTCACAGCGCTGCCGGGGATCTCCAGGTGGGTGAGCGCCCACTGCAGAAGGTAGATGACGGCGTCTTCTACCCCGATGTTGGGCCTGTAGGCAAACTGCAGCTGGTCTAGGGTGGGGCTCACCATAGAGCGGAGGTGTTCGAGGAGGAGCCTTTCCATGGTCTTCATGAGGTGGGAGGTCAGGGTGACAGGTCTGTAGTGGGCTGGTTCCTTTGCTTGAGCTGTTTTGGGAACCGGAACCACACAGGAGTTCTTCCACAGGACAGAACCTTCTCCAGGCTGAGGCTCAGGTTGTACAGGTGGCATAGGACCTCACAGAGCTGGTCCGTGCAGGTCCTCAGCAGCCTGGGACTGATGACATCTGGTCCTTCAGATTTCCTCTGATTTAGTCGCCTCAGCTGTCTCCTCACTTGGTCTGACGTGAGGGAGAGGGGGGGCTTGGGTGGACTGCAGAGGGAGGGAGATGTGGCTGTAGCAGTCAAGGGAAGTTGGCCTGGGGAGGGGGGAGGTGTCTGCTGGTCTGGAGATGTGTGGGGGGGGGGTGGAGGGAGGAGGGGGAGAGAATCAAACCTGTTGAAGTAACAGTTTAATTCATCTGCCCAGCGCTGGTCACCATCAGCTGTCCCTCTGACACTCTGCCCAAATCCAGACATGGTCTTTAGTCCTCTCCAGACGTCCCGAATGTTGTTCTGAGCCATCTTCTCCTCCATCTTCTTCCCATAGTCCTTCTTGGCCCTCCTGATCCTCCACTGGAGCTCACGCTGGACCTTCTTCTCCTGCTCTCTATCCCCCGAGATGAAAGCCCTCTTTTTCTGGTTCAGGAGGACTTTAAGCTCAGGGGTGACCCACGGGTGGTTGGTGGAGAAGCACCGTACCCTCCGTGTTGGCACAGTGCTGTCCAAGCATAAGCTCATGTAATCGGTGATACAGTGTGTGAGGCCATCGATGTCATCACCAAAGGAGTCACAGAGCATGTTCCAGTCTGTGGTCTGGAAACAGTCCCTAAGCCTCTCGTTGGTCTCCTCGGTCCACACTTTCACAGACCTCTTCTGCGCAGGTTCCTTTCGCACCCTGGGTGTGTATTGGGGGAGCAGGTAGACCAGGTTGTGGTCTGAGCATCCCAGTGGGGGGAGGGGGGTGGAGCTGTAAGCGTCCTTCACATTAACATACAGCAAGTCCAGAGTTTTATTGTCTCTTGTGGTGCACTTCACGTATTGCATGAAAGTCGGGAGTGAGGCGGAGAGAGGGGTGTGGGTAAAGTCCCCGCTGATCAGAATCATGGCGCGGGGGTGATGAGTCTGTGTCTGACTGACAGCACTGTGGAGTTGCTCACACGCAGCCGCCGCATCAACTGAGGGCGGAATGTACACGCAAAACAAAATCACGTGTGAAAACTCCCTCGGTAGATCATATGGCCGCACGTTGGCAGGGTGGCACCACCGTTCATTCACATAGACCGCCACGCCCCCTCCTTTCTTCTTTCCGCTCTCCGCCACATTCCGATCTGCGCGCGCGAGTGTGAATCCGTTCAGAGAAACCACAGTCCAGTGTGAGTTCATTCAGTCACGTCTCCGAAAAACACATGAGGCTGCAGTCCCGGTCCTCACTCATAACTGCAGCTCGGCATCGTCAGAAGGGTGGATTGCCACTTTTGCGTCTTATCACGTCTCCCCAAGTTTTTATCACTGCTAGAACACGGATTATTTACATGTGTTTCATGTGTGTTGCACGTCTTTACCACGTGGCTGTCTGCAGTCTAAAATTTTGAGCAGTTCAAAACTTTTTTTCCACATCCAGCGCTGTTCAAATTTTTGCCCATGTCCTGCCACATCTTAAACTCGACATCAACACGTGATTAAGCCATAAAACACTGTGTGACCGACCCTTCAGGTTGCAGGGAATCTAGAGCCAATCCCAGCTGACTTTAAAAAAAGAAACTGGGTTACAAGGTGAGCACTGAACAAACAACCCATTACAGTAAGATTCACACCTAGGGTTAAGTTAGAGCAGACCCTTGACCGAATCATCATTGTTTTTGGTGAGACGGGGTAAACTGGAGCACTAAAAAGAAGCCCTTGGCCCAGATTCGAACCAAAAACCTATTCGCTGGGGAGTCATAGTGCGAACCATTGATCCACGATGCCACTAAATAAAACTGTAATCAGTAATATATTGTATCTGTAATCATTGACTACGTTTATTTCCACAGTACCTTCACATGTTGGTGTTTCTGCTGACCAGTTGCCAGTCTTCAGGCAGGTGAGTGTTTTTTCTCCTCTCAGTACGTAACCTTCCCCACAGGTCATAGCACATACTGAACAGAAGGAGGAATTTCCTAGTGGATCAGTACAGGACATGTGACCATTCTCAGGCATCAAAAGCGGGTCACAGGTCACAGCTGGAATAAAATATAATATTTAATGTTAGTTATTTACCAAGCACATGTGACCTGAATACATCTAACAATTTCAAATTATTTCTTGATTACGCTTCTGAGTAGTGATGCCTAATTTAATATATAAACTAACTACAGTTTTGCTTGTGGAGTCTTCCCTCAAGTAATATATTCTTGTAGATGGTGATGATAGTCTTCACTAAGTACATGCTTCATGTCATATGACACTTGACACATTTATCAGAGATCACTGCACGCTATCTGATTTTGTCCAAAAATGTTTTCCTCTTTGAGTCTGGTTGCTGTCAAGTTTCTTTCTCATATGGGAGTGTTTTCTCCTCAGGACCATCACCACTGGATTGTTCTTTATGGATGGATAGGATTTGTACATATAGAGCAATGTGGACCTTCAGGACCTTAAGAATGAGACACTCAGGATTCACCACGAATTGATAGAAGGCAACTTGAACAAAACAGTTTGATTGAAGACAGAGACATGAGGTCTGTATTCCACTGACAACCTTTGTTGTCCAGGGGAAGAATATTCCTACCATCCAAGATGAAAGCATCAAGTGCTTGGGGAAACGGTTTGACCAGTCTCTTGGGGACATCAATAACAGAAAAGATGTCAGCACAGCACTGAAAAGATGGCTCCAGACAATCAATGAAAGCCACCTCCAAGGCCGATTCAAAGCTTGGTGTTTTCAGTATGACATCATCTCCAGATTGCAGTGGCCTTTCCTCCTGTACAACATTGCGTTCAGCTAAGTTGAAGCCATGGAGAAGCAATGCAGCAGGTTTCTTCGTAAGTGGTTGAGCGTGCCATCAAGCTTCAGTGCAGTAAACCTTTACTGCAAATCATCCAAGCTCAGCCTACCACTATCGTCAGTAGTAGAGGAGTTTCAGTCTGCTAAAGTAAGAGCCATTTTCACCTTACGCCAGTCCAAAGACATACCAGTGCAAAAAGCAGGTGAAACAGTCAAGACAGGAAGAAAATAGAACCCTGACTCAGCAATAGAAGTGGCAAAAGAAGACTTGCGACACAAAGAACTTGTTGGAACAATTTGTAAAGGTAGACTGGACTTAGGCAACTATGGCGAGACCAGGAGGAGTAAGGCAGATGACAAGATCAAGCGGGACATGATCATCCAGCAAGTTAGACAGGAGGCAGAACACAACCAGATTTGTCAATGCAGTTGGACTGGGAAAACAAGGAAGCTGGACACGATGGGAGACCTACAATGTTCACTGACTTGGAAAGACATATGGTCTACAGACCAGGGAAAACTCAGTTTCCTGCTTCGGACTGTGACAGATCTCCTACCAACACCCTCCAACTTAAGAATCAGGAGTAAAGAAGAAAAAAAGAAGAATGTGTGTGTGTGTGTGTGTGTGTGTGTGTGTGTGTGTGTGTGTGTGTGTGTTACCCTTGTGTGAAGATGTTGTCTCTGTGATCTTTGTTTACACTGTTTTGCAGACTTTTGTAACCCTAAGCAAATATGGTTGGTCAGAAGTGTAAGCCTACTAGCATGGGTGCAAGTCTCATACACAGAGATGAATTAACTATCCGTCCGGAACCAATTAAAAACAAATTTGACCAGGAAAAAATAAAGTGAATGAACTAGTGAATGTTTAATGTCAACAAATGTTAAATTTTACATTTACATTTATTGTGTATTATAAACATTGTAAAATATAAACATATAATACTTTAATAAACATCTTGTAAATTATAAACATATAGTATGAATGCAGCCATGAGGTGGGGGGGGGCACTAACCAGTGTCTCTCCCCCTCATGCCGGTCCAAAGCCCGGAGAAATGCAGAGGGTTGTGTCAGGAAGGGCATCCGACGTAAAACCAATGCCAAACATTTATGATGCAAATCAGAAGTATTACCCCCATACCGGATCGGTCGAGGCCCGGGTTAACAACGACCACCATCAGTGCTGTCAATCAACAGGGTGCTGATGGAAATTGGACTACTGTTGGTCGAAGACGTCGAAGAAGGAGAGGTGGGAGGCATGTCCGTAGGCAGAGAGAGAAGAGGAAAGGCATGAGTCGGTGTGGATGGGAAGAGAAATGGAGTAGGAGTCATCTTGAAGGAGGAGTTTGTCAAGAATGTTCTAAAAGTGAAAAGAGTGTCAGACAGAGTGAGCACACAGATAGACTACATCTTGTGTAGGCGATGTAATTTGAAGGAAGTCAGTGACTGCAAAGTAGTAGTGGGTGAGAGTGTTGCCAAACAACATAGGATGGTGGTGTGCAGGATGACGCTGATGGTGAGGAAGGTGAAGAAGGCAAAGGCAGAGCAGAAGACAAAGTGGTGGAAGTTGAAAAAGGAAGAGTGTCGTGTTGTCTTCAAAGAGGAGTTGAAACAGGCTTTGGGTGGCCAGGAAGTGCTTCCAAATGACTGGAGAACCACAGCAAATGTGATCAGGGATACAGGTAGGAGAGTACTTGGTGTGTCCTCTGGAAGGAAAGTAGATAAGGAGACTTGGTGGTGGAATGAGGAAGTGCAGGAGTGTGTACAAAGGAAGAGGTTAGCTAAGAAGAAGTGGGACATTGAGAGGACTGAAGAGAGTAAACAGGAATACAGGGAGGTTGGATAGTAAAGAGGGAGAAAAAGATCTATACAGGTTGGCACAGCAGAGAAATAGAGATGGGAAGGACGTGCAGCAAGTTAGATTGATAAAGGACAGAGAGGTAAATGTATTGACTGATGACAGAAGTGTGCTGGGAAGATGGAAAGAGTACTTTGAAGAGCTGATGAATGAGGAAAATGAGAGAGAAAAAATAGTAGAAGAGGTGACCATTGAGGAGCAGGATGTAGCAAAGATCAGTAAGGGTGAAATGAGGAGGGCATTGAAGAGGATGAAGAATGGAAAGGCAGTTGGTCCTGATGATATACCTGTGGAGGTATGGAAGTGTCTAGGAGAGGTAGCAATAGATTTTCTGACAAGAACATTCAACAAGGTACTAGAGAGTGAGCAGATGCCGGAGGAGTGGAGGAGAAGTGTGTTGGTGCCCATTTTTAAGAACAAGGGAGACGTGCAGAGTTGCAGCAACTAGGGAATGAAGGGAAAAGTGTACAAGACGGTGGTGAGGCCAGCGATGTTGTATGGCTTAGAAACAGTGGCGCTGAGGAAAAGGCAGGAGGCAGAGCTGGAGGTAGCGGAGATGAAAATGTTGAGGTTCTCTCTGGGAGTAACGAGGATGGATAGGATCAGAAATGAGTATATCAGAGGGACAGCCCACGTAAGATGTTTTGGAGACAAAGTCAGAGAGGCTAGATTGAGATGGTTTGGACATGTACAGAGGAGGGATAGTGAGTATATTGGCAGTAGGATGCTGAGGTTGGACCTACCAGGCAGAAGGCCTCGAGGAAGACCAAAGAAAAGATTTCTGGATGTGGTGAAGGAAGACATGAAGGTCGTTGGAGTCAGAAAAGAAGATGCAGAGGACAGGGTGAGATGGAGGCGGATGATTTGCTGTGGCGACCCCTGAAGGGAGCAGCCGAAAGTAAAAGAAAAAGAAGAAGAAGAGAATGAGAGAATGAGCTTCCTTGGTCGAATCCACGTATTTATAGGCAGAATCAGAAGCAAATCCTTTGATCTTTGCCGATTTTTCTTTGTTGAAACGTGGTTATGCCGGGTATTCCTCAGTCATTCCTTAGTCATTCCTTGTTGATCTTGAATGTTCCACCCTCATTCCACCTGTTCTGCAATCATTCCGTAGCTCTCCCTTCTAAAATGGAGTTAGTGCCATAGTTATTCCTCGAGTGTTCCTTGCTTTCCGTGAACGTTCCGTGAATTATCCGAAGGTCTTCCTTTGCAATCTGCACTGGTTCCGAAGGTAATCTGAGAGTTTTTTACGCATGTATTCCGACATTGTACCACGGTCTTTCCGTGTCTTTTCCGTACATTCCGTGAACGTTCCAAAGGTACAATTTACTGTAGGTTTTTGACCCATTTTCCAGGTAAAAATGCAGAAGCTCCTCCGTAGAGTGTGTTCCATGCCTTTCCGCCACGATCATTGCATTCCGTGCTCCGGTGAAATGGGGGTATTAGTTCAGAGATTCAAAAGAACACAAACAAAACCTTCAACCATTTTTCAGTTTGTACATTGAATGTTTGAGTTTGTAAAGAAGAAAGCAGTCGCTGCTATTTTATTGAACAGTGCAATATTCACTTTTCTTCAATTTCTTTAACACAAATTTCCAATATTTTTCTTCGTGGTTTTATTTGGATTAGAATGTATTTGTGTGTATGAAAATAAAAGCTGTGATAAGGATTTTGAGCCTTATTCACTTTTTTAAACACACTAATATTATTTTGAACAGAACTGTTATGCAACACCAGGAAAGAAGAAAGACAAGTACGTAAATTATATTAATTAATTTTCTAAACCACTTAACCCTAAGCTTATCAAGTATATTATATTTAAGTTTATTGCATGTATTTAGTTTCAACAGCAAATGTACATGCAACAAAAAAAAAGAGTCTCTGTGTAGGGAAGGGTGTTGTGCACCCACAGCTAGGTTAATCAAACTGGGCTGTGTTAGATCTACAATAAGATATTACATCTTGTGCACCCCATCTCTACTTCCTCTGGAAGTTATAGTACATGCACTTCGAACACATTGAGAGAAAGCTAATGTTACATTTAAACCAACAAACAGCACCATAGTGGATATTTTCGTCAGTTCTGTTCAATACATGGAGCCATGATGCATGACCAGAATAGAGAGAGCTGCACTGTACAACTTCAATATAAATACAAAAATATTTTATAATGGGAACCCACATAGGGTTCTGTCATTATACAATCTGTCATCATATGATTACAGTCCAGGTATACCTCGGCTTAAGTCATTCTGAGTTAAGTCGTTCTCGATTATACGTCAGTTTTCAAAAAAGTATAGAAAAAAAACGTTTAATAAATAAATTTTAATAAAATAGATCTTATTTGTTATGGTCTGTGCTAGCTGGAGGCGTTAACTCTCTCTTCATTCATTACAAGCACTGGTGAGGGGCATGGCTGCTACCTGCAGGTGAGGTCCAGAGCGCGCACCTGTTTCCATTCAACAATCAGGGATCAGCGAGCTATAAATAGGAGTGGCGCACTTCCCTCCGACTTCAGAAGATTGTCCTTCCCAGTGATTCTGTTTCCCTGCTACTGTATCTCTCTGACTCCTGGTATCCTGCTTGACCAGTTTTCATCGATTAATTATTTCCAGTGATTTAGATTTTCCAAAGTGAAAATAAAATCGTTGAATCTTCTTATTGGTCTCCTGCATCTTTGGGTCCACGCATATGCTCCAGGCGCAACATTATTAACTATATTGAAAATTGCATTCATGAATAAAGTACAGAACTAGGAATGGTTATTTTCTGTTTATTCTAGACAACTAAATTTGACGTAGCCTAGCCTAGGCTAGCATAGAGACAAGCTAATTCGATTTAAGTTGTTTTTCGACTTAAGTCGTCTTTCCTGGAACCAATTAATGACGTAGGGTGAGGTATACCTGTATTAGTATTACATCTGAAGTATAATTATTTAACTGGAAGTTTATTTCCACAGTACCTTCACATGTTGGCGTTTCTGCTGACCAGTTGCCGGTCTTCATGCAGGCGAGTGTTTTTTCTCCTCTCAGTACGTAACCTTCCCCACAGGTCACAGCACACACTGAACGGAAGGAGGATTTTCCCAGTGGATCAGTACAGGCCATGTGACCATCCTCAGGCATCCCAAGTGGATCGCAGGTCACAGCTGGAATAAAATATCCAATATTAGTTACAAACCGAGCACACTTGAAGTGATTTTCAAGTATATAATACTTTCATCAATTTCAAATTGTTACTTGATTATATTTCTGACTAGTAATTTCTAATTAAAAAAAAAATCAGTTTTGCTCATGGTTTCATTCCTCTAAGTAACATTTATTGTCAGTAGTAATGATAGTCTTCACTAACTACATGCCACACATGACACATAACACAGTTATGGAAATCATTATACTCTGCATCAGGGGTGGGCAATTATTTTTCTGAAGGGGGCCACATGAAAAACAGAAAATCCTGTGGAGGGCCGGGGCGATAACCTGAACTCAATTCTGCATAATATTATTATTTTTTATTTGTAAAAGCAGTATTAACATACATAACAAACATATTGTTGATCTCCCTATTTTTGCCAGTGTATCAAAGTCTGGTGGTAATTCTGGTTCATCATTCAGTTGGAATCTGTGGGGTGCTTTGTTGGTGTTCATCACACTAAAAGTCTGTTCCCACACATATGTAGAGCCAAACAACTCCAGCATCTTCTGTGGAATCTTCTGGATGTTTGGAAATTTGGCTGCACTTAATGAAGCATAAAACTCATCCAGTTTAAGGGAGTTGAACTTCTCCTGTTACACTGGAGATTAATCAGATCCAACTGCAACTCCTGTGGTACCGTTTCAGGCTGTTGTGAGAAGGGACCGGACACCAGCTGAAGTGCCCCGTCAATTTTTCCAAAATCACAAAACTGATGGCTGAATTCTTCATGTAGGTCCTCCAGTGCTTTCCTGGATTTGTTCACATGTTGCAGGGCCTATTTTAAAGTGGCCAGTGTGGGGGAAATGAGCGAATGACTTGTCTGAGATTTGCTTTGAAAATAAAACGAGCCTGGCTTTGAAGGCTCTGACATTTGAATGCATTTCATGCACATACTGTTTTCCTTTACATTCAGCTTGTTCATGTGGGTCAGTTTGTCCACAGTAAAACTGAAATCACAGCCAGTCTGTCGCTTTCAGCTCCAGAACATTATCAGTGTTCTCAAGGAGCTCCGAAAATAAAAGAATCTCCTGTTTGAGCTCCACACTCGTTTTCCCCAAACGGAGCTAGCGGACATTAGAATGGAAAAGTAAGTTCATGTGACCAGCGTCATATTCTTCAAGAAAATGAATAAACTGATGATGGTGAAGTCCCGTCGCTCGAATAAACTTAACGAGTTTCACAATCGGCCTCATGATCAAGCTGCACCACGGATTTACACAGTGCTTCCTACTGAATTATGCATATATCCTCGTGATTGATTCTGGGATAGAAGTTGATGAAGGTGTTTTGCTGAACCTGCAAGCTAGTGACCAACCTATCAGTGGTAGCTGTACAGTCTTGTGGTGACAGCTTTTTGGCATAATTGGCATGCTTCGTAGAAAAGTGGCGGCTGATGTTGTATTCTTTTAAAACTGCAGGGGTTTCTTGGAAAATTAGACATCTCGCCTTTGACCAGACTTCAGTAAAAAATGTATTGATGTCTCCTTTCCTTATAAAACCACACAGCACTCACTGCGGACTTTACTTTTCTCTGACATTGCTGCAGGTGGTCTCTGTGCAGTTGAAGAGTGATAACAGAAAGTGGCTCACATCAAACATGAATTCTGTACCAATCAATCTTTGATAGGCCAATGGGCCAGATGTAGCCTGGGGGCCGTAGTTTGCCCACCCCTGCTCTACATTATGTAATTTTGTACAAATAAAGATGGGTTTCTATTTTGATTCTGGCTCCTCTCAATGTTTCTTCCTCATACCCCTCATCTGGGGCAGTAGTGGCCTCGTGGTTTAGGGCCCTGAATCGCTGATCCTAAGGTTGGGGTTCGAGTCCCACTCTCCACAAGGTTGTCACTGTCCCCCCCAGTGCAGCTAACTGGGTTATCAAAGGCGGGCCATGTCTCTCACTGTCTATGGTGAGAGGCATGTAAAAGAACCACTGCTGACTTTTGACTAGAATAGGCTGCAATGCCGTCAGCGTGTTTGCGCCCTGCGATGGCCTAGCGAGCTGTCCAGAGTGGACTCTGCCCTCACCTGGAGTTGGCTGGGATGGGCGCCAGTCTCCCCGCGGCCCTAATTAGGATTAAGCGGTTACAGAAAATGAACTGTTGAATGAACTCCTTATCTGGGGTTTTTCTTTCCTCAGGACCATAACCACAAGTTTTTTCATTAGGAATGAGTACAACTTATACATAGAAGGAAATGTTTCAACTCATGTATTCAAATTTATAGCTAGATTTGATCCAAAACCTCAGGATGGAGAAAACAGTTCTCCACAAATACTGTTTACAGTAGAAGTGGGGAGCTGTTCATCTTGACTGTGGATGTTGTCAGGGGTGGAAGGAATACTTCGAGTACTGTCTTGGTTGGCACGTCTCTAGTCTTTGCAAAAACATGATGTGATCTTTTGGGGCTGTACCTCTGGATTTGCAAACTGGATTGATAGTGGCTCTTTATAAAAAAACAAAAAACAAAACAGGACCGGAGGATGTGTGGAATAACACTCCTTAGCCAACCTGGGAAAGTCTATGCAGGGGTACTGGGGAGGACGATCCAACCGATAGTCGAACCTCAGATTCAGAAGGAACAATATACAAATTTTCCTGCCCATGACACTCTCGACCAACCCTATACGTGCTACAGGATCCTAAAGGGGGCATAGGAGTTTGGCCAATCGGTCCACATGTGTTTTGTGGATTTAGAGAAGGCTTTCAACTGTGTCCCTCGGGCTATCTTGTGGGGCGTGCTCCGGGCGTATAGCATACTGGATCCATTGCTCTGTACACGGACTTTGTATCACCGGAGCCAGAGCTTGGTCCGCATTGGTTACAACAGGTCAAATTCATTTTTGGTGAGGGCTGGAGTCTGCCAAGGCTGTTTTTTTGTCACCAATTCTGTTCATAATTTTAATGGACAGAATTTCTAGGAGCAGCCGCAGGATAAGAATCAGCACCTCCAAGTCTGAGGCCATGGTTTTCAGCTGACAAAAGGTTGGAATGCATTCTTCAGGTCTGGAATGAGGTCCTGCCCCAAGTGGAGGAGTTTAAGTATCTCAGGGTTTTGTTCACAAGTGAGGGCAGGATGGAGTGGGAGCTCTACAGACAGATCACTGCAGACTCTGCTGTAAAGCAGATCTTGTACTGGTTTCTCATGATGAAGAGGGCGCTAAGCCACAAAGCAAAGGTCTCAATTTATCAGTCAATCTACATTACAGCCCTTACCTATGGTCATGAACTTTGAGTAATGACCAAAAGAACAAGATCACAGATTCAAGCGGCTGAAATTAGCCTCCTTTGCAGGGTGGTGGGGCTCCCCCTTCGAGACAGAGTGAGAAGCTCAGCCATCGGGGAGGCACTCAGAGTAGAACCATTGCTTCTCTGCATTGAGAAGAGCCAATTGATGTGGCTTGGGTATCTGGTTAGAATGCCTCCTGTCCCTGGTGTAGTGTTTCTGGCATGTCCATCCAAAAGAGACCCCTAGAATATGCTGGAGGGATTATGTCTCTCGGCTGGTCTGGGAACACCTTGGTGTCCCCCGGAAGAGCTAGAGGAAGTGGCTGGGGAGAGGAACATCTGGACCTCACTGCTTAGGCTGCTGCCCCATAACCCTACCCTAGATTAGGCCACAGGGATGCTGGCGTCAATCTCAGCCGACTCTGGGTGAGGGCAGTTTACACCCTAGACAACCATTGCAGGGCTGATATTCACACAACCATTCTGACTCCCACTCACAGCTATTGGTAATTGGGAACGGAGTTACATCTGAAGTGAATTTTCTAACTCAAAGTTTAATTTCACAGTACCTTCACATGTTGGTGTTTCTGCTGACCAGTTGCCGGTCTTCATGCAAGTGAGTGTTTTTGCTCCTCTGAGTGTGTAACCTTCCTTACAGGTCACAGCACATGTTGAATGGAAGTAGGATTTTCCCAGTGGATCAGTACAGGTCATGTGACCATTCTCAGGCATCACAAGCGGGTCACAGGTCACGGCTGGAATGAAATATCCAATTTTATTTATGTACCAAGCACACCTCAGTGACCTGAATTTCAAATATCTAATACTTTTAACAATTTCAAATTGTTACTTGATTACATTTCTGACTAATAATTTCATTCATTCATTCATTCATTCATTCATTTATTCATTTTCTGAACTACTTAATCCTTATTAGGGTCACGCGGAGGTTGGCACCCATCTCACCCAATTCTGGGTGAGAGCAAGGTAAACCCTGGTCAGCTCGCCAGGTCATTGCAGAATTTATAACTTTATTTAAAAAAAAAATCAGTTTCAGTTTGGTTGTGGTGTCCTTCCTCTAAGTATCATATAATTGAATATGGTGATGACAGTCCTACTCAGTACATGCCACATAGGACACATGACACAGTTACTCATATAGACTTCTGTCATTTTATCATGCGATTGTCAGTATTACATCTGAAGTGTAATTACTTGACCGGACGTTTATTTCCACAGTACCTTCACATATCGGTGTTTCTGCTGACCAGTTTCCAGTCTTCATGCAGGTGAGTGTTTTTTCTCCTCTCAGTATGTAACCTTCATTACAGGTCACAGCACACACCGAACGGAAGCAGGATTTTCCCAGTGGATCAGTACAGGCCATGTGACCATTCTCAGGTATAACAACTGGATCACAGGTCACAGCTGGAATGAAATATCCAATGTTAGTTATTTAGAGCATAGTTAATGTTAGTTACTGAAAGCACACTTGACCTGAATTTCAAATATCTAATACTTTCAACAATTTCAAATTGTTACTTGTGTAATTCTTATAAATTATGAGAATTTGGAGTACTAATTCCAAATATATATCTCTCTCTCGCTCTCTTTCTCTCTCTCTCTTTCTCATCACATCATTATACATATATTTTTAAATATTCATCGAATTAAAAAATAAGGAAGAATAGGGGAAAAGGTTAAGGAAAATGTTGCAAACCAAGGCCAATTATGCAAAAAAACAAAAACAAAACAAAACAAAAAACCCCAAACAAACAAAAACAAACAAAACAAAACAAAACACCCCCATTAAAACGACTTACATTTTAATGTAAGGTCTGCAACTGAGTGTGTGCACGTGCATCTGTGACCCTGCTCCTAAAACCCTGCTCCTAAGCTTTTAGCTTTGCAACCTTTCCACCTGGTCTCCTGAACACACAGTATGTCCACCTTCCTCCTCTGCATCATGTCAGCCAGCTCTCGATCTTTTTCTTGCATAGTTCCAACATTCAAAGTCCCTACTCTCAGTCCGAGACTCATGCCTTTCCTCTTCTCTCTCTGCCTACGGACACGCCTCCTGCCTCTCCTTCTTTGACTTCTTCGACCAACAGTAGTCCAATTTCCATCAGCACTCTTTTGGTTGACAGCACTGATGGCGGTTGTTGTTAACCCGGGCCTTGACTGATCTGGTATGGGGGCAATACTTCTGATTTGCATCATAAAAGTTTGGCATTGGGTTTACGTCGGACTGACAGACGTGGTTAGACAAGTGTCTCCATGGATTATGATGTTTGCAGATGACATTGTGATCTGTAGTGAGAGCAGAGAATAAGTGCAGGAAAATCTGGAGAGGTGGAGGTATGCCCTGGAAACGAGAGGAATGAAGGTTAGTCTCAGTAAAACAGAATACATGTGTGTGAACGACAAGGACTCAAGAGGAACGGTGAGGTTACAGGGAGCAGAGATAACGAAGGTGGAGGACTTCAAGAACTTCGGCTCAACAATCCAGAGAAAGGGATATTGTGGAAAAGAGGTGAAGAAGCGTGTGCAGGCAGGTTGGAATGGTTGGATAAAAGTGTTCGGTGTGATGTGTGATAGTATTGTGTAGAGTGTATTAGCAAGAATGAAAGGAAAAGTGTACAAGACGGTGTTGAGGTCAGCGATGTTGTATGGGTTAGAAACAGTGGCGCTGAGGAAAAGAAAGGAGGCAGAGCTGTAGGTAGCAGAGATGAAAATGTTGAGGTTCTCTCTGGGAGTAACGAGGATGGATAGGATCAGAAATGAGTACATCAGCGGGACAGCACATGTTAGATGTTTTGGAGACAAAGTCAGAGAGGCTAATTTGAGATGGTTTGGACATGTACAGAGGAGGGATAGTGAGTATATTGGTCGTAGGATGCCAACTCCACCATCGCTGGTCCCAAGCCCAAGGTGTGAATGGAGGAGCATTGGCCGTGGGGTGCAGATATCACGGCTGTAAAAATTTACATGAATGAAATCAATGGCTGTTAACCCTCAAATTATTCCGTGCCGGCTCGGACGTCGCCCGGTCAAACAAAGTCCGCGTCCCCAATTCGGAAACCAAGGTTGGGTCGAGATATATGCTTCTGGAATGAACCAGAACCAGAACCCAAACCATCAACTCTGACACACCAAAATGACCCTCAAAATTGGTACTTGGAATGTACGTTCACTGGTCGAAGACAGCAAAATTGACCTCCTGAAGCATGAAATGAAACCTTATGAGTATGACATACTAGGACTTGCTGAAACGCACTGGATTGGCAAAGGTGACCTCTAACGTGGCGCCATCATTTGGTCTGGTGAAGAAAATTCTCATCGCAATGGAGTCGGTTTCCTTCTTAATAAATGCGCCAAAGATGCTCTTATTGGTGATAACCCCATCAGCTCCCGCATTATCACCAGCAGATTCAAGGGCCAACCAGCCAATATGTCAATCATCCATGCTTATGCCCCAACATCTGAGAGCACGGAGGAGGAAATAGAACAATTCCACGACCAAATTGAAGAACTCCTGGGCAGTATGCCACACAAAGATATCCATGTTCTTATGGGTGACTGGAATGCCATGGCAGGCAATGAGAACAGTGGACACAAAGACATAATGGGTCGCTATGGGTATGGAGCCCGTAACGATTGAGGTACTAGATTACTTACATTTGCCACTAAACACAACATGTACATCACAAATACTCGTTTCGAACAGAAAAGCTGTAGAAAATAGACATGGCAATCTCCTGGTGGCCAATACAAAAACATTATCGGTTTTATCTTAATTGATAAACGATAGAAAACAGCAATCTGTAATTGTCTGTCCTATAAAGGCACTGACATCATGTCAGATCACAGTCTAGTGATGAGTAAACTCAAAACCCGCCTCAAGAGAAACTCGCACCACAAAGTTAAAGTAAAACACGACATTGGCAGCGTCAAGGAGAACAGCATCCTCAATTCCTTGCAAACCGAGCTTAGGAAAAACATTGAGCAGACGAATCACGCAAATGTCATCAATGAGCACACAAACAACTTATACCAAGCCATAAATGATGCCACCGAAAAATCCATCCCACTAAAGAGATGCGCACGAAAACCCTAGATATCACATAACACCTTGAGACTGGCGGACTGCAAAAGACAATATGAACCAATCCCAAGAGAAACATGCTGAATACAGAAGACAATACAACAAGATTCGGATAGCTGCTAGGAAGGACAAAGAGGAGTGGTTGAAATCCAAATGCCAAAGTATCGTAAACAGCACTTAAGAGAATCGTTGCCGTGAAACCTATAAGCTGATTAAAGATCTTAATTGTAAGTTCCAACCTCGCCAATTGACAATTAAAGATAAATCAGGCAACATACTCAAATCAAAAAAGGAAGTCCTTAAGCGTTGGACAAGTTACTGCAAATCTCTCTACAAAGCTCAAGACACAAACCACAATTCTATTGTTGATATGCTAGATAAAATTGCACCGGTAGTTGAAGATCACTCTGACGACATAATGCTTGATGAGGTAAGACTAGCAATGAAACAGCTCAAACCCCATAAAAGTCCTGGTACTGACAACATCACTGGAGAACTTCTCCAGGCCGGTGGCGATGCCCTTGTTAAAGAAATCCACAAACTTTGCAATGAAATTTGGTCTGCAGAGTACATCCCCGATGAATGAACAAAAGCAATTATTGTCACTATTCCAAAGAAAGGAGATCTCACAATGTGTAATAACTACCGAACTCTTTCCCTGATAAATCACATGACGAAGATCCTTCTCAGCATTATTCTTAAATGCTTGAAAAGCAGAACAGAGCCCTTTCTAGCTGAAGAACAAGCTGGATTCCGGCATGATAGAAGTACGGTGCAGCAGATACTCATCCTCAGACTACTGGCAGAGAGAGTCATTGAGAAAGGCAGAACAGCATTTAACTGTTTCATCGACTTTCAGAAGGCGTTCAACGCTATTATTCATGACGTGATATGGGCAGTACTTAAATCTTATGGAGTTGATCCCAAACTGATTAGAATGCTCAAAGCTATCTATGAAAGCTCTAAAGCAGCAGTGCGCCTTGATAACAAAATCGGCGAATGGTTCAATCAAGAACTTGGGTCCAGACAAGGTGACCCACTGCCGCCAACCATATTTATTATCTACTTAGAAAGAATAATGCAGGAGATCCAAGAAAGTGGGAGTGGCATCTCAATCCATGGTTATAAAATCAACAACCTGTGCTTCACTGACGACATCGATCTTATTGAGGCCGACATGGATTCCCTCTAGGAAGATGTTAACACCATCCACGAGAAAGGCAGCAAAATGGGTTTGGAAATCAACATCAAAAAGACCAAGACGATGGTTTTTGGGAATCAAGATGCCCTCAATATAAATATTACTGTCAATGGAGAACAAATCGATATTGTCACTGAGTTCGAATATCTTGGCAGCCTTTTCACTCATGACAATAACTGGTTATGGAGCACTTGGGGTTTTTAACAAAGTGTGGAACAGTTCAATGATAAGCATCAAGACAAAACTACAAATACTGCACACATGCTTTTTTTGTGTCCTTCTTTATGCAGCAGAAACCTGGGTGGTGACCAAAACCACAATGTTGCAAGCCTTTGAAATGGCATGCTACCGCAGAATACTGAACATCAGTTGGTTCCACAGAGTCAGAAACAAAGATATCACCGACCGATTGGACATCAAGACCAACGTCACCCAAACCATCATCAAACGTAAACTCATTTTTTTTGGCCACATCTGTAGGATGCACAACTCACGACTTGTCAAACAGGTTATTTTTGGGATCATTGAAGGCACAAACAGAAGGGGCAGACCTAGAACAAGATGGACTGATAACATCAGAGACTGGTGCAACAACAGCATCCAAGTGCTTTACAACAGAGCGCAAGACTGATCCTGCTGACATAGTATTGTGAAGACAGTCTCTGACACCAATGGGCTCTGGACCCATGGAGATTAATGAATGAATTAATGAGGATGCTGAGGTTGGAACTACCAGGCAGGAGGCCGAGAGGAAGACCAAAGAGAAGATTTATGGATGTGGTGAAAGAGGACATGAAGGTAGTTGGAGTAAGAGTAGAAGATACAGAAGGTAGGGTGAGATGGAGGCGGATGGTTTGCTGTGGCAACCCCTGAAGGGAAAAGCCGAAAGGAAAAGATGAACATATACTCAAAAAATTTGCATATTGTGATAAAGTTCATTATTTTCTGTAATGTACTGATAAACATTAGACTTTCATATAGTTTACATTCATTACACGCAATTGAAGTAGTTCAAGCCTTTTATTGTTTTAATATTGATAATTTTGGCAAAAAAGTAAAGAAAAACCAAAAATCCCCATCTCAAAAAATTAGCATATTTCATCCGACCAATTAAAATAAGTGTTTTTAATACAAAAAAAAGTCACGCTTCAAATAATTATGTTCAGTTATGCACTCAATACTTGGTCGGGAATCCTTTTGCAGAAATGACTGCTTCAATGCGGCGTGGCATGGAGGCAATCAGTCTGTGGCACTGCTGAGGTGTTATGGAGGCCCAGGATGCTTCAATAGCGGCCTTAAGCTCATCCACAGTGTTGGGTCTGGTGTCTCTCAACTTTCTCTTCACAATATCCCACAGATTCTCTATGGGCTTCAGGTCAGGAGAGTTGGCAGGCCAATTGAGCACAGTAATACCATGGTCAGTAAACCATTTACCAGTGGTTTTGGCACTGAGCTGGTGCCAGGTCATGCTGAAAAATGAAAATCTTCATCTCCATAAAGCTTTTCAGCAGATGGAAGCATGAAGTGCTCCAAAATCTCCTGATAGCTAGCTGCATTGACCCTGCCCTTGATAAAACACAGTGGACCAACACCAGCAGCATGGTACCCCAGACCATCACTGACTGTGGGTACTTGACACTGGACTTCAGGCATTTTGGCATTTCCTTCTCCCCAGTCTTCCTCCAGACTCTGGCACCTTGATTTCTGAATGACATGCAGAATTTGCTTTCATCCGAAAAAAGTAGTTTGGACCACTGAGCAACAGTCCAGTGCTGCTTCTCTGTAGCCCAAGTCAGGCGCTTCTGCCGCTGTTTCTGGTTCAAAAGTGGCTTGACCTGGGAAATGCGGTACCTGTAGCCCAGTCCACTGCTTCCACAGGTCCCCCGAGGTCTGGAATCAGCCCTTCTCCACAATCTTCCTCAGGGTCCGGTCACCTCTTCTGGTTGTGCAATGTTTTCTGCCACACTTTTTCCTTCCCACAGACGTCCCACCGAGGTGCCTTGATACAGCACTCTGAGAACAGCCTATTCGCGCAGAGATTTCTTTCTGTGTCTTACCCTCTTGCTTGAGGGTGTCAATGATGGCCTCCTGGACAGCAGTCAGGTTGGCAGTCTGACCAATGATTGTGGTTTTGAGTAATGAACCAGGCTGGGAGTTTTTAAAAGCCTCAGGAATCTTCTGCAGGTGTTTAGAGTTAATTGGTTGATTCAGATGATTAGGTTAATAGCTTGTATAGACTACTTTTTCATGATATGATAATTTTTTGAGATAGGAATTTTGGGTTTTCATGAGCTGTATGCCAAAAATCATCAGTATTAAAACAACAAAAAACCTGAAACATTTCAGTTGGTGTGCAATGAATCTAAAATATATGAAAGTTAAATTTGTATCAGTACATTACAGAAAATAATGAACTTTATCACAATATGCTAATTTTTTGAGAAGGACTAGTGTGTGTATATATATATATATATATATATATATATATATATATATATATATATAGGATCTACTCAGAAAATCCTCTCTCTCTCTCTCTCTCTCTCTATATATATATATATATATATATATATATATATATATATATATATATATATATATATATATATATATGAGATTTGGATATCCGTGGATATGGATGTCCTCCAACTTTACTTGTCAAATGTTTTCATCTTGGAATGGAAGTCAAAATTCAATTCAATGGTGATGTGTCCAATTCGTTTCCAATCAACAGAGGTGTCAAATAAGGCTATGTATTGGCACTTACTCTTTTTGGCATACATTTTGCATATGCTTTTAGAATTGGTTATCAAAACTTTCGAAATCATATTGGTGTCTCACTGCTTACTCGTGACGATGGGAGCTTTTTCGCATTATCTAAATTCAAAGCCAATACAAAAGTTCAAGAGTTAGTTGTGTGTTAATTTCTCTGTGGATGCTGCTGTTTGTGTGCATCTTCGGCACTTCAGCTACACGAACTCTTAGATGGTTTCTCAACAGCCTGCAGTAAATTTGGTCTCACAAGTCTTAAGAAAACAGTGGTGCTGTCACTAACTGGTGTCCTTAGCTTCTCAGTGAACAATACACCATTCGACAGTGTCAATTCGTTCACATATCTAGGATCCACCATAACCTCAAAGCTGTCCTTGATAAGGAATTGTCCATCAGACTAGGCAAGGCCTCCACTGTCTTTAGGAAACTAGAGACTCACGTGTGGAGGATAAGATAAGATAAGATAAGATACAGCTTTATTAATCTCACAATGGAGAAATTCACTGTTACAGGCTCTTGAGGTACCATCAGTAGGGGGTGCAAAAATAGATACAAATACAAGCATACACACGTACATATATATTATATAAGTAAATAAATAAGTAGATACATAAATAGTATAAATTAATAAACAATAAAAGAAAAGAATGGAGCAACTTTATAGACTGGCCTATATTAAAGTGTAATGTATCTGAGGGCAGAGTAGATGGGTTGATATGGTTGACAGTCAGTGGGGTAGATGTGGTTGATTAAAGTGCTCGGGGGTTTTATTGCACATAACCGGTATTTTCACAGACAGTTACAAAGTGGCGTTGTACAGTCTGACAGCGGTGGGAATGAACGACCTGCGGTAGCGCTCCTTCCTGCACTGAGGATGCCTCAGTCGTCCACTGAAGGAGCTACTCAGCTCCTCTACAGTCTGGTGCAGTGGGTGATAGATGTTGAACAGGATGGATGTGAGCTTTGCAACTATCCTCCTCTCACTCACCTCCTCCACAGAGTCCAGTGGGCAGCCGAGGACAGAGCTGGCCCTCCTGACCAGCTTGTTCAGTCTCTTTCTGTCCCGCTCTGTGCTGCCTGGGGCCCAGCAGATGGCAGCGTAGAGGATTGCAGAGGCTACCACAGAGTCATAAAGTCCTGAGCAGAGGTGCTGCATGCGCCGAAGGCCCTGAGTCTCCTCAGAAGATGGAGGCGACTCTGGCCCTTCTTGTACAGGGCGTTGGTGTTGTGGGACCAGTCCAGTTTATTGTTAAGGTGAACACCCAGGTACTTGAAACTGTCCACTGTCTCAATGTCCTGTCCCTGGATGTTCACTAGTAAGTGTGTGTGTGTGTGTGTTTGAGTGTTTCTCCTGAAGTCGATCACCATCTCCTTCGTCTTCCTGGTGTTCAAGCACAGGTGGTTGCGCTCACACCAGTCCACGAAGTCAATGATGACCGACCGGTACTCCAGCTCGTTCCCTTCAGACACACGGCCCACGATGGCGGAGTCGTCCGAGAACTTCTGGAGGTGGCAGCTGTTTGTGTTATATATGAAGTCCGAGGTATAGATATTGAAAAGGAAGGGTGAGAGGACGGTGCCCTGCGGTGCCCCCGGGCTGCAAACTACCACCCTTGACTTACAGCCCCGCAGAGCCGCACGTACTGTGGACGGTTGGTAAGGTAGTCAATAATCCAGGCAGCAAGATGCCCGTCCACTCCCACGTCCTCCAGCTTCCCTCGCAGAAGCGCTGGCCTGATGGTGTTGAAGGCGCTGGAGAAGTCAAAGAACATGACCCTCACAGCGCTGCCGGCGATCTCCAGGTGGGTTAGTGCCCGCTGCAGAAGGTAGATGACGGCGTCTTCTACTCCGATGTTGGGCCTGTAGGCAAACTGCAGCGGGTCTAGGGTGGGGCTCACCATAGAGCGGAGGTGTTCAAGGAGGAGCCTTTCCATGGTCTTAATGAGGTGGGAGGTCAGGGCGACAGGTCTGTAGTGGGCTGGTTCCTTCGCTTGTGCTGTTTTGGGAACCGGAACCACACAGGAGGTCTTCCATAGGACGGGAACCTTCTCCAGGCTGAGGCTCAGGTTGTACAGGTAGCATAGTACCACACAGAGCTGGTCTGCGCAGGTCCTCAGCAACCTGGGACTGATGCCATCAGGTCCTTCAGATTTCCTCTGATTTAGTCGCCTCAGCTGTCTCCTCACCTGGTCTGATGTGAGGGAGAGGGGGGGCTGGTGTGGGCTGCAGAGGAGGGGGATGTGTCTGTCGGGCTGTAGCAGTCAAGTGAAGTTGGCCTGGGGAGGGGGGAGGTGTCAGCTGGTCTGGAGACGTGTGAAGAGGGGAGGGGAACGGGAGGGGTGCAGAGGGGAGGGGGGAGAATCAAACCTGTTGAAGTAACAGTTTAGTTCATCCGCCCAGCGCTGGTCACCATCAGCTGTCCCTCTGACACTCTGCCCAATTCCAGACATGGTCTTTAGTCCTCTCCAGACGTCCCGCACGTTGTTCTGAGCCAGCTTCTCCTCCATCTTCTTCCCATAGTCCTTCTTTGCCCTCCTGATCCTCCACTGGAGCTCACGCTGGACCTTCTTCTGCTCCTCTCTGTCCCCCGAGATGAAAGCCCTCTTTTTCTTGTTCAGGAGGACTTTAAGCTCAGGGGTGACCCATGGGTGGTTGTTGGAGAAGCACCGTACCCTCCGTGTTGGCACAGTGCTGTCCACGCAGAAGTTCATGTAGTCAGTGATACAGTGTGTGAGGCCGTCGATGTCATCACCAAAGGAGTCACAGAGCATGCTCCAGTCTGTGGTCTGGAAACAGTCCCTAAGCCTCTCATTGGTCTCCTCGGTCCACACTTTCACAGACCTCTTCTGTGCAGGTTCCTTTCGCACCCTGGGTGTGTATTGGGGGAGCAGGTAGACCAGGTTGTGGTCTGATCGTCCCAGTGGGGGGAGGGGGGAGGAGCTGTAAGCGTCCTTCACATTTGCATACAGCAAGTCCAGTGTTTTATTTTCTCTTGTGGAGCACTTCACGTATTGCGTGAACGTCGGGAGAGAGGCGGAGAGAGGGGCGTGGTTAAAATCCCCGCTGATCAGAATCATGGCGCGGGGGTGACGAGTCTGTGTCTGATTAATGGCGCTGTGGAGACGCTCACGCTGCTGCCGCTGGCCAGCCGAGGGCGGAATGTACACGCAAAACACAATCACGTGTGAAAACTCCCTCGGTAGATAATATGGCCGCGCGCTTACCGCTAGCATTTCCAGGTCCCGCGTGCACAGCTGCTCCTTCACGTGCACGTTTGCCGGGTGGCACCATCGTTCATTTACATAGACCGCCACACCCCCTCCTTTCTTCTTACCGCTCTCCGTTACACTCCGATCTGCACGCGCGAGTGTAAATCCGTGAAGAGAAACCACAGAGTCCGGTGTAAGTTCATTCAGCCACGTCTCTGAGAAACACATGAGACTGCAGTCTCGGTACTGCCTCTGCTGCCGGGTCAGCGCCGCCAGCTCCTCCGTCTTGTTGGCGATCGCGCGTACATTTCCCATGATGACAGAGGGAACACATGTCCTCCGCGTCTTTCGTCCCCCTCTGCAGCCTCTCCTTTTCCTCCGTATTTCCACAGGTACAACGGGCTTTTCCGCGTGAAGGAGGGCGGGGGCGCGCAGGCCGAGGAGGGTCTCACGTGTGTAAGACCTGCGTTGCTCAGAGCCGTCGGTGAATGAGTTTCCTGACGCCGATCCAAAAAGTGAAAATAAAAGTTCAAAGAAAAACAAAAGCATCATGAAAGTATGTTTTCCAGATGCAGGATTGAAGAAAGAAAAAGAAAATTTGAAAAAAGATAAAGAAACACGCCTATATACAATAGAAAAGAGAAAAAAAAGAAAAATAAACTGAAGAGCTCCTGTAACTGGCTGCAGGTCACCCGGCGCCATCTTGGAATGGAATGGAACAGACACCTTATCGTCAAGACAAAAGTGCGAGTATATGAAGCTTGTGTCCTGAGGACTCTTTTGTATGGCTGTTCTTGCTGGACAACTAATCGTCATCAGGAAAACCATCTCAGTGCTGTTCATACAAGATCACTCAGGGTCATACTTGGGATTTCTTGGAAGGACAAAATGACAAATGAAGAACTCTTCCATGTTACCAACTCTAAACCTTTGTCAACTCTGCTGAAACTCACTCGACTAAGATGGGTGGGTCATGTCCACAGGATGCCTAAAAGTCACCTTCCTCGCTGCCTTCTGCACAGTGTCCTGAAAGATGGCAAGAGACCAATTGTCCGACCCCACTTGAGGTACAAAGATGTTTTGAAAAGAGATATGAAGGACTTGCAGATTGATCCTTCTACCTGGACTGCTTTATGCAGTGATAGAGACAGATAGCATACCAGCCTAAAGAGGGGTATCCAAGTTGATGTAGATGCTAATCTTGAAAGATTGAAAAGACGGGTGGCTGTCTACTTGCTGCTGTTTAACTTTCAAATAGTATAGTCAGATTTGACTGATGCTTGCCATACATACATACATATATATCCAAATATATATATATATATATATATATATATATATATATATATATATATATATATATATATATATATATATATAAAATTAGTTTTGCTTGTGGTGTCATTCCTGAAAGTAGCATTTATTTGAACATGGTGATGATAGTCTTCACTCAGTACATGCCACATATGTCACATGACACATTTATGGAACATCACAATATTCTACATTATCTGATTTTGTCCAAATAAAGATCGATATATTTTGAGTCTGGTTCCTCTTAAGGCTTCTTCCTCATATTCTCTGGCTTTTCCTTCCTCAGGAACTCACCACAGGCTTCTTCATTCAGAATGAATAGGATGAAATGTTTCAATTCATGTGTTCAGATTTATAACTAAATTGATTTACTCTTTATATCTGATCTTATAAAATGGCAACTCAGACACAACCATTCATACTTACAACTGAAAATATCCAATCAAACTAATGTACATGCCTTTGGCATAAGGAAATTGGCGTAGCAGAGAAAATTCAAGCAATGTCTTGTTTAGTAAGAACTGGACCCGAATGCAGAAAAGTTCATCAAAATCTTCAGTGCATGTCTTGGAGATAGTATTGTATCAACATATGTACATATGTATATGGTACAGAAGCCCTGAACCCATTACAAAGCGTCCTTGTGCATCTGAAATAACAGAGGTCGCACTAAACTTAATATTTTTATGAATCAAGATGGTTGTTCCACAGGTTTTAGAGTTATGATGAGAATGGAATACATGACCATCCTTATTTAATCTGGCCTGATCTTTACCCAGTACATGGGGTTCCTGAAGGAATGTAATGTCACATTTTAAGTACATAAGATAATTGAATATCTTGGCTCTTTTAACAGTCCCATTCAAACCTGTCACATTCCAGCGAATGAATTTTACAGCAGCCCTCTTTGCATCAATACTGCTCATTATGTTCAATGCGATAAAATAAAATGGAAAGAAAAATAGAATGCTAATTGTATTAAAGTGCACAGTATTATTTGTTTCAGCCCTCACATGAATAAAGGCGAGCACATGTTGCAAAAATATGGTGCTGTCCCCTTCCCTAACCCCGCCCACAAACAAAACTTGTCCCTCTCTTTGAGAACTGCAGGCTAAACATGATTTCCAAAACCAGAAACCTCTGGTAGCACATTCTCAAAACATCTGCCCAGTAGAGCTTTCTAGTCCTGCTCATATGCTATATTAAAACTTCTTAACACAAAGATGTAAACAAAAATGGGATCTCTGAGCAACATCACAACTATCAAACAGTTGGTCAGACATACATACACACAAGTGTCTATCATCAATAATGAAAGTAAATAGCAGAAATGTATGGTGAACTGATTTTAGACAAATAATTATATACAACATTGATAAGCCTCGGAATAATGTCACCATAGTGCCCATACCTCGGGTTGAAGGACTGCTGATAAATTAAATAAGTAAATTAAATTGAATAGGTAAATATGCAAGTCTTGTGGTGGTCTAGTGGTATAGGGCGCTGTATCGCTGAGCCCAAGGTTGGGGGTTCGAGTCCCACTCTCCACAAGGTTGTCACTGTCCCCCCTAGTGCAGCTAACTGGGTTATCAAAGGCGGGCCATGTAAAGAGTTTCGTAAAGAGTAGGCTGCAAAGTCGCCAGCGTGTTTCTGTCCCTTGCTTAAAAGGGTTGTGACAGGAAGGGCATCCGACGTAAAACCTCTGTGAAATCAAACCTGCGAATCAGATGTGTCTGTGGCGACTACTGAGTAAAAGGGAAAAAGCCGAAAGGAAGACAGACAGGTAAATATGCAAGTCTTATAATTCAGGAGATTAACTATCAACAGGATACAGTCTGAACTATGATATATAGTCCTTGTTATTAATGAACCATTGATCGAAAATTTTTTGCACTTTATCAGATGAGTCAAAGGTGAACACGTACCCACACATCATTTGCAGCTGAGCCAGGTAGAGCAGGTGAAACCTGACATTCCTTTGACATAAGGCTTACTCTATACTATGAATCATGGCTATCTTTTTGCACTGACATTCTGATTGACTCTTAGAGTAGCACCTTAATATTTCAGCTCATGATTCTGGGCACAGCGCAGCGCAGCTTCTCTCTGTTGGAATCTGGTGGATCTCTGGGAAAGTCTGGAAGTCAGAGTCTTGTGGACTCCCTCCAGTTCAGGCAGTGTAGAAAAAGCATCAGTTCAAATCATGTACATCAATACCTCTGTCATGAACTTTATGGGATCTTTGTCATCCTTGGTGCCTTCGGGGATGTTAAAGATATTGATCAAGATTCAAGATCTCCATAAGCGATTCTTGATTTTGTCACCCTGATTTAGAAGCAACTGGTCTTGGCTTTGGAGTGGTCTGATGGTGGACACTGCTACTGTCAGCCATTCAACGTTATCATCAGCTACGAACTCAATGGAGGTAAGATGGTTCTGAAATGGCCCCTCCCTGAATCGCCACCCCTCCCTGAATCGCCACCTTATCATGGTGGAGGAGTCTGTGTGACATAATGGTCCTAGGAGCTATGTTGTCGGGGGCATAATGCCCCTGGTAGGGTCACCCAAGGCAAACAGGTCCTGGGTGAAGGTCCAGATGAAGTGCGATTCAGAAGACCCTTATGACATCGAAGATACATCAAAGCAAGCAGTCTCCCTTGCCTGGACGCTGGTCACTGGGGTTCCCTCCTGGAGCCAGGCCTGGGGGAAGGGCTCGAAAATGAGCGCCTGGTGGTCGGGCTTCTGCCCATGGAGCCTGGCTGGGCCTAGCCTGAAAAGGAGACATGGGTCCGTCCTCCCATGGACCCACCACCCGTGGGAGGAGTTTTAGGGGTCAGATGCAGTGTGAGTTGGGAGGCAGCGGAAGGCATGGGTTCTGTCGGACCGATCCTCAGCTACTTACTCTGACCCTCGGGACATGGAATGTCATCTCTCTGGCAGGGAAGGAGCCTGATCTGGTCCATGAGGTGGAGAGCTACCGATTAGATATAGTCGGGCTCACCTCAACGCATAGCTTGGGCTCTGGAACCATCCATCTCGAGAGAGGCTGGACCTTATTCTATTCTGGAGTTGCTCATGTGGAGTGGCTGCGAGCCGGTGTGGGTATTCTTGTTGCCCCTCGTCTCGGTGCCCAAATGTTGGGGTTCTCCCCAGTTGACGAAAGGGTAGCTTCCCTCCATCTTCGGGAGGGGGGATGGGTCCTGACTGTTATTTGTGCTTATGCACCAAATGACAGTTCAGAGTACCCACCCTTTTTGGAGTCTTTGGGGGGGTGTTGGAAACGCTCCCTAGGAGGACTCACTCGTTGTCTTGGGAGACTTCAATGCCCACGTGGGCAATGATAGTGTGACCTAGAAGTGTGTGATCGGTAGGCATGGCCTCTGCAGTCAACCCGAATGGTGTTTCGTTGTTGGACTTCTGTGCTCATCACAGTTTGTCTATCACGAACACCATGTTCGAACATAAGTGTGCCCATAAGTGCACTTGGCACCAGGACACCCTACGTCACAATTCGATGATTGACTTTGTAGTCGTGTGATCGGACTTGCGACCATATGTTCTGGACACTCGGGTGAAGAGAGGAGCTGAGCTGTCTACTGATCACTACCTGGTGGTAAGTTGACTTTGGTGGTGGGGGAGGCTGCCTTCCAGACCTGGCAGGCCCAAGCATGTAATCAGGGTCTGCTGAGAATGGTTAGCGGAGTCCCCTGTCCGAGAGGCCTTTAACTCCCACCTCCGGCAGAGCTACAACCACATCCCGGAGGAGGCGGGGGACATAGAATCCGAATGGGCCATGTTTCGTGCCTCCATTATTGCTGAGGCGGCAGCCCATAGCTGTGGTCGTAAGGTCGTCAGTGCTTGTCGTGGTGGTAATCCCCGAACCCGGTGGTGGACACCTGTGGTGAAGGGGGCCGTCCAGCTGAAGAATGAGTCCTATCGGGTTTTATTAGCCTGTGGGGCCCCACAAGGCAGCAAACAGGTACCAGCAGGCCAAACCTGCTGCAGCCGAGGCTGTCACAGATGCAAAATCTGGGGCGTGGGAGGAGTTCGGTGAGGGCCTGGAGAGTGATTATTGGTTGGCCTCAAAAAGGTTCTGGACCGCCATCCAACGCCTTAGGAGGGGGAAGCAGTTCTCCAGAAACACTGTTTAAAGTGGAGGTGAGGAGCTGCTTACCTCTACTGGGGATGTTGTCGAGCGGTGGAGGGAATACATTTTGAGGACCTCCTCAATCCCACCGACACGTCCTCCATCCCTGGGGGTTTGGGTGGTGGTCCGCCCATCACTGGAGTGGAGGTCACTGAGGTTGTCAAAAAACTCCTCGGTGGTCGAGCTCTGGGTTGGACGAGATCTGCCCAGAATATCTCAGGGCTCTGGATGCTGTAGGACTGTCTCGGATGACACATCTCTGCAACATCGCAAGGTCATTGGTGGCTGTACCTCTGGATTGGCAAACTGGGGTGGTGGTCCAGATTTTTAAGAAGGGAGACTGGAGGGTGTGTTCCAATTATCGGGGAATTACACTCCTCAGCCTACCTGGGAAAGTCTATGCAGGGGTACTAGAGAGGAGGGTCCAACCGATAGTCGAACCTTGGATTCAGGAGGAATAATGTGGTTTTCGTCCTGGCCGTAGCACTCTTGACCAACTGTACACGCTCCACAGGATTCTGGAGGGGGCATGGGAGTTTGCTTAATCTGTCCACATGTGCTTTGTGGATTTGGAGAAGGCTTTCGACCATGTCCCTCGAACGATCTTGTGGGGCGTGCTCCAAGAGTATGGCGTTTCGGCCCGTTGCTACGAGCCATTCGGTCGCTGTATCACCAGAGCTAGAGTTTGGTCCATATTGGCAATAACAGGTCGAATTCATTTCCGGTGGGAGTTGGAGTCTGCCAAAGCTGTCCTTTGTCACCGATTCTGTTCATAATTTTTATGGACAGAATTTCTAGGCGTAGTCGAGGCATTAAGGGATTCTGGTTTGGTGGCCATCAGATCTCGTCTCTGCTTTTTGCAGAGGATGTTGTCCTTTTGGCTTCATCAAGTCGGAACCTCCAGCTCTCATTGGAGCGATTCACAGCCGAGTGCGAAGCAGCCAGAATGAGGATCAGTACCTCCAAGTCTGAGGCCATGGTTCTCAGTCAGGTCGGGAATTAGGTCCTGCGCCAAATGGAGGAGTTTAAGTATCTTGGGGTCTTTTTCACGAGTGAAGGAAGAATGGAGCGAGAGATCGACAGACGGATTGCTGCAGCCTCTGAGCTGAGCCGCAAAGTGAAGCTCTCAATTTACCAGTCAATCTGCGTTCCAACCCTCACCTATGGTCACGAGCTTTGGGTAGTGACCGAAAGAACAAGATCACGGATACAAGCGGCTGAAATGAGCTTCCTTTGCTGGGTGGCGGGGTTCTCCCTTAGTGATCAGGTAAGAAGCTCTACCATCCATGGAGAGCTTCGAGTAGATCCGCTGCTCCTCCGCATTGAGAGGGGCCAGTTGAGGTGGCTCGGGCATCCGGTCAGAATGCCTCCCAGACGCCTCTCTGGTGTGGTGTTTTGGGCATGTCCAACTGGGAAGACACCCCGGGGTCGACCTAGAACACGCTGGAGGGACTGTCTCTTGGCTTGTCTGGGACCGCCTCTGTGTTCCTCCGAGAGAGTTGGAGTCGGTGGCTGGGGAGAGGGATGACTGGACCTCCCCCATCTACTCTGCCCTCAGATACATGTACACTTGATTATAGGCCAGTCCACAAAGTTGCTCCCTTCTTTTCTTTTCTTTTCTTTTCTTTTCTTTTATTGTTTATTGATTTATACTATTTATGTATCTATTTATTTATTTACTTATATAATATATATGTACGTGTGTATGTTTGTACTTGTATCTATTTTTGCACCCCCTACTGAGAGTACCTCAAGAGCCTGTAACAGTGAATTTCTCCATTGTGAGATTAATAAAGCTGTATCTTAATATTATCTTAATCTTAATCTTAATCTTTGCTTAGGTTGCTGCCCCCGCAACTCGACTCTGGACTTAGTGGAAGATGATGATGATGATGATGATGATGATGATGATGATGGTCTTGGCTTTGGAGTGTTCTGATGGTGGACACTGCTACTGTTAGCCATTCAAAGTTATCACCAGCTACTAACTCAATGGAGGTAAGCTGGTTCTGAAATTAATTCATTGTTGCCTGTGTCGAGTCCAATGAAGCTTGTATTGTTCTAATAGCATTTTGATGAAAAAAAAAATCCTCCTTGAGTGAAGCTCTCTGTTTTGTGAATTTCACAAACCTTTGGTCCATATCTACCTTTGTGGCTGACATGGTGTTTCGGATGTTAAAGGAGTGCCTGATGGAGGGTTAATCCCTGAAAATTATGCTAGTTTTGAAGCAGCACGTGTTGCCAGAATTTGTGCATTGTTAGCTGATGTTGTGTTTCAAGAGTTATTCATTTTGTGAAAAATAAGTTTAAATAATTTCAGCAGTAAAGATTATAATGAGGTTTTGGCAAAGAAATCCTCAAAAAGAATCATGAAAATCAAACTTGCAGCATTTGTGTGCACACCCTCATGAGTGGATATTTTCATCAGTTCTGTTCAATACATGAAGCCATGATACATGAGCAGAATAGAGAGAGCTGCACTGTACAACTTCAATATAAATACAAAAATATTTTATAATGGGAACCCACATAGTGTTCTGTCATTATATGATCTCTCATCATATGATTATCATTTTTACATCTGAAGTGTAATTATTAATTAGACGTTTATTTCCACAGTACCTTCACATGTTGGCGTTTCTGCTGACCAGTTGCCGGTCTTCATGCAGGTGAGTGTTTTTTCTCCTCTCAGTACGTAACCTTCCCCACAGGTCACAGCACACAATGAACGGAAGGAGGAATTTCCCAGTGGATCAGTACAGGTCATATGACCTTTGTCAGGTATCACAAGCGAGTCACAGGTTACAGCTGGAATGAAATATACAATGTTAATTATTAATGGAGGACATGTGACCTGAATTTGAAATATGTATTACTTTCAACAATTCCAAATTGTTACTTGTGCAATTGTTATAAGTTGTTAGAACTTGGAGTACTAATCCGATATATACAGTTGGCCCTTGACTATTCACTGTTTTGCACTTGCGCCCCCGCACATTCGCGGATTGCCGAGTAACTCTAACGTGATTCAAATTCAGCCAGTGGCTGTTCTCCCTCCTGCTGATTGGTTGAGATGATGTATACGCACCTTTTTTCTTATTCGCGCACACTTTGTGCATGTGCTTTGTTTTGTGTGTGTTTTTAAATTACAATTAAGCTCCGTCATGCCACCCAAATGCTGCACACCTTCTCAGGCTTCTGGTAAGGCGCCGACGCGCTCAAAAAAGGTAATGACGTGGCATGAAACAGTAGAACTGCTTGATATGCTTCAGGAAGGAAAAAGTTATGCTGCAGTAGGGTGCAATTATAAAGTGAATGAAAGTACAGTTCGCTACGTAAAGAAAAATGAAAAGGCAATCAGATCTAGTGTAGTATTGAGTTTTTGTGGAAGTGCTCAGAAGGTGAATTGTACGAAACAAGGTAATCATCAGAATGGAAACTGCCTTAGCGTTCTGGATACTTCTAGTTCTATAGTACTGTACAGTATTACACTGTTTTAGAGTTATTATTCCAGCACACTACCTAAGTTAATGTTTAGAATGTTTGCGTGTGAGATTTTATGTTCTGTAGCATGTTTATTCAAGTTTATCCTTTTGATATCCAGTATTTACACTTCATGTGAATATAATGCAATTTAAAGTAAATATAATGCAATGCATCCCTCTTGTGGGCATTTTTGAAAATTGAAAACAGTGCATAATGTTTAAAGAAAAAGATTATAATACTTCACTTCGTGTCTTTATATATATATATATATATATATATATATATATATATATATATATATATATATATATATATATATATATATATAAAATGTTCACATTATTACATTATTTTTCTTAATCATTACAAAATTGTATTACATTACTACTGAATTAATGACTAAGACTGTCTATAGAATGTGTTTAAGAAGTATATTTTAGTGCATGTTATAGATACATAGTATTTTACTTCCGGTTGGTTATTCGTGCATGCAATATGATACATAGGGTTTTACTTCCGGGCACAGAACTCATGGATTATCTTGATTCGCGGGAGGGGCCGGAACCAAACCAAAATGAAATGTAAGGGTGTGTTTTTAGGCCCCTCCTCTTCTCCCTCTTCATACATGACTATTCTCCTACTCACACCTCTGTCCTAGGTTTGATTACAGATAACAATCTAACAATCAGATAACAGCCTAAAGGAAGGAGGTCCTGCATCTGTGACGATGGTGCGACAACAACAATCTATAAAAAATACATATCTAAAAAAAAAGGGGGGGGGGGGATAATGGACTTTGGGAAATTGAAACAAACTGAGCACCCTGCCCTCTAAATTGATGGAGATGAGCTGGAGAGGGTGGAGTGCTTCAAGTTTCTTGCAGCCCAAATCTCTGCTGACTTCACCTGGACCACAAACATCTCCCACCAGATGAAGAAAGTACAAAAGGATGTACTTCCTCATGAAACTCGGACAAGCTTATATACCCAAACCCATACTGACGAACTTTTATTGATCTACCATAGAGAATCTCTTGACTTACTCATGTACATTGTTGTTCAGGAGCACTACCCTCCTCGAGGACATATACACTGACAGATTTCCAAGGAGAAACAGTGAAATTATCACTGTCCTCATACACCCCGGACACCTCCCTTTCTTGAGTCTGTTAGTTTTTGTTTTTAATGTCCTATACCTTTTTCTGGAGGGGAGAGTGGAGAATGGGAGGTGTCCGGGGTGTATGGGGTCAGTGATAATTTCACTGTCTCTCCTCAAGAACATTTACACTGACAGATTTCCAAGGAGAGAGTGAAATTATCACTGACCCCATACACCCCGGACACCTCCCATTCTTGAGTCTATTAGTTTTTGTTTTTAATGTCCTGTACCTTTTCCCAGAGGGGAGAGTGGAAAACGGGAGTTGTCCGGGGTGTATGGGGTCAGTGATAATTTCACTGTCTCTCCTCAAGGACATTTACACTGACAGATTTCCAAGGAGAGACAATGAAATTATCACTGACCCCATACACCCCGGGTACCTCCCGTTCTCCACTCTCCCCTCCAGAAAAAGGTATAGGACATTAAAAACAAAAACTAACAGACTCAAGAACAGCTTTGACCCACAAGCTGTTAAACGTATAGCTACCACCATCACCACCACTGCCATCACCACCACCATGATCGCCACATCCATCTCATACACACACATACACACACACACACACACACACACACACTCACACACACACACACACACACTGACGGAATAACCATCATTCAGGCCATCTTCATGGACAGTACTCATGTCCATGTTTAAGTATAATACTCATGTTTAAGTAAAATATGCATGCTTAAATGGAATACTCATGCTGAAGTTTCAACTGCAATACTCATATTTAGAGCAGGCCTTGAAAATTATAACATTTTAGCACCATATAATTAACAGCTCTACCTCTTACCCGGTGTACTAGTACCAGTATATCAGGAACCTTTGACATCATTCTCTCTTCTGTATATGTATGAATAGGTGTATACAGACGCTCCCCACCATATGAACGAGTTCCCAGAGGGTCGTTTGTTAGCTGAATTTGTTCACAAGTTGCTACAGGGCATTCTTTAGATATGTTCTATATGGATACGGTATAGATTTTATTCAATTTCTATTTCTAAGGTACTTTTTCTTCAATTTCCTCATCACTACTGTAGTAACAATAATTAAGTTTTAGTCAACAATTTTATTAATACAGTAAAAAGATTTTTAGTAAATAATAATAATATTACATGATGATCATATAATATAATGTAATAATATTATACAATGATAATATTATATGTGACATGTTCCACTGAAAGCAGGTGCTTGTCACAAGTAACACACGGAGCTTGGAGATGAAGCGCGGCTTATCCAGACTTCCGATCTTTCAAGTGAGCAAGTGAAGGTTGAGTACTAAACAAATATTCAAAGCGCACTTGCTCACCTGAAAGATCGGCAGTCTTACCCATGATTGCAGTTTTGAGTAATGAACCAGGCTGGGAGTTTTTAAAAGCCTCAGGAATCTTTTGCAGGTGTTTAGAGTTAATTCGTTGAATCAAATGATTAAGTTAATAGCTCGTTTAGAGTACCTGAACATGATATGCTAATTATTTGAGATAGGAATTTTGGGTTTTCATGAGTTGTATACCAACAGTATTAAAACAATAAAAGACCTGAAATATTTCAGTTGGTGTGCAATGAATATAAAATATATGAAAGTTTAATTTTTATGAGTACATTACAGAGAATAATGAATTTTATCACAATATGCTAATTTTTTGAGGACTATATATATATATATATATATATATATATATATATATATATATATATATATATACATATATACATATATACAGATACATATATACATATATATATATACATATATATATATATATATATATATATATATATATATATATATATATATATATATATATATACATATATATATATATATATATATATATATATATATATATATACATATATATATATATACATATATATATATATATATATATATATATATATATATATATATATATATATATATATATATATATATATATATATATATATATATATATATTACATTATATTACATTGCATGCTTACATTGAGTTGCAGACTGACCCCTCCTACATCTCCAAGCATAAAAGATTCAATGCACTGCAGGCAAAGGCCTGTCCGACTGATGCAGGACCAGTGGTGGCAGGATAAAGTGTCCGAAGTCCAGCACTACACAGATACCCACAACTCCAAGAAATTCTTCAGTGCTCTGAAGACGGTTTTTGCCCCTCCACATCAGGCTGCTCCCCATTATTGTCATTGGACGGTTCTACCCTGATCAAAGGCCAAGAGGGCTTGAGCAGGTGCTGGCAAGAGCACTTCAGTAACCTGCTTAAATGACCCTCATCAGTTGACACAGATGCCCTGAAACAGATCCCCCAGCAGCCAATGCAAGATTTGCTCGCAGAATACTGTCGTTATGATCTTTGCCATGAGACAACACCAAAAGAAGTGCATTGAACAAAACATGCCCCTATTCTCTGTCTTCATAGATCTGACCAAGGCATTTGATACGGTCATTAGAGAGGCCCTCTGGACAGTCTTAGAATGCATCAGTTGCCTGCCAAAGTTTTTATTGATGATCAGACTTTTCCATGACGGCATGACTGGCCAGGTCCTCTCCAGTGGGAATGTGACAAAAGCCTTCACAATCAGCAACAGTGTGAAGCAGGGCTCTGTCCTAGCTCCAGTCCTGTTTCATGTGTTCTTCACCTGCATACTGTCCCATGCCATGCAAGACCTTGAAAAAGGGGTCTACATTCACTACCATTTGCATGGCTCCCGTCGGCCTGCGTCATCTCACTGCTAAGACAAAGAGCCTGCACACACTCCTTCAAGAAGTCCTCTTTGCTGATGACTGCATTCTTGTGGCCCACACAGAATCTGACCTGCAGATGGTGCTGGACTGCTTCTCTGAGGCCTCCAGACTCTTTGGCCTGACCATGAGTCTCGGCAAGATGGATGTATTTCAACAACCTGCACCAAACACTCACCCTCCTGCACCCAGCATTGTCATTGACGACACCCCACTTGCCAATGTTGAACATGTCAAGTACCTGGGAAGCACCATTTCCAGTGATGGCTCCCTGGACAAAGAAATCACCTCTAGAATCGGCAAGGCTAGCCAGTCGCTGGGCAGACTCCATACCCGAGTGCTCCACCAACACAGTCTCTGGCTATCAACAAAACTGAAGATCTACAAGGCTGTGGTACTCCCGTCCGTCCTCTACAGTTGTGAAACAAACATGGACCCCGTATCGCAGACATGTCAAAATCTGAAGCACTTCCACATGCGAACTCGTCCACATGCGAGCTTGTTCATTTCATCCTCAGAATTAGCAGGCAGAACCACATCACCAACCTGAAGGTCCTAGTGCGTGCCAACTCCACTAGCATTGAGTCTATGCTTATCAAGGCCTAACTTTGATGGGTGGGGCATGTGATTAGAATAGAGGAGTTCAGGGTGCCAAGATGCCTGATGTATGGTGAGCTCCAGCCCGGCAAGAAAAACCTAGGCCTCCCAAAGCTGAGATACAAAAACACTGAAAGCAAACAATGGTGTCAAGTCAAGCCAAAGGAACTGGAAGAGCATGCTATGGACAGACCAGAATATAGAGCCTTAATCCACAAAGCTGCTACCAACCAAAGAAGCACAATGCCAGAAGCTCACTGCTGCCAAAGAAAAGCAACACATACGAGTAGCTGCATCAGCAGTGATTACTACAATGAACATCCAATGCCCCCACTATTCAAAACTCTGCATCTCCATAGGACTGCAGAGCCACCTTCGCATACATCATGTGTGTGTGTGTGTGTGTATTTATATATATATATATATATATATATATATATATATATATATATATATATATATATAGTGGTATGAAAAAGTATCTGAACCTTTTGGAAAAGGCCGTGTATCTGTCATCTTAATAAATGGATAAGTTGATGAATATTCTGATAAAAATTCTTGCCTTCTTTTCATCGCCATTTTGTGTTTCCAACGATGATCAGCTATGGTCACCATGAAGTGTATATAAGATAGTCACTGATTTCTGGAAACGGACCACCTTGCTGTCGATTAATGAATCATGTACAGTGGTATAAAAAACCTTTTGGAATTTCTTACATTTCTGCATAAAATCACCATCAAATGTGATCTGATCTTTATCAAAATCACACAGATGAATAAATAGTGTCTGCGTTAACTAAAACCACCCAAACATTTATAGGTTTTCATATTTCAATGAGGATAGCTTGCAAACAATGACAGAAGGGGGAGGAATAAGTAACTGAACCCTCTGCCTAAGGATACTTAAAGAGCAATTTAAACCAATTTTTACCAAACAATTTAAGTGAGGTGTGTGCCCAATCACTGATGAGTGGCTTAAAGCTGCCCTGCCCACTATAAAACACACACCTGGTAAGAATTGTCTTGATAAGATAAGATACAGATAAGATACAGCTTTATTAATCTCACAATGGAGAAATTCACTGTTACAGGCTCTTGAGGTACTATCAGTAGGGGGTGCAAAAATAGATACAAGTACAAACATACACACATACATATATTATACAAGTAAATAAATAAATAGATACATAAATAGTATAAATTACTAAACAATAAAAGAAAAGAATGGAGCAACTTTGTAGACTGGCCTATATTAAAGTGTAATGTATCTGAGTGCGGAGTAGATGGGTTGATATGGTTCACAGTCAGTGGGGTAGATGTGGTTGATTAAAGTGCTGGGTTTTTATTGCACATAACCGGTATTTTCACAGACAGTTACAAAGTGGCGTTGTACAGTCTGATAAGCGGTGGGAATGAGCGACCTGCGGTAGCGCTCCTTCCTGCACTGAGGATGTCTCAGTCGTCCACTGAAGGAGCTGCTTAGCTCCTCTACAGTCTGGTGCAGTGGGTGAGAGCTGTTGAACAGGATGGATGTGAGCTTTGCTACCATCCTCCTCTCACTCACCTCCTCCACAGAGTCCAGTGGGCAGCCGAGGACAGAGCTGGCCCTCCTGACCAGCTTGTTCAGTCTCTTTCTGTCCCGCTCTGTGCTGCCCGGGGCCCAGCAGATGGCAGCGTAGAGGATTGCAGAGGCTACCACAGAGTCATAAAATGTCCTGAGCAGAGGTCTGCATATGCCGAAGGACCTGAGTCTCCTCAGAAGGTGGAGGCGACTCTGGCCCTTCTTGTACAGGGCGTTGGTGTTGTGGGACCAGTCCAGTTTATTGTTAAGGTGAACACCCAGGTACTTGAAACTGTCCACTGTCTCAATGTCCTGTCCCTGGATGTTCACTAGTAAATGTGTGTGTGTGTGTGTTTGAGTGCTTCTCCTGAAGTCGACCACCATCTCCTTCGTCTTCCTAGTGTTCAAGCACAGGTGGTTGCGCTCACACCAGTCCACGAAGTCAACGATGACCGACCGGTACTCCAGCTCGTTCCCCTCTGACACACGGCCCACGATGGCGGAGTCGTCCGAGAACTTCTGGAGGTGGCAGCTGTTTGTGTTATATATGAAGTCCGAGGTATAGATGTTAAAAAGGAAGGGTGAGAGGACGGTGCCCTGCGGTGCCCCCGTGCTACAGACTACCACCTTTGACTTACAGCCGCACGTACTGTGGACGGTTAGTAAGGTAGTCAATAATCCAGGCAGCAAGATGCCCGTCCACTCCCACGTCCTCCAGCTTCCCCCGCAGGCGCGCTGGCCTGATGGTGTTGAAGGCGCTGGAGAAGTCAAAGAACATGACCCTCACAGCGCTGCCGGCGATCTCCAGGTGGGTGAGTGCCCGCTGCAGAAGGTAGATGACGGCGTCTTCTACTCCGATGTTGGGCCTGTAGGCAAACTGCAGCGGGTCTAGGGTGGGGCTCACCATAGAGCGGAGGTGTTCAAGGAGGAGCCTTTCCATGGTCTTAATGAGGTGGGAGGTCAGGGCGACAGGTCTGTAGTGGGCTGGTTCCTTCGCTTGTGCTGTTTTGGGAACTGGAACCACACAGGAGGTCTTCCAGAGGACTGGAACCTTCTCCAGGCTGAGGCTCAGGTTGTACAGGTAGCATAGTACCACACAGAGCTGGTCTGCGCAGGTCCTCAGCAGCCTGGGACTGATGCCATCAGGTCCTTCAGATTTCCTCTGATTTAGTCGCCTCAGCTGTCTCCTCACCTGGTCTGATGTGAGGGAGAGGGGGGGCTGGTGTGGGCTGCAGAGGGAGGGGATGTGTCTGTCGGGCTGTAGCAGTCAAGTGAAGTTGGCCTGGGGAGGGGAGGTGTCAGCTGGTCTGGAGACGTGTGAAGAGGAGGAGGCAGGGAGGGGTGCAGAGGGGAGGGGAGAATCAAACCTGTTGAAGTAGCAGTTTAGTTCATCCGCCCAGCGCTGGTCACCATCAGCTGTCCCTCTGACACTCTGCCCAAATCCAGACATGGTCTTTAGTCCTCTCCAGACGTCCTGCACGTTGTTCTGAGCCAGCTTCTCCTCCATCTTCTTCCCATAGTCCTTCTTTGCCCTCCTGATCCTCCACTGGAGCTCACGCTGGACCTTCTTCTGCTCCTCTCTGTCCCCCGAGATGAAAGCCCTCTTTTTCTGGTTCAGGAGGACTTTGAGCTCAGGGGTGACCCATGGGTGGTTGTTGGAGAAGCACCGTACCCTCCGTGTTGGCACAGTGCTGTCCACGCAGAAGTTCATGTAGTCGGTGATGCAGTGTGTGAGGCCGTCGATGTCATCACCAAAGGAGTTACAGAGCATGCTCCAGTCTGTGGTCTGGAAACAGTCCCTAAGCCTCTCGTTGGTCTCCTCGGTCCACACTTTCACAGACCTCTTCTGTGCAGGTTCCTTTCGCACCCTGGGTGTGTATTGGGGGAGCAGGTAGACCAGGTTGTGGTCTGATCGTCCCAGTGGGGAGGGGAGGAGCTGTAAGCGTCCTTCACATTTGCATACAGTAAGTCCAGTGTTTTATTATCTCTTGTGGCGCACTTCACGTGTGCGTGAACGTCGGAAGAGAGGCGGAGAGAGGGCGTGGTTAAAGTCCCCGCTGATCAGAATCATGGCGCGGGGTGACGAGTCTGTGTCTGATTAACGGCGCTGTGTAGACGCTCACACGCGGCCGCCGCATCAGCCGAGGCGGAATGTACACGCATAAACACAATCACGTGTGAAAACTCCTCGGTAGATAATATGGCGCGGCGCTTACCGCGAGCAGCTCCACGTCCAGCGTGCACAGCTGGTCCTTCACGTGCACGTTTGCCGGGTGGCACCATCGTTCATTCACATAGACCGCCACGCCCCCTCCTTTCTTCTTACCGCTCTCCGTTACACTCCGATCTGCACGCGCGAGTGTAAATCCGTTAAGAGAAACCACAGAGTCCGGTGTGAGTTCATTCAGCCACGTCTCTGAGAAACACATGAGGCTGCAGTCCCGGTACTGCCTCTGCTGCCGGGTCAGCGCCGCCAGCTCCTCCGTCTTGTTGGCGATCGCGCGAACATTTCCCATGATGACAGAGGGAACACATGTCCTCCGCGTCTTTCGTCCCCCTCTGCAGCCTCTCCTTTTCCTCCGTATTTCCAAAGGAACAACGGGCTTTTCCGCGTGAAGGAGGGCAGGGGCGCGCAGGCCGAGGAGGGTCTCACGTGTGTAAGACCTGCGTTGCTCAGAGCCGTCGGTGAATGAGTTTCCTGACGCCGATCCAAAAAGTGAAAATAAAAGTGCACAGAAGAACAAAAGCATCATGAAAGTATGTTTTCCAGATGCAGGATTGAAGAAAGAAAAAGAAAATTTGAAAAAAGATAAAGAAACACGCCTATATACAATAGAAAAGAGAAAAAAAAGAAAAATAAACTGAAGAGCTCCTGTAACTGGCTGCAGGTCACCCGGCGCCATCTTGAAAAAGTATTGAAAAAGTAGTGATAGAAGCATTGTCTGATGCGCACCATGGCTCGCTCAAAAGAGCTGTCTGAAGACCTGCGATCAAGAATTGTTGATTTGTATAAAACTGGGAAAGGATACAAAACCATCTCTAAAAGTCTGGATGTTCATCATTCGACAGTCAGAGAAGTTGTCTACAAATGGAGAGAGTTTGGCATTGTTGCTTCTCTCCCAAGGAGTGGCCGTCCCCCAAAGATGACGCCAAGAGTTCAGCGCAGAATACTCAGAGAGGTAAAAAAAAAACCCTAGAGTGTCTGCTAAAGATTTACAGAAATCACTGGCACAGTCCAAAATCTCTGTGCACACATCAACTACAAAACAAATGGCCAAGAATGGTGTTCATGGGAGGACCCCAAGGAGGAAGCCACTGCTGTCTAAAAAAACATTGTTGCTCGTTTAATGTTTGCAAAAAGGCACTAGGACACTCCACAGAAGTTTTGGAAAAATATTTTGTGAACCGATACAACCAAACTTGAATTGTTTGGGAGGAACACACAACGTCATGTGTGGAGGAAAAATGGAACAGCTCACCAACATCAACACCTAATCCCCACCGTGAAGCATGGTGGAGGGTGCATCATGGTTTGGGGCTGATTTGCTGCCTCGGGGCATGGACAACTTGCAATCATTAATGGAAAAATGAATTCAAACGTTTATCAGGATGTTTTGCAGGAAAACCTGAGGCCGTCTGTCAGACAGTTGAAGCTAAACAGAGGATGGATGCTGCAAACAAGACAATGGTCCAACAGTCATACCTCACCTTATGAAATTAATTCGTTCCAGATGTGCTTTCGTAACAGGATTTTTTTTTTTTTGTCAGTAGAGCCGCATTTTACATGTAAAATTTCTTTTATTCATGCTGACGGAATGATGGCTGCCTCCTCCTCGACCTCCTCTTTGCTGAATTCCTCGTGCATTGCTGAGCATTGAATGACCTCCAGCTCCTTCAGCTCCTCCCTTGAGAATTCTTCTTGGTGTTTCTCGACCAACTCTTCAATGTCCTCAATGACCTCCCGCCCCATGGCCTTTCCCAGCAACACAATTTCATCCAGCGCAGGCTAAGTTTTAGGTTGAGGCTTGCCCTCCACCTTGACTTCAAATTCCTCGAAGTTTCTCGGAGCAATATCATGTTTCCACAGCTTCCTCCAAGCAGCATTAAGGGTACAATGGGTCACCTCCTACCAAGCCATGTCAATTAACTTCAAGCACACAATTATGTCAAAGTGGTGCTCCCAAAATTCACAAAAGATAAGCTGGGTATTTTCCGTGATGTCAAAGCACTCTTAAAAAGAAATTTTGTATAGTTTTTTAAAATTTAAATGACTTGCTGGTCCATAGGCTGGAGGAGAAGGGTGGTGTTTGGAGGAAGGTACAGCACCTTGATAAAGGAGAACTCCTCCAGGATATCATCTTCAAGGCCGGGTGGGTGGGTGGTGGCATTGTCAAGAATCATCACACTTGAGGGGGAGGTTCTCTTCGAAGAACTTCGAATGGCAGGGCCAAACACCAAGTTCACCCACTCAAAAAAAATTGTCGGGTGACCCAGGTCTTGGCGTTGGCCTTCTACATAACATTAAGTTTCTTCTTCAGAATTTTCTGAGCTTTGAAGGCTCAGGTATTTTCCAAGTGGTACACTAGCAGGGGCTTAATCTTGAAATCGCCACTGGCTATACAACTGAGAGCAAGCATAAGGCAATCCTTTATGGGCTTGTGGCCTGGCATTTTCGAGTCCAGTCTCGTCGCAATTAAAAACTTGCTGTGGAATGTACCCATCTTCCACGACAAGTTGTTAGAATTTTTTTTATAAATTCTTCTGCCGCCTTCTGGTCTGAACAGAGTGGATCCCAGTCCTTTTATTAAATGTCTGAAACTACCCACGCGATGCTTTAAAGTCCGGGGGTGCTTGATGTTCCGAAGAACCCTCACCCTCCTTCAAAAGGTCACTAAATATGGTGGTTGCTTTTTCAGAAATAATTGCCTCCGTCACTGTATCTCCTGCAATTTATTTCTCCTTTATCCAAAGGAGTAACAATCTCTCTATCTTGTCGTTTAGTGACGACCTCATTTTCGATATCACACAGAGGCCTTTCGAAGGGGTCATCGCTTTTAAGGCCTCCTTCTGCTTCAATATCTTACCGATGGTAGACAAGTTTCGGTCATATTCCTTTGCGATATCACACAAGCCACTTTCATATTTTTTTATCATCTCCTGTTTTACTTCTATTGATAACAGAGCCTGCTTCTTCTTTTCACTCGCACCGGGAATTGTACTGGATCTTCCTTTCCTTTGGATGCTATCAGCAAGGCAAAGAGGGGGGACTTGATGTCTGAGCAGCCCAAGTTCTCCATAGTTTCCGTCCAGGCTCGTAGTGCACTGGAGAGGACACTGGAGAGGACACTCCAGCGTTGATGCAAGACTTCGGCTCAACACGGGAAGTAGCAGTTACCGGTTAAAAGCTCATTCCGATTGGCGTAGGATATGGGCGCCTGGGGCTACTTCCGACAGTGGGAGAGACCATCGTGGACAGCTACCACCCACTCCAAGCTGGGCAGCCCCCAGCCAGTAAGGTGCTGTCCCGCCACAGCTCGCCTGCCTTGCTGGGTGCGTAGGGCTTAGGGACTGACCATCCCGACAAGCAAGCTGTAAATGCTGCACCAGGCAGACAAAAACAGTTGAATACAAAGACTCCAGCTCTTCGAATAGCAAGCTGGAACATACAGACAATGTTTCCTGGACTGACAAGTGATCTTCAGCAAATTTACGATGCCCGCAAGACTGCAGTCATCGACCATGAACTGACACGCCTGAATATCGACATTGCTTGTCTACAGGAAACACGCTGACAGTGGTATTATCAAAGAGGCCAACTACACCTTCTACTGGCAGGGCCTGCCACAAGACGACCCGAGACTGCATGGTGTAGGTTTCGCTGTGAAAAACTCGCTGACTACGGCTATTGAACCTCCTACTAGTGAATCAGAGAGAATCCTTACTTTACGCCTCTCTACAACTGCAGGCTTTGTAAATTTCCTCAGCATCTATGCACCAACACTCAGTTCCACCCCAGAGGCTAAGAACCAGTTTTACGAGGCTCTGGATGATGAAATTTCCAGGATCCCCAGCACTGAAGGACTTTATCTACTAGGAGACTTCAATGCTAGAGTGGGCGCCGACTGTGACACCTGGCCTTCCTGCCTTGGTCACCATGGCATAGGCAGGATGAATGAGAATGGACAGAGGTTGTTGGAACTGTGCTGCCATCATGGCCTGTGTGTAACAAATACATACTTCAAGTGCAAAGACCGCCACAAAGTATCCTGGAGACACCCCAGATCTTGCCACTGGCACCAGCTAGACCTTATCCTTAACCAGGCGCATGGATCTGAGCAGCGTTCTCCACACTAGAAGTTTCCATAGCGCAGACTGCGACACAGACCACACCCTCGTTGGAAGTAGGATAAGGCTGACAACAAAGAGGATCCATCACTCCAAAACTAAAGGCCTCCCACGCATCAACACCTGCTCCTCAAGGGATCCCCAGTGAATCCAACTGTTTCATGACACAGTCAAGGAGAAGTTGGCTTTGCAGACTCCTGGCAAAGAGATCAACAGCAAGTGGAGCTTCCTGAGAGATACTATCTACACAACAGCCCTCACCGCATTTGGGAAAAAAGAGCGCTGGAGTGTAGACTGGTACAAGGCATCATTGGGAGGAGATGCAGTCTGTGACAGAAGCCAAGAGGGAAGCCTTCCTAGCATACAAGCAAAACCCCAGCACCAGTACTCGGGACACCCTTAAACCTGCACGAAACAAGGCCCAGCAGACAGCCTGCCGCTGTGCAAACAACTTCTGGCGGAACTTCTGCAGCAAGATCCAGATGGCCCAACCACAATTAAGACTGCACCCTTAAAGACCAAGACTGGGGAGGTGATCACGGACCAAGGCAAGCAGCTTGAACGCTGGGTGGAACATTACCTGGAGCTGTACGCAACCAGGAATGTGGTGACTGATGCAGCGTTAAATGCCCTACCAAACTTACCTGTCATGGAGGATCTGGCTTACCTGCCTTCAGTGGACAAACTGGGCAAAGTCATTGATTGTCTGGCCTGTGGAAAAGCCCCTGGAAAGGATGGTATCCCCCCTGAAGTCTTGAAGAGTGGCAAGCCAGCACTCTCAAAGCCCTTTTGTATGCAGTAATTGTTTAAGAAACTGTCACTCTAGGGTGGGCCTTTACAGTCATTCCTGCAAATGCCTACCATAGCGCTACACCATCGTCTCTCGAGACGAACGGCTGCCAACGGGGATATATGTGTATGTAGGATATATGCATGTAAGATCCCTCTTTTATCAACATACCTTGAAAAGTTTCTGCAACTCTAAAAATGGGTGTTTAAAGACCTGTCACCAAACAAATGTATGTCAAATGTTGCAAAATAACAAAGAGTAAAATTCAAGATTTAAAATGCATCTAAAAACTAATTCTGTCACAAAATGGTTGAGAAACAACAGACAGAGCATATGATAATCACGTTGCCACTGATCCACTGCCATTAATGTGTGATGTCATAGGGTGGGCCTGAAACTGCGTAAACGAGTGAAAAATGGACATGGAAAGATTCTCTGAAAGTTCTTTTGAAATATTGGCCCTCAGCAAAGTTGAAGAATCAGCTAGTGGAGACTAAAGTTCTTGTGGAATAGATCCATACAAATTTGAGTTGTATTTTGACAATGATACTCATTGCAAAAATAGTAATAAATCAGATAAAGATTTGGGCTCATCACCAAACAACACCCCAAGTGTCAGCGACAATGGTCGGCTACAAAACACTGAATGTTAAGATATTTTCAATACTCTGCCAGAAAGATCATTTTATATTTTTAAATCGGTAAAAATTAAGATTTTTAGAATGAATATAATGGAGTAAAAATACTAAAATTCATCAAATGCTGTCAAATGCCAACTGCTCAAAAACAAACTTCCAGATTTGACCAGTTTTGACAGACCAACATGAAGAACAAGTGTATAGATTCAGATATTGGTTTATGTTTTTATTTTTTTAATTGTTTGAAATGAACTTTATGAGATCTTTGTCATCCTTGCTGCCTTCGGGGATGTTAAACATATTGAACAACATTCAAAATAAGACCTCGGATCTCGATGAGCGATTCTCAGTTTTGCCACACTGATCCAGAAGCAATTGGTCTTGGCTTTGGCGCATTCTGATGGTGGACACTACTACTGTTAGCTGTTCAAAGTTATCACTAGCTACTCACTCAGTGGAGGTAAGACGGTTCTGAAATGAATTCATTGTTGCCTGTGTCAAGTACAATGAAGCTTGTCTTGGTCTAACGGTGTTTTAAATAAAAACAGAAACATCCTCCTTGAGTGAGGCTCTCTCCCTGCAAAAATGTCCTATGGAAATTCTAAAGAAAAAAAAATCTAAAAATCGCATTCTATAGAATCGGGTACATAAGTCGTATATAGGATCCACCAATGGAATTTTTATAGGATTTTCTCTTTAAAATTTCGATAGGATATATATATATATATGTATTTTTTTTTTTTTTCCAGGGAAAATACAGTAATACTAGCCTCAAGATAGGGACACTGGTCTAACAAGCAGGCACTTATCTGATCAGTATTATTGCTCTAATTGCCTTTAATAAATGTGGAATAAACACGGAGGAAGTAAAATTTTCAAATTATTTATGTATCGATATAGGAAGGAAATTTGTCGAAACTAGTTAGAGTAATTATTATTACTCAATGTTTGACATTATAAACCACAAATTAAGAAAAAAGTGACTATACCTTCCCATCTGCATCAATATCATAGCCAAAAATCCTCTGCAACTGCACTTGGGGACTGTGTCTGCTTGGTGATGCAAACCTTTGCGGGAGCGTGACATGTAGGAGCAGGCCTAAGGCCAAGTGTATAACAAGCCACTGACACAATACGTTAAAAAAGTCTATCAACGATATTCGAAATCTAGTAAAACTTGTAGCTTGTTCGTCCGGGTAAGCCTTAATGTTAAGATGAAAAATTAAAAATTTGTGCCCATGTTCAATCCCCAAAGGTCTCGGCGAAAACGCTGCAGTACATATGATAAATGTTTTCCCCACAGTCACTTCAGCAATCAAGGGTGCTCATGATTTGCTGGTGTTGCCAGTTTGTTTACCATCACTGTGAGTATGCGCAGATTACCAACACCTCCCAATAGTTCCCCAAGCGTGTGTGTGTGTGTGTGTGTGTGTGTGTGTGTGTGTGTGTGTGTGTGTGTTTGTATGTATGTATATATATATATATATATATATATATATATATATATATATATATATATATATATACACATATATATATATATATATATATATAAATGCAGCCATGAGGCGGGGGGCACTAACCAGTGTCTCTCCCCTTATGTCAGTCCCAAGCCCGGATAAATGCAGAGGGTTGTGACAGGAAGGGCATCCAGGGTAAAACTTCTGCCACATTAAAAATGCAAATGGTCAAAACAAAATTCATACCGGATCGGTCGAGGCCCAGGTTAACAACGACCGCCATCAGTGCTGTCAACCAACAGGGTGCTGATGGAAATTGGACTACTGTTGGTCGAAGACGTTGAAGAAGGAGAGGCGGGAGGCGTGACCGTAGGCAGAGAGAGAAGAGGAAATGCGTGAGCCTAGGACTGAGAGTAGGGACTTTGAATGTTGGAACTATGCAAAGAAACGATAGAGAGCTGGCTGACATGATGCAGAGGAGGAAGGTAGGCATACTGTGTGTTCAGGAGACCAGGTGGAAAGGTAGCAAGGCTAGAAGCTTAGGAGCAGGGTTTAAGCTGTTTTATCACGGTGTGGATGGGAAGAGAAATGGAGTAGGAGTCATCTTGAAGGAGGGGTTTGTCAGGAATTTTCTAGAAGTGAAAAGAGTGTCAGACAGAGTGATGAGTCTCAAGTTAGAAATTGAAGGCATGATGTTCAATGTTGTTAGTGCTTATGCCCCACAGACAGGATGTGAGCTAGAAGAGAAGGAACGATTCTGGAGTGAGTTAGATGAAGTGATGCAGAGTACCCCCAGAGGTGAAAGAGTGGTCATTGGGGCAGACTTCAATGGACATGTTGGTGCAGGAAACAGAGGGGACGAGGAAGTGATGGACAGGTTTGGTATTCAGGACAGGAACACAGAAGGACAGATATTGATTGATTTTGCAAAAAAGGATGGAAATGGCTGTGGTGAATACTTTCTTCAAGAAGAAACAGAAGCATAGGGTGACTTATAAAAGCGGAGGTAGGAGCACACAGATAGACTACATCTTGTGTAGGTGATGTAATTTGAAGGAAGTCAGTGACTGCAAAGTAGTAGTGGGTGAGAGTGTTGCCAAACAGCATAGGATGGTGGTGTGCAGGATGACGCTGATGGTGAAAAAAGGTGAAAAAGGCAAAGGCAGAGCAAAGACAAAGTGGTGGAAGCTGAAAAAGGAAGAGTGTCGTGTTGTCTTCAAGGAGGAGTTGAAACAGACTTTGGGTGGTCAGGAAGTGCTTCCAGATGACTGGACAACCACAGCTAATGTGATCAGGGAGACCGGTAGAAGAGTACTTGGTGTGTCCTCTGGAAGGAAAGTAGATAAGGAAACTTGGTGGTGGAATGAGGAAGTGCAGGAGTGTGTACAAAAGAAGAGGTTAGCTAAGAAGAAGTGGGACACAGAGAGGACCGAAGAGAGTAAACAGGAGTACAGGGAGACACAGCGTAAGGCAAAGGTAGCGGTGTCAAAGGCCAAACAGAGGGCGTATGATGACTTGTATGATAGTTTGGACAGTAAGGAGGGAGAAAATGATTCATACAGGTTGGCACAGCAGAGAACTAGAGATAGGAAAGACATGCAGCAAGTTAGAGTGATAAAGGACAGAGAGGGAAATGTATTGACTGATGACAGAAGTGTGCTGGGAAGATGGAAAGAGTACTTTGAAGAGCTGATGAATGAGGAAAATGAGAGAGAAAAACGAGTCGAAGGGGTGACTGTTGAGGACCAGGAAGTAGCAAAGATTAGTGAGGGAGAAGTGAGGAGGGCATTGAAGAGGATGAAGAGTGGAAAGGCAGTTGGCCCTGATGACATACCAGTTGAGGTATGGAAGTGTCTAGGAGAGGTAGCAGTAGATTTTCTGACAAGAATATTCAACAAGGTCTTAGAAAGTGAGCAGATGCCGGAGGAATGGAGGAGAAGTTTGCTTGTGCCCATTTTTAAGAACAAGGGAGATGTACAGAGTTGTGGCAACTACAGGGTGATAAAGTTGATGAGCCATATGATGAAGTTATGGGAAATATACAAGATGGTGATGAGGCCAGCGATGTTGTATGGTTTAGAGACAATGGCCCTGGTTGAAAAGACAGGAGTCAGAGTTGGAGGTAGCAGAGATGAAAATGTTGAGGTTCTTTTTGGGAGTAACGAGGATGGATAGGATCAGAAATGACTACATCAGAGGGACAGCACATGTTAGATGTTTTGGAGACAAGTCAGAGAGGCTAGATTGAGATGGTTTGGACATGTACAGAGGAGGAATAGTGAGTATATTGGCAGTAGGATGCTGAGGTTTGAACTACCAGGCAGAAGGCCCAGAGGAAGACCAAAGAGAAGATTTATGGATGTGGTGAAGACGAACATGAAGGTCATTGGAGTAAGAGTAGAAGATGCAGAGGATAGGGAGAGATGGAGGCAGATCATTTGCTGTGGCGACTCCTGAAGGGAACAGCCGAAAGGAAAAGAAGAAGAAGAAGATATATATATATATTCTTCTTCCTCTTTTACTTTCGGCTGCTCCCTTCAGGGGTCGCCACAGCAAATCATCCGCCTCCACCTCACCCTGTCCTCCGCATCTTCTTATATATATCTGGCTGGCTGTCTTCCTTTCGGTTTTTTCTCTTTTACTCCGGAGTCGCCACAGCGAATCATCTGATTCACACGTTTGATTTGGCAGAGGTTTTTACGTCGGATGCCCTTCCTGTCACAACCCTTTTTAGGAAGGGACAGAAACATGCTGACGACTTTGCAGCCTACTCTTTACGAAAGTCAGCAATGGTTCTTTTACATGCCTCACACCATAGACAGTGAGAGACATGGCCCGCATTTGATAACCCAGTTCACTGCACTGAGGGGACAGTGACAACCTTGTGGAGAGTGGGACTCGAACCCCCAACCTTTGGCTCAGCGATCCAGCGCCCTATACCACTAGACCACCACTGCCCCAATATATATATATATATTGAAATTGCCAGTAATAAAGACTGAGGGAGGAGCACATTATATATATATATATATATATATATATATAAATTCAATTTTGCATTCTATAAAACTTAAGAGTTCCATTAACAACACCAGCTTTCTATTATGTAATTTCTATAGAGTATTTTGGAAAGAACTAAAGACCTTAATTAATCATGTCAATAGAAATTTGCTGTTCAGTAGAACTTAAACAAACTGCTATAGATTTTTTCCCTTAGAGTATTCTGTTCTATAGAATGTACATCACATTGCTATAGAACAGGGGTCGGCAACCGACGGCTCCGGAGCCGCATGTGGCTCTTTCACCTCTCTGATGTGGCTCCGTGGCTTTTAAAAATAATGAATGTATAGTTTATGATGGCCAACGGGTGCAAATGTACTTCAAAACCACTGCATCACCAAAAACAACTGCAAAAAGAAAATTCTGCTTATTTACTCACATTGGAAGCATCCACATCAGAAGCATCCGGTATCCAGCGGGTAACCTCGCAAAAAATTCTTTTAAGGTTGAAAATTACACAGATGAATATTAAGGGTCACAGGTGCAGGCGGATATTTATTTGGTGTGGGCGGGGTGATTTTTTGTGTGTTGTTGTAGACATGGCTATCATTATATTAATCAGCATTAATAGTCTCAGTGTTTTTGATCTGCTGTGTTGGTGGAGGGAGCATGCCACCAAACCCTTGTGCTCATGGCAAGGAGTGTTCTCGCCATCCCAGCAGCAACACAGCGAGCGAGAGAGATTTTTCTGCTGCTGGGGTTTGTCATCCAGGAACGGAAATCACAGCTGAAGTAAGAGCCAGTGGTTGAGATTTGGTTTATGCATGACAATCTCTCTCCCAGTGACAAAATAAAAGACTGGGTCTGTTTCAGTCTCCACTCTGAGAATGGGGCAACAGTGCAGTATTAAGCATTAATATTATTTTAAAGAATGTTGAGCAGGCTCCTTCTTAAACTAAGTCTTCATATACTTTTGTGTGTTGCTGTCGTTTTTTTTAATTTTTTAATTTACATGACAAAACACTGCTTAATTCTAATTAGGGTCGCAGAGAGGCTGGCGATTTTTTAAATCTAAATGTTTTTGTTGCAAGCAGAATTGTAATTTAATTGTCTCTGCAGTCATTTAAATTAATGCAACACATTGTTTTTTATATTAACATGAAGGAAAAAGTGGTAAAACATTATATGCAGTGCTATTTTATTTTAAATATCAAAAAAGGATTTGTGGCTCCTGGTGAGGAATTTTAAATGATCTGTTTCCGTGAAAAACTTTAGCCTGTTGAAAAGGTACATTTGAGTCAGCAGTGAGTCTGTAGGGTTTAGACAACAATCTTGCACTCAGTACAATCATAGTTTATCTTGACCTACTGGGAGACTGTGGGTCCACTTCCTCTGGAAGTTATAGTACATGCACTTTGAACACATCGACAGAAAGCCACTGTCACATTCAAATCAAACAGCACCATAAGCGAATATTTTTTATCAGTTCTGTCCAATACATGGAGCCATGATACATAAGCAGAATAGAGAGAGCTGCACTGTACAACTTCAATATAAATACGCAAACATTTTATAATGGGAACCAACAAAGGGTTCTGTCGTTATATGATCTATCATCATATGATTATCATTATTACATCTGAAATGCAATTATTTAACTGGACGTTTATTTCCACAGTACCTTCACATGTTGGCGTTTCTGCTGACCAGTTGCCGGTCTTCATGCAGGTGAGTGTTTTTTCTCCTCTCAGTACGTAACCTTCCTCACAGGTCACAGCACACTTTGAACGGAAGGAGGAATTTCCCAGTGGATCAGTACAGGTCATGCGACCATTCTCAGATATCACAAGCGGGTCACAGGTCACAGCTGGAATGAAATATCCAATGTTAGTTATTTACCAAGCATACATGAAGTGAATTTCAAGTATCTAATACTTTCAACAATTTCAAATTGTTACTTGTGCAGCTAAGTGGGTTATCAAAGGCGGGCCATGTCTGTCACTATCTATGGTGAGAGGCATGTAAAAGAACCATTGCTGACTTTCGTAAAGAGTAGGCTGCAAAGCCGTCGGCGTGTTTCTGTTCCTTGCTAAAGGGTTGTGACAGGAAGGGCATCCGACGTAAAAACCTCTGCCAAATCAAATGTGCGAATCAGATGAATCGCTGTGGCGACTCCCGAGTAAAAGGGAAAAAGCCGAAAGGAAGACAGACTTGTGTAATTCTTATTTTTTATTATTTATTCTTATTCTAAATTGTCTCCTTATATATATAGATAGTGGGTATGCGGGTATACTGTTATATCGCAGTGAGTTTGACTGTTATATCTCTGGGAGTTTAACGTCCCAGCCCTGCATAGTTGAAACACACTGCTGCTTTGTGGAATAGGTTTCTTTAACCAAAGGCTAAGAGAGTAAACCCTAACAGAAAATCATGTGACTGTGGTTACATTGAGGGTGATTGCTACCTGGAACTCCCAGTATCTTTTGGCCAACCACTGCAGGGACTAATATACTGTGCCTGTCTGGACTTGTTCTTGTCGGCCCAGTACATTTAGTTGAGGTGGACCAGTATAAGTATCAGGTCCATCACCACAGGCTTGTTTATTAGAAATGAATCGGACTTTTACATAGAAAGAAATGTTTCAATTTATGTGTTCAGATTTATAATTAAATTGATTTACTCTTTATATCCGATCTTACAAAACTCAGACACAACCATTCATATGTACAATTAAAAATATCCAGTCGACCTAATGTACAACCCTTGGCAAAAATTATGGAATCACCAGTCTCAGAGGATGTTCATTCAGTTGTTTAATTTTGCAGAAAAAAAGCAGATCACTGACTTGACACAAAACTAAAGTCATTTGAAATGGCAACATTCTGGATTTAAGAAACACTAAAAGAAATTAAGAAAAAAAAATGTGGCAGTCAATAACATTTACTTTATTAGACAAAGCAGGCGAATAAATTATGGAATCACTCGGTTTTTTTTATTTTTTATTTTTGTGAAAAAATATTGAATCATCCTGTAAATTTCCATACACAAAACTAACACCTGCATCAGATTACATCTGCTCGTTAGTCTGCACTTAAACAGGAGTTATCACACTGTTTAAAACTGTGTGCTCAGACTGAGAGCTGTTGCACCAAGTGGACTGACATGAATGATGGCTCCAACATGACAGATATCAATTGAAACAAAGGAGAGGGTCATCAAACTTCTTAAAGAAGGCAAATCATCACGCAATGTTGCAAAATATGTTGGTTGTTCAGTCAGTGATGTCTAAAATCTGGACCAAGTACAAACAACATGGGAAGGTTGTTAAAGCCAAGCATACTGATAGACCAAAGAAGACAGCAAAGCGTTAAGACAGAAAACGTGCTGTCATATGCTGTAATATGTCTTGAAAACAGAAAATGTACAGCAAAACAAACGAGTAACAAATGGGAGGAAACTGGACTCAACCTCTGTGACCAAACTGTAAGAAACAGCCTAAAGGAAATCAGATTTACCTACAGAAAAGCTAAAAAAAAAAAAAGCCATCATTAACACCTAAACAGAAAAAAAAACAAGGTTTCAATGGGCTAAGGAAAAGCAATTGTGGACTGTGGATGACTGGATGAAAGTCATATTCAGTGATGAATTACGAATCTGCATTGAGTAAGGTGATGATGCTGGAACTTTTGTTTGGTGCATTTCCAATGAGATTTATAAAGATGACTGCCTGAAGAAAACATGCAAATTTCCACAGTCACTGATGATATGGGGCACATGTCAAGTAAAGGCACAGGGGGAGGGTGTGTGTGTGTGTGTGTGTGTGTGTGTGGCTGTCACTACATTCTCAAGAAATGCACAAGTTTACGTTGAAATTTTGGACACTTTTCTTATCCCATCAAGTGAAAGGATGTCTGGGGATGATGAAATCATTTTTCAAGATGATAATGCATCTTGCCACAGAGCACATTCCCTGAAGAAAGACACATAAGGTCAATGTCATGGCCTGCAAATAGTCAGGATCTCAATCCAATTAAAGATCTGTGGAGGAATTTGAAGTAAATGGTCCATTACTAGACTCCAACCTACAAAGCGAATCTGGCAAAAGCAATCAGAGGAAGTTGAAGCTAAATTAATGAAGAATACTGTTTGTCACTCATTAAGTCTACGCCTTTGAGACTGCGAGCTGTTACAAAAGCCACAGGTGATGCACTGAAGTGTTCTTTTGTTGTTGTTGTTTTTTATGATTCCATAATGTTTTCCTCAAATTTGAGTGATTCCAAAATTTATTCCCCATGCTTGCTCTAAAAAGTAACTGCTACTGACTATCACATTTTTTTCTTGATTTCTTTTGGTGTTCCAAAAGAGAAAGTTGCCATTTGAAATCACATGTCAGTGATCTGCTTTTTTTTTCTACAAAATTAAAGGATATTGGAGTAGCAGAGAAAACTCAAGCAATGTCTTGTTTGGTAAGTAAGATCTGAACCCAAATGCAGAAAAGTACAGTTCTCTTCTTGAATAAACTCAACACAAACAAAGCCTTAGCTGAGAAAAACCCAGGCAGCAGAAATCAGATGATGCATACAACAGTAAATGCAAAAGGTTAAAAAGAAAACTAAAACATCTCGGTCTGTTTACAAAACTGGTACATTTTCCGACGACCCAACTTCAAGCTTGAATAACTATTTCCAAGTCCAAATTTATTTGTGAATCCATCCATCCATCCATTTATCTCAGCCATTCGCACCACTGCTAACGGGTAACCTCCAAAATCTACTCCATGCCTTTCGATCTTGCGCTCTCTGCATCCACATGCTGCCGGTCTTCGCTTCCATCTCATCTCTTCATCTCCTCTTCAGTCTACCTTTTGCTCTGTTCCCCTCTCTTGGTTGCCACTCAGTTGTTTACTTTTCTGTTATTTTCCATCCGGGCGAGATGTCCTGCCCACTGGCCTTTAAAGAGTTCGGCTTTCTCAATGATGTCCACCACTTTGGTTCTTGATCTTATAACCTCATTCCAGATCTTGTCTTACCAGGTAATGTTCAGCATTGCTCTTTCCATGCTTCTCTGTGCCACAGCAAGTTCGTGCTTCTGACAATTTGATAGCAACCATGTCTCAGCTCCATAGGTCATTGCTGGTAGTATCATGTCCATAATATTTTCCTTTAGACTCATGGGCATCCTCTTATCCTTTAGAAAGTTGCTGCACTGGCCGAATCTTTTCCATCCTGATGTTATTCTTTGATCGATCTCCTTGGCCATCTCATTTCCTGGTGTTAACATCCTTCCTAGATACTTATACTGGTCCACCTCAACTAAATGTTCTCCGTCAATGTCTATCACTTGTCTCTGTATTCTCCTTGGCACTTCATTGCACATGATCTTGGTTTTCTTCTTGTTCATTTTCATGCCGCCTTTTTTCCTTTTCTGTTCAGATTGTTAGCAGATTCTCCAGTTCATCCTCCAATGCTCTTCAGTCATTCCGTCATCTTATGTGTCCTTCTGTATGATTCCGAAGGTATTCCTCCCCTTCCATCATGCCAAAATTTTCCGGCAATGTTCCCTCACGTTCCGCAGTCCTTCCCCAAATGTTCTGTCCTTTCTGCAAATGTTCCGTGATCGTCCCTTTCATTCCGTAAGTCTGTGAACGTTCCACAAACATTCCTCTTTCTTCTAAGTGATCAAGAGTGACGACGGAACGTTTGCGTATATATATATATATATATATATATATATATATATATATATATATATATATATATATATATATATATATATATATATATATATATATATATATATATATATATATATATATATACTGGAACAACTGCCTTTCTTGTCTGGATAGAAATAGTATCACATGTTCTCGATCAAATTAATCTTGAAGAAAATGTAAGTCCTAAATACTTATAATACGAAACACACTTGAGTTCCCTACCATTCGTAATTTTTATAAATTACCTCTTATTATAGGTATTTGGGACTTGTGTTCACACCTCGGCTAGTTTGGACTAAGGCTCAGACTACTCGAGCCTCTCAAGCTAACAAAGCTCTTATAGCTATCCAGAGATATCAAAAGAGAGCAGGGGTTTGGCTTTTGTAGATCTTTTTAAAATATTCGATGCTATGGTTAAACCTATATTATGTTATGGGTCAGAAATTTGGGGTACCACTTATTGTAAAATTATTGAGCAAATACAAATAAAAACTTGTAAATATTTCTTGAAAGTTGGCAAAAATTGTTGTAATAATATGGTTTTAGGTGAATGTGGCAGGTTCCCCCTACAAATTACTTACAAGGGCCATTAAATTTTGGTGTAGACTTTTAAGACTTCCAAGTTCTAGATTACCTCACCAGTTCTATTTAATGCTGAAGGCATTAGATGAGTCTGGACGCACAACATGGGCATCGTATATTAAAAATATTTTGTTTAGACTGGGGTTTGTTTCACTTGGGTTTCACAGGATATCGGTGATGCTGATATTTTTATTTCAGTTTTTAAGCAGAGGTTATCTGATAATCTCTTACAAAATTGGCATTCATCACTACAAAACACATCTAAGTCCTGTAGTTATTTACTGTTGAAGTCCCTTCTAAATGTTGAAACATACATTAACTCAGATATAGCACCTTACTTGAGAATCTGTTTAGCAAATTTTCGATGTGGAACTTTCAAACTTTGCACTGAGACTGGTAGATATAAAAATGTTCCTTATAATTTAAGATTTTGTCCTTTATGTGAGAAAAACAATATCTATGAAATTGAAGATGAAATCCATGTAATACTTTATTGCAAAGGCTACACGGGTATAAGAAATACATTATTAAGTAAATATTTGAAGTACCCCTTATCACAACACAGTTTTATTAATATTGTGTCATCAACTGATGTTAATGCAATCCGTAACCTATGCTTATTTCTTATCCATGTTAAGAAAATCAGAAATTCAACTGATCTACAAGAATAGTTCATGCTTTCATTTATTCATTTTGTTTGTATTTTGGGCTAATGGCCTTTTATTGAATAAAATGTCTGTCTGTCTGTCTGTCTGTATAAGACCAACACTACTTCTGTTTTAATGGACCCCCATTTCTGAAAACGACAACATTAGACTTGTCAAGATTTACATCAAAACCCCATTTAATGCAGACCTTTTCAAGAAAATCTAGGTTTTTTTTTTTTGTAAGCCTGTCACTGTGTCATCAACCAAAACAAGATAATCTGCAAATAAAAGTAATAGTATTTCCTTAATATTCTCTTGACGGGCAGTGGTGGTCTAGTGGTATAGGGCACTGGATCGCTGATCCAAAGGTTGGGGGTTCGAGTCCCACTCTCCACAGGGTTGTCACTGTCCCCCCAGTGCAGCTAACTGGGTTATCAAAGGCCAGCCATGTCTCTCACTGTCTATGGTGTGAGGCATGTAAAAGAACCATTGCTGACTTTCGACAAGAGTAGGCTGCAAAGCCGTTGGCGTGTTTCCGCCCTGTGATGGCCTGGCGAGTTGTCCAGGGTGTACTCTGCCCTCGCCCAAAGTTGGCTGGGATGGGCACCAGCCTCCCCGTGACCCTAATTAGGATTAAGCGGGTACAGAAAATGAACTGAACTGAATATTCTCTTGAACAAATATGCCTCTAAGATCACTTTGATTAAATTCATACACAATTTCATTAATAAAAATGATGAAGAGAACTGGGCTTATAATACAGCCCTAACAAACACAGGCAGAAGTGGTGAAGTTACTCGCGAACCCTTCTCTTTTCTTAACACACGCCTTAACTTTTGCATACATATCACAAAGAACATTAAATAATTTACCACATATACCCTTTTGATGAAGAACATATAAAAGTTTATGGCGATTAACTAAATCGAAAGCCTTATGAAAGTTGATGAAAGCTACATCAAAACAATGCCTTGGTTTTCTGAAATATTTTTCCCATAATGACTGGAGAGTAAATATATTATCGATAACCGAATAATTACTCCGAAAGCCTGCTTGTGATTCATAAATAACTTCATTTAATTCTACCCATTTCCTGATCTTCTTCTTCTTCTTCTTCTTCTTCTTCTCCTTTTGGCTGTTCCCTTAAGGGGTCGCCAAAGCAAACCATCCGCCTCCATCTCACCCTATCCTCTGTATCTTCTACTCTTACTCTTCTTCCTTCACCACATCCATAAATCTTCTCTTTGGTCTTCCTCTCAGCCTTCTGTCTGGTAGTTCCAACCTCAGCATCCTACTACCAATGTACTCACTAGCCCTCCTCTGTACATGTCCAAACCATCTCAATCTAGCCTCTCCGACTTTGTCTCCAAAACATTTTACATAGGCTGTCCCTCTGATGTACTCATTCCTGATCCTATCCATCCTCGTTACTCCCAAAGAGAACATCAACATTTTCATCAGCTGCCTCTAGCTCTGCCTCCTGTCTTTTCCTCAGCACAACTGTTTCTAAACCATACAACATTGCTGGTCTCATCACCGTCTTGTACACTTTTCCTTTCATTCTTGCAGACACCCTCCTATCACACATCACACTGGACACTTTTTTTCCAGCCATTCCAACCTGCCTGCATATGCTGATTCCCCTTTATTCCACACTCTCTATTGCTCTGGATAGTTGAGCCTTAGTACTTAAAATCCTCCACCTTCTTTATCTCTGCTCCCTGTAACCTCACCGTTCCTCTTTGGTCCTTGTCGTTCACACACATGTATTCTGTTTTACTGAAGCTAACCTTCATTCCTCTCCTTTCCAGGGCATACCTCCACCTCTCTAGATTTTCCTGCACTTGTTCTCTGCTCTCACTACAGATCACAATGTCATCTGCAAACATCATAGTGCATGGAGACTCTTGCCTAACCTCGTCTGTCAGCCTGTATATCATCATAGCAAACAAGAAGGGGCTCAGAGCTGATCATTGATGCAGTCCCACCTCCACCTTGAATTCTTCGGTCATGCTGACAGCACACCTCACCACTGTCTTACATTTCTCATACATGTCCTGCACACTCTAACATACTTCTCTGCCACTCCAGACTTCCTCATGCAATACCACAGTTCCTCTCTCGGAACCCTGTCATATGCTGTCTCCAGATCCACAAAGGCACAATGCAGCTTCTCCTTTCCTCTGTACTTCTCTATTAACATCCTCAAGGCAAACACTGCATCTGTGGTGCTCTTTCTTGGCATGAAACCGAACTGTTGTTCACAAATGCTGACCTCTGCCCTGAGTCTAGCTTCCACTATTCTTTCCCGTAACTTCATCGTGTGGCTCATCAACTTTATCCCTCTGTAGTTGCAACAACTCTGCACATCTCCCTTGTTCTTAAAAATGGGCACAAGTTCACTTCTCCTCCATTCCTCCAGCATCCTCTCACTCTCTAAGACCTTGTTGAATGTTCAAGATCTTGTTGAATGTTCAAGACCTTGTTGAATGTTCTCTCCTTCTTCGCCGTTTTCGACCAACAGCAGTCCAATTTCCACCAGCACCCTGTTGGTTAACAGCACTGATGGTGATCGTTGTTAACCCGGGCCTCGACCGATCCGGTATGAATTTTCTTGATATGACTCGCATGTTTTATTTGGCATTTGTTTTACACCGGATGCCCTTCCTGACGCAACCCTCTGCATTTATCCAGGCTTAGGACTGGCGTGAGGGAGAGACACTGGCTTATGCCCCTGCCTCACCGCTGCATCTACGGAATAGATTAAAAAAGGCAGGCATATTTTTTATACTTTAAAGCTACACAATCTTTTCAAACCAAACAGGTTGTTTACAAAATCTCCTTCTCATAGGAGATGATACAACTCTAGACTGTTCACCAGCCAAATAAAAGATATTCATTAACTGAGCTAAGTTTACATCAATATTGACAACTTAAAAAAAAAAAATCCAACATTTTACGCAGTGTAGGGGACTCCAAGTGTTGTAAATATGAATGCTCTCCACCTTCTCACCATCTGTATCTAATCACATGCTTTACATCTGGCTGTGAAAAGTTTACAGTATCATAATACACAAAGATAAATCAAGTTCACATGTCACTGGAAGGTGATCTGATTCTCTCCTTGATATTACAAGGTCACTATTTTTTTCAAATAAGCTTGAAGAGGCTAACACATAATCAACTAGGCTTGGTCCATTATGAGTTATACATGTGAAAGCGCCTTTGGGGTGCCCTGACTTGCGTCCATTTACAATGTGAATACCCCAGATGCGACACAAGTCTAATAGTTCCAAGCCGAAACAATTCATAACTGTATCTTGAGTTGCTCAAGGGGCACAAAACGTGTCAATTTCATACAGGTCACCCAGGTGCAGAATATCAACATCCTCCTCATCATCACTGATAAAATCATCATTAGTTCCGGTACGAGCATTAAAATCGCCGAATAGCATGAATTCAGTATCATCACCATATTCATGTCTGAGATAAATATTAAACTGTCTACTATCTAAACTGTCCAGTCCATTGTTTTCGGATACATACATTGGTGAATTCTCAAGTAGAATGTAAACAAATCCCATTATGAATGGATTAACTCCTGTTGGTCTAACAATAAAAAAAATACAGAATTAACCCAGTTTTCATAAAGCCTTTTAAACATTTTAGATAAGGAATTACGAATATGCACTGCAACACCTCTAGAAAAACGACCCGAGTCCTTTATATGTCTTGCTACAGATCCAAAACATACATAATCCTACAAAAGATCCTGTACAAACATTTCGTCACTATGCATAGTTTGGATTCACCCTACTCTATCAAAAGAACATAAATATTGAAGAAAATCAAAATCTCTGCGAAGTGAATGGACACCATGAATGTTCCAGCTGCACACATGTACATATCCTGATACAATGTCAAATCCGTTAATATCCTTTGTATGCTCAGTAGCTTGTGGGTCACTGCCACGCCCCTATCTAATACTAACATTATCACTCGTCTCCGGTCCGGGAGAAAACTGCTGATCACGACGGTTATATTTACGGTTTCTTCCAATCTCTGCAAGCTGGTCATCCTTAAGAGTGAACACTTTATCCTCGATCACTAACTTGTCATAGGATAAGTATGCATCCTTTCCGATTTTCCTGGCCTCGATCAAATGTGGTATCGGTCCACTTCTGACGTGCCGAACTCGTCATGTAAAGTCATTGACCACGCGTTGTTCCGTATCCTTCAGTGAAGCTCTCGATGCCTCCATTACTCTTATCTTATCCCTATGAGAACTAAACTTCACCATAATTGGTTTCATTTGGTTCTTTGATTTAAGTCTCTTTACCTGTTCAAACTTCACACTCTCTTTCAGAAAATTTCGCACAGTCTGCTCTGTCTCCTCTCACTTTTCTCCCACTGTTCATTGAACGCAGTGAATGATTATGTTATTTCGACATATTTGAGCATCTTGGTTATCCAGAATGAATTCAAATGTCTCCAACCGTGTTTTCAACATTAGGTTTTCCTCTCTCAAAGCATTGCAGGCCTCCTTGATTTCCTCAAACATCCGGTCAAACTTCTTGTTTAAAACGTTCACTTCAGATCTGATCAACTTCAACCATTGAGCCTGAGACACATTTTGTTCGCCCCCCCCAGACCATAATTGTCTCTGTCCTCACCAAACTGCAATCTGGTTTGTCTTGTTGGCCGACCTTGCACTTTAGCCTGCTTCGGAGGTCCCGGAATTGACTCAATGTCTCCTCCACACAACTCTAACTGCTGTGGAATAAACACCAACTTCAACACACCTTCATAATCGTCGTGAGCTTGGCAGACATCTTTTCTGGCCATGTAATATGCGTTCCTAATGCCATAACAATTCGAGTCAAGGTGTAATATTAGGGACAACACCAACATCATTTTAAGGTATTTCACAGAAATGGAGCCCGACAGGCGTATTATCTTCAATTTACCCAAAATTCGTGGCTTTGTTGGTCCAAAACAGCCGATACGAGCCCTCCATGTCAGCAGTGTGTCTCCCATGGATCCTCCTTACTCCTCAGTGACAACCTGTCTGTGAACTACGTGGGTCGCTTCAATCAAAGCCTCGGATCCTCTCTGCGCTGTATCGCCTCCCGTCTCCCAGCCTTCTGGGCCACACACTTCCCATGGATCAAATATGCACACAACTCTCTGGTCTGCGCTGCCACCGGGTTGTCCCTCTTTATGGTGATCAACGGGTTCCAGCCTCCCCTGTTCCCAGCCAGGAGGTCGAAGTGACAGTTACATCCGTCCAAGCGCAGTTTCACAGAGCACGCTGGGTCTGGAGAGAAGCACGTGTGTACTGGAACGAACAATGGCCCGAAACCGGATAATTGCCGCTCATCATCGGATTCCGGCACCTCCCTACACTGTCTGGCAACAAGTTTGGCTCTCCTCCCGGGACCTGCCCCTGCAAGTCAACTCAAAGAAATTGTCTCCCAGGTACATTGGGCCCTATGTGATAGAAAAAAATCATAAACTCCAGCGCCTTTCGACTCAAGCTCCCATCCTCACTGAAAGTACACCCAGTATTCCATGTATCCCTGATCAAGCCCATGGTGGTAAGTCCCTTCCACCCCACCACCACCAACCCCCACCCCTCCTCCCTGGCTGATTGATACACACCCGCATACACAGTCAATCGCATCCTCAGTGTACACAGACCGGGTCGAGGTTTCCAGTATCTGGTGGACTGGGAGGGGTATGGCCCCGAAGAATGCTCCTGGATTCCTCACTCCCTAATCCTGGACCTGGACTTATTAACAGAGTTTTATCGTCAGTTCCCGGACAAGCCTGATCGGGCACCAGATGGCGCCCCTTGGGGGGGAAGGGGTACTGTTATGATCTGTGCTGGCTGGCGGCGTTAACTCTCTTTCCATTCATTGCAGGCGCTGGCGAGGGGCGTGGCTGTTACCTGCAGGCGAGGTCCAGAAAGCGCGTCTGTTTCCATTCAGCAATCAGCACTCAGCAAGCTCTAAATAGGAGCAGCGTGTATAGGAGTGGTGCGCTTCCCTCCGGTGTCAGAAGATTGTTTTTCCTTGTGATTCCATTTCTCTGCGATCTCTCTGACTCCTAGTATCCTGCTTCATGCTCGACCAGTTTCCCATGAATAATTATTTCCAGTGATTTAGATTTTCCCAGTGCAAAAAATAAAATCGTTGAATCTTCTTACATGGTCTCCTGCATCTTTGGGTCCGATGCATATGCTCCCGATGTAACATGTTAAAGTGATGTTTCTGTAATAAAGTTTTAAAGTTATAATCACTGTTGTTTGGCCTTCTGTACACCGATTGCCAAATAAAAGGAGCACATATACATTCTGTCTGTCTTCCTCTCAGCTTTTTCCCTTTTACTCGGGAGTCGCCACAGCAAATCATTTGATTCGCATGTTTGATTTGGCAGAGGTTTTTAACGTCGGATGCCCTTCCTGTCACAACCCTTTTATCAAGGGACAGAAACACGCTGACGACTTTGCAGCCTACTCTTTACGAAAGTCAACAATGGTTCTTTTTACATGCCTCTCACCATAGACAGTGAGAGACATGGCTTGCCTTTGATAACCTAGTTAGCCGCACTAGGTGGGACAGTGACAACCTTGTGGAGAGTAGGACTCGAACCCCCAACCTTTGGATCAGCGATCCAGCACCCTATACCACTAAACCACCACTGCCCCAAAAGGAGCATATATACATTATTGTTATTAAACATATAAACATAAGTTTAATTTTAAATTAATTGTGCATTATAAGATTATTGTAAAATATAAACATAAAGTACTTTAATATATGTCTTGTAAATTAGAAACATATTGTACATTCTAAACATCTAGTACATTTAACATATTGTACATTATTATATATAGTACTACAAATAGATGGTAAACTTTACATTTATTGTATATTATACAGATATTAACAAATTATAAACATAAGAGTACCTTTGAACATGTTGTAAATTATAAACACATGTAACATTTTGAAATATATATATATAACCGTGTTGTACATTATGAACAGATTGTAAATTACAAACATATTGACCTATTGATATTAAAATAAAAAATAAAAAACTTTAATACAGAAAAGAATCAAGAACAACACACAATTATATCAACAACAACAGAAAACAGCATATTACATTGTAGTTCAATTTAAAAAATGACCCATTGTCCATTGTCACACCTTCTTTTGGCTGTTGGCATATGGCTGCCAAGAGACTTTTCCAACCTCACTAGTCAAGTAGAGCTTCAGGTACTCTCTCTGTCTCTTGGCCTCTACAGTGTCTCTGTTGGGACCCACCACATGTTCCAGGTCATGCATAATCACAGTTTCATGTCAGTGTTCATCATCTAATAGGTCCAAAGCTGCATCCTGGGTGACAGTGTATCACATCCTCATGATGTTGTGAAGACAGACAGCAGCTTCAACCATAAGTCTGACTACATCTGGTTCTTGTTGCAGTGCAGACAGCAGGAACTGCCATCGGTTGATCAAGATGCCAAACGCATTCGCAACCACTTGACGTGCTCTGGATATCCTGTAGTTGTAGGCCAGTGTTACGGGCATGTAAATATTTGTGTGAATGTAAATATAAAAATAATTGAAGAGAGTCAAATGGTGTGACTCAGCTGTTTGAGTCTGGAATTTTCCATAAGGGGACCAAGTTGCGCATGTGCCCTGGTGGCGGGTCAGGTGACACAGTCCCAAACAGGTATAGATTCCGGAACAGTAGGGAATCTATATTAAGGACCTGTTGCCGACTGGTTACAGTCTCTTCCACTCTCCTCGTGGCTTTTCAGGCGGATCACGGGACTTCATCGTCGAAGTCCATCATCCAAGTCCACACACAGCCCACGGGAGGATGGTCATCATTTGTTTCTTTCAACACGCGGGATGGCCAGCCGTTCCCCGCCAACACATGCGCCACCTCTAAATTTACCCTGCTGTGGGTGCTTGGTGACTATGGGACCCTTTGTTAATTTGTATGTGGTTTAGCTTTAAGATGTAAGTTATGAATTTTGTCTTATTTAGTTCATATTATTACACTGTATACAGTTTATGCTGTGGTCTGTCGTGCTTTGCTGGTTTCACGGGGCAATTTCCATTTCCTAAATTTACCTATCCATAATAATTGGGGGCTCGCCCAATAGAATCCTTTAGGCATACGTAACAGCCAGTTCTTCCTCTGTAAGGGCTTGCCTGGAATATGGCTTCATGAGGTACTTCCTGAGAGCAAAAGCATTGTCACCAAGAATGAAGTATGGCACGTCAGTGTCATCTTGGGGCAAAGGCTCTGGTGTGGGGAAGTTGATGGTTCCATCTTTGATGCACTCTCTGAGCTCAGAGGCATTGAATATCTGGGCATCATACATGTGGCTCATGCCACCGACGACTAGCCACAGGAACCTGTTGTTGGCATCTACCAGTACCAGCAGAACAATGGAGAAAATTCTCCTGTAATTGTGATAGAGGCTTCCTGAAGATGGTAGCTTTCTAATGGTGACATTTTTCCCATCCAAGGTTCCAATGCCATGAGGTAGGTTCCATTTTCCCTTGAATTCCCAGCTGAATGATTTCCATTCCTGGACAGTATTTGGACACTGTACGACCTCGTATCTGTAGTGGTTGGTGATGGCCTGACAGACCCCTGGCAGGAAACTTGCGATGATGTGATGACATATCCTGAAACAACTGTAGGTCAGCGTAGGATACTTGTTGGTCAGTCAAGGAGCCAAAGCCATCAGCAACTTGTCGAACAGTACAGGTGGGACCGGGAGATAGTTGAAGACAGACTGCTTGTCTTTGATACGGAGCTCCTCCATGAGGTTGTCATAATTCCCAAGGCCAATTCTTCTTTCCACCCTCAGCCATGGACGTACCCAGAAGGGTTTGGGTGTGTATCTCCTTTTTTTGGTTGTCCTCTGCTGTCGTCTCATTGCATCTTCATCTTGGTGTATTGGTGAAGCAACAGTAGCACGTGGAGCAGTTCCATGTCAGCCATTTCTCTATGCTTGTCCGTTTTTGGAGAGCTTCTTTGTGTTTCCAGTATGGGGTCAATTGGCAGAATGGCCTTCCGTGGTGGAATCTGCGTACTTATAGGTGAAATCAGGAGCAAATCATTTGATCGTTGCCGATTTTTCCGCATTGAAACGGGGTTACGACAGCTATTCCTCAGTCATTCCTCAGTCATTCCATGTTGAATGTGAATGTTCCACCTTCATTCCGCCTGTTCCAAGATCATTCCATGGGTCTTCCTTCTAAAAAGGAGTAGTGCCGCGGTCGTTCCGCAAATGTTTCATGCTTTCCATGAATGGTCCCTGAATTATCTGAAGGTCTTCCTTTGCTGTCCGCACTGGTTCTGAAGGTGATCCGAGCACTTTTACGCATGCATTCCAACATTGTACAGCAGTCTTTCCGTGTCCTTTCCGAACACTCTGTCATTGTTCCGAAGGTGTTCTGAAGGTGCAATTTTCTGTAGGTTTTTGACCCATTTTCTGTGTAAAAATGCCAAAGCTCCTCTGTAGAGTGCGTTCTGCACCTTTCCGCCATGATCCTTGCATTCCGTGCTCCAGTGAAATGGGGGTATGAAGATTTCCTTGACTACTGATGTAAACATAACTGGTGACAATGTGTCACCTTGTCAGACCCCTTTCATAATGTTAATTTGTCTGCTTAACTATTCTGGTCTTATTTGTGCTGTGCCTCCCCTGTAGGTTTCTTTCGGGATGTTGATATATTTCTCTTAAATATCGAGTCTTCTTAGAGTGTCAAACACTACCTGAGGTTGTATTGAATCAAATGCTTTCTTGTAGTACACAAAGGCCATATATAATAGTATTCTGTACTAATTGGTCTTCTCCAGTGACGGTGTGCAGATGGTCTATGATGGAATCACCTTTGCGGTAGGCGGCCTGTTCTGGTGGCTGATGTTCGTCTAGTGTGGTGTTATAGTCTATTTTTCTGGATCTTCATGAACAACTTGTATATATGGGACAGCAAATTGATTGTCTCTAGTTTGCAAGGTCTTTCTTGTCTCCCTTCTTGAAGATCAGCGTGATGATGGCATTTTTTCACTTCTTGGGCACTTCTTCTTTCCTTATCGCCATGTTGAAAAGTTCCTTGATTTTCTTCTGTACGGTTTCTCCTCCTGCTTTCGGCATTTCGATCACTACTTGGTCCTCTCCTGGTGCTTTCTGATTCTTTATTTTTTTTTCACTTTAATGTTCTATTTCGCTGTCTAGGATGGGTGGTACCTCCTCTGCTTCTGCTGGGATGATGTTCTGGGTTGCGTCCTTGTAGAGATTTTCCTAAAATTCCCCACATCTCTCAAGAATTCGCTCTCTTAGTGATAATGATTCTAGGGGCAGTGGTGGTCTAGTGGTATAGGGCGCTGGATCGCTGATCCAAAGGTTGGGGGTTCGAGTCCCACGCTCCACAAGATTGTCACTGTCCCCCCTAGTGCGGCTAACTGGGTTATCAAAGGCGGGCCATGTCTCTCACTGTCTATGGTGAGAAGCATGTAAAAGAACCATTGCTGACATTCGTAAAGAGTAGGCTGCAAAGTCGTCAGCGTGCTTCTGTCCCTTGCTAAAAGGGTTGTGACAGGAAGGGCATCCAACGTAAAAACCTCTGCCAAATCATACGTGCGAATCAGATGATTTGCTGTGGTGACTCCTGAGTAAAAGGGAAAAAGCCGAAAGGAAGACAGATAGTGATAATGATTCTGTTTTGTTCTTTCAGTGATGGTATTAGATTCTTGCAACCTTCTATACTGTTGGTGCTCCTTGCAGGCCTGTTCCCTTCTGAATAGCCTCCTTAACTCTCATCGTGTTGTGTTCTCTGATGTCATCTCTCATTAGCTTTCTAATGGTTTTACATAGCTTGGTGTACTCAATTTTCTGCCTTGTAGACTTGTCTTTCCCAGCCATTTGCCTTCTCTTCTGCAGTAACTCTTGGGTTTTTGGCTTCAGCTTTTCTCTACCATGTTTTGCATCTTTTCCTTCTGTTTCTATTGTGCACTCCTGAATGATTTCTGTGATCTTTTCTGTCATCTCTTCAGTATCTTCTCTTGTTAGCACCTCAAAGCGATTCTGAAGCTTCAGCTGGAATTCTTCGGTCTTGATTATCAAATTGTCTATGTTGACTTTAGGCTTTCCAGTTTTGGCCATTTTGCTTCTTTCCAGTCTCACATTAAGCCTGATCTTGCTGCAAACCATCCTATGATCGTTTCCAACATTCACTCTCTGGATGGCCTCGACGTTTTGAACAACATTTCTATTACTCATGATATAGTCAATCTCATTCTTCATCATTCCGTTCGGACTCTTCCATGGCCATTTCTTGTTCTTTCACTTCTGAAAGAAGGTGGTCTCCATCCTCAGATTCTGGGATGTTGCAAATTGCACTAATCTTGTTCCTCTTTTGTTTTGTTTTCCAAGGCCAAAAGATACAGCAGTTGTTCCTTCACCCTGTTGCTGCTGTCTGACCTTTGCATTGAATTCGCCCATGACTATCTAATAATGACTCTTGTTCTTCTCCATGATCCTGGCTACTTCCTTGTACATCTCTTCAACCTCTTCGTCATCGTGGCTTGTTGTAGGTGTATACACTTGGACCACTTGCAGACTGTGGTTACAATTTATTCTCAGTGGGATCGATGCTACTCTATTACTCATTCCTTCATATTCCAGCATGCAGTCTTTAATGTTCTTGTTCACCAAGAAACTGACTCCTCCAATTGACTCCTCTTCTCCCTTTGTGTACATCACATGTCTGCTCTGTAGCTCCTCAAGCTGTTCGCTTATCCTTCTTGTCTCTGCTATTCCGATGATATCCCACTTGAAACTTACCTTCTCCAATTCATGTTCTGACTCCTCTTCTTTCTCCTGATCCTTCAATGTATGTGCATTGTAAGTACATATGTAAAGTAGTGTTTTGGGAACCCGGGAATTCTTAGCACCCTCTGCCTTTTGGTTGCCCGGGACTGAGGGCCATTTCGAATTGCATTTATATATTTGTGAATCAGTGCATCAGAATATTTAGTACATATCTGGAAGATAATATCGTATCAATTTATGTACACACGGTGAACACAGTTTCTGAAATAATTTAAATACTTTCCAGTTTACACCTTTTTCATTCTGAATTTTATGGCAAGAGCAAAACCTCATTATTTTCACATCCTGTTGAGCCTCTGCTAAGGTCTCCACAAGTTCAATAACCGCATGAATCGGAGCACAGGTGCCTCATAATGAACCACGGAATCTGCACGTGTGTGACAAAATTGGTAAATAAGCACAAGTCTTGAAACTGGTTGATGATATACGTAACTTTTCCTGTCCTTGTTAGACGTTGCATATTGTGCTCCCATCGATCACAGATGGATCAGCATTTATTAACTTTAGATAATAACGAAAAGTTAAATGTGTCAAACACCATCAATCAACATAGTGTAACTAATTACATATTTATTATCTAAAGGTATTATTAGTGAGTGGGGTAGTGGTTAGCACGTCTGCCTCACAGCAAGAAGGCCTGGGTTCAAATTCCCAGCCTGGGTGTTTCTGTGTGGAGTTTGCATGCTCTCCCTGTGCTTGCGTAGGTGTCCTCCGGGTGCTCCGGTTTCCTCCCTCAATCCAAAGACATGCTCAGTAGGTTAATTGGCCATTCTAAATTGCCCGTAGGTTCGCATCGTGTAGAAGGCAATGGCAAGCCACTGCACTAATCCTGCCAAAAAAACCTCCATGAAGATGATAACCAGGGCGTTGTCCTTCATGGCGGGTCGCCAATGGTCGTCCTACGACTCAGGCACTAGATAGATACATAGATTATTAATGAATAGAAGCTGTTCATTCTGCCCTTGTTACTGACTTTTTGAATAGTCCTACTGATAATTTGGTGATGCTGCTTCTCCAAGGAATATTTACTTTTTTACTCTTTTTTGTTGATTACCGGCAATTTTCAATATTTCATGTAAAACAACCGCCCAGAAAAACATGAGTACTGTATTATATGCAGAGTGGATTTGTGTGTAAACAATGATTAAACCCAAATTTGCAGTGCCCATTTTAGAACTGGTGATTGTACATGTTAAACTATTTTTATGTGATTTGTTTGTATTCAGAAAAAAAGACACTCACTATAAATTATTATATTGTGCCCAAATAACAGACTGAGGGAAGAGTGTGTTGGGAGCTTTTTCAGCTGGTTTAGCCACAATAAGTAAGTTATGATGAGTTCAGTCAGAATAACAATCGGCCCCATTCTTATTATAAATTGAACTGTCTGTCTTCCTTTCGGCTTTTTCCCTTTTACTCGGGAGTCGCCACAGCGAATCATCTGATTCGCACGTTTGCTTTGGCAGAGGTTTTTACGTCGGATGCCCTTCCTGTCACAACCCTTTTAGCAAGGGACAGAAACACGCTGACGGCTTTGCAGTCTACTCTTTACGAATGTCAGCAATGGTTCTTTTACATCAACCTCTCACCATAGACAGTGAGAGACATGGCCCGCCTTTGATAACCCAGTTAGCCGCACTGGGGGGGACAGTGACAACCCTGTGGAGAGTGGGACTCGAACCCCCAACCTTTGGATCAGCGATCCAGCACCCTATACCACTAGACCACCACTGCCCCCCCCTTATTATAAATTGAACTAAAATACTGAAATTCATCAAATGCTGTCAGATGCTAACTGCTCAAAAACTAACTTCCAGATTTGACCCGTGTTGACAGACCTACATGTAGGACAGGTGTATAGATCCAGATGTTGTTGTTGTTGTTGTTGTTTTTTAATAGTTTGTTTGTTCTTTTTCATTGATATTTTCATTGAAGAGACACCATAAAATAAAGTTATCATTGACTCAAAAAAGATTTACAATTTGAATTTGTTGTTTTGGTTATTGTGTTTTCTGTTGTGTACCATAAAAGATGTTCCTGTGGCAATTATCAAGTTGGCCACAGCATACTGCATACAGTGCTTCCAAACAACAGTACTGAACCAATAGGATTAAGCATTACAGCAAATGGATGAAGAAATGAATGTTCCAGGTTAGGATAATTTGATTTGAAACTCCTGCAAGGTGGGACAGTGATGGTCTAGTGGTATAGGGCGCTGGATTGCTGATCCAAAAGTTGGGGGTTCGAGTCCCACTCTGCACAAGGTTGTCACTGTCCCCCCCAGTGCAGCTAACTGGGTTATCAAAGGCCGGCCATGTCTCTCACTGTCTGTGGTGTGAGGCATGTAAAAGAACCATTGCTGATTTTCGACAAGAGTAGGCTGCAAAGCCGTCAGCGTGTTTCCGCCCTGCGATGGCCTGGCGAGCTGTCCAGGGTGTACTCTGCCCTCGCCCGAAGTTGGCTGGGATGGGCACCAGCCTCCCCGCGACCCAAATTAGGATTAAGCGGGTACAGAAAATGAACTGAACTGAACTCCTGCAAGGTGAAATCTCTTCTGTTAAAGGAAAGGGAAGTACAAAAACATCCACAAAGAATTAGCAGTTGAAGAAATGGTGATGAAATTTTTCAGTAAGTCACTGTCAGAGACTGGTGGACAATTGTGCAAAACCCCTGAAAAAATAATTTCTGCTTCTGCTAAACAGGTCAATAATGTAAAGTTTTTTGAAAGCCAGGTTGCATACACATACAGCCTTTGATAACCCAGTTGACTACACTGTGGGGGACACTGACAACCTGTTGAGAGTGGGGCTTGAATGCCTAACCTTAGGGTCAGTGATACAGCACCTTTCCACCAGGCTTCCACCGCCCTCCAATATTTATGGGGGTTTTTTGACGGATTTTCTTCAGATTTAGAGAAAACTAGTTTTTCTCATTTTTTTTAATGTATGAGGCCAATATGCAGTTAATTTTGGGTTTAATCCTGGTTTATGCTCAAATCCACTCTGAACATGCTATAGTATTCACTTTTTTCTGGACAGTTGTTTTGCATAATTGATTTTTGAAAATTGCCGGCAATCAACAAAAAAGAGTAATTACAGTAAATAGTCCTTGGAGAAGCAGCATTATCAAATAATCACTCACACAACTCAAAAGTCAGTATGTACCATGCACAGAATGTATAGCCTTTTATTCACTAATATTACCTTTAGAAAATAACTCTGTAATTTGTTACACTATTCCAAATTATAGAGCTTGACATTTTCAGCATTTCTTTGTTATCGCTACTGAATAAATGCCAATCCATCAGTGATCAATCGGAGCACAAGACTATAGTTCTATAGTTCTATAGTAAGACTATAGTTACCTATATCATTGATCACGTTTTGGGTCTGGTGCTTATTTATCAATTTTGCTATATACATGTGATCACCTGGAAAATGTGCCAGTTTCGTGAGCACACTCCTATTACAAATAGAAATATATGATACTGGTGTGCAATGACTTGAAAACTCTTTCAAAGAAAAGGAAGGGTGGGGAAGACTTTAACTTCCTCCCAGAGACACCACAATAATACAATTTCTATAATGATAAACATGTCATTTTAAGTGAACCGGAGAGGCTGTGTTATTTGTACTTTATAAATATTTTTTAAAATGCCCATATACTATGTTTTAAAATGCCAACAAATAAATACCGGTGCAGTTTGGGGTGTTGTGTGTCCACTTTCCTGTATGATCACACCGGGTTGTGTGGGAGCCTCTCAGCTCAAAGCCCTCTTCACAGCTGAACACACATGTAGAATTGTAGCTGCTTGTGCGCACAGGATGGCTGCATGTCAGATTCCAACCATCGGTTGTAGTTGTAATTGGAGGACATTGAACAGCTGAAATAATCGAAAGGAAAAAACAGTTAAGGAGCAGCGTCAAATTATCTATGTAACGGAAATAAATACGGATAACAGAAGTAGAACACACTACTTATCATTCCCTACCCTGGCACTTAGGAGGACCACTATCCCACGTTCCTGATGACAAGCAGTGTAGTTGTTTCGTACCATGTAATATATAACCGAGGTCACAGTCGAAATGACAGGTTGAATTGAAACGAAAGTCTCCGTGAACATGGTTACACTGCACAAAACCCTGCTCTGGATTTTTAAGTGTGCCACACCCTACAGCTGCAGCAAGACAAAGAGACAGAGCATGTAACACATATACCATATTTTCTGGATTATAAGTCGCATTTTTTTCATACTTTGGCTGAAGGTGTGTCTAATACTCAAGAGCGACTTATATATAAAATTATTACATATAATTGTGTTCATCATCATAACAAAAATAATTTCACATTTTTGTTAATTTTACACTCACAACCACAAGACGACCCTCTAGGTTTAGGTACCAGTACCTGCTTATCCACCACTGAAGAAATGTCCTCAAAAAGAAACTCCGATTCTGCAGATTACAAGGTGCAAGTAGTGAAATAGAAAATAGTAATCAAGCAGCAGAAAGAAAGTTTGGGCTGAACGAGAAACTTGAGCAACTGGAGAAGAGTGAAGATGATTATTACTGCAATGAAGAAAACAAAAAGGTAATCGCAGGCTAAAAGCTGGATGGCGACAGGTAGAGGAACGAGCTCGCACATGGGTGCTTGAGCAACGTGTTGCAGGGAGAGGCTTGTCAACAGTGCAGCTGCGTCTCCACTTCAAGGTAGTGAAATCATGACATATAATTCTAACAAGAGGGCAGAAAAGCAGAGATTATTCCTGAAACGAACAAAACAATAAAAGCTAATTGCTAAAAGCTAATCATTGGCTTAAAGCTAGATGGCCACAGCTAGGAGAATGAGCTTGCACATGGGTGCTTGAGCAATGTGCCTCAGGGAAAGGCTTGCGAACAGTGTAGTTCCGTCTCCACCTCCAGGTAGTTGTCAAAGAGATGAATATAAATTACTTTGTGTGAAGACTTTCTTGATGTCACTGCTTCATGCACCGCAACCCCCTCTCTATATCAGAGCGAGGATCACAACGTCACATTAACTGCCAGTAGATTTCCAAGCCAAAGCAGATAGTTTCCATGAGTTTGCGACTTATAGTCCAGTGCTACTTATATATGTTTTTTTTTCTTGATTATGCATTTTTTGGCCAATGCGACTTGTACTCTGGAACAACATATAGTCCGGAAAATACAGTACTCAAACAGTTTCTATTTTTGGACCTTCTGCAGTACCTTCATGACACCGGGAACCTGTGAAGCCTGGATGACATTTGCACATGTAGCTTCCAATGTTCTCCACACACTCTGCATTCAGACTGCATGAGCTCTCCAAACAAGATGCTACAAATATAGACATAGAAAACAACAGGAGTGATACTCAGATCATTTCATATCTCACGCGTGTGCGCGTGTGTGTGTGTGTGTGTGTGTGTGTGTGTTTGTGTGTGAGTGTGTGAGAGAGAAAGAGAGAGAGAGAGAGAGAGAGAGAGAGGTTATAAAATGTAACAAGTGAGGGTCTGTTTTTGCTGAAACGTCCATCATTGTGTTTTAATTAATAGTGTAGTTCAAGTAAAGTATTACCTCTCCAATTTTTAAATTATTTATTTAATAAATAAATTTAGCTAAAATAAGCGTAACACACTCTTAAACTCAAAATACTATCAACAACACTATGGGCTTTTAGAATATCAATAATTACAAGTCATTAAATACTTTGTCATTTCAGAGGAGGACAGCTGTGCTTATCTTATAATTTATTCCTGAGAATAAAAAGAAAGGATCGAAATTTTCAATGCTACCTGTGTAACAAAGCACAGCTTTCTTCTTGCTGCATTTGTCATCATTCCACTTGCCCGTGTCTTTGACCCTGTTGAGGTACATCTCCACACAGTCCTCGTTGGCTCCCTGGTTATTGGGTTCTCTTGTTGCCCAGTTATTGGCTTCTGGTGCAAGAGGCTTCATAGTACCCACCCATGTCCACTGTCCAGCTATTTTCCGAAGGCCAATCCAGTAGTGTGAGTCATGTTTGGACAACTCCTGGTTCAGATAGTCGATCTCTTCCATGTTCTGAATGGCCACCATGTCAGTGTAATGCTGCTTGCACAACTGACGAGCCAGTTCCCACTCCATTTTTTCTTTGTGGTAATGGTATGTCCAGCCCTGGATCCCTCTGCCTATATACATGTACACACACACACACACACACACACACACACACACACACACACACACACACACATACACACACACACACACACACACACACACACACATACACACACACACACACACACACACACACACACACACACACACACACACACACACATACACACACACACACACAAGTAACTGTAGTTATCAAACATTGAGTTGATTCGTCGAGTTCGAATCCAGGTGCGTTTTCTGAGTAGATCCTTCCATAAGAGTGCTCAATACTTTTCTGTAGAGCAAATGTAAGTAAAAATAAAAGGACAGGACAAGGACTTTCTATTGAAACTTCGTTTTCACTACAGATCTGTTTCGAGGGGTGGTGAAACCATCCTCTCTCTTCAGGTGATTACAGAACTAAGAACTTCAAGAATCATTCTTCTGTAATCAATGTTTCACCACCCCTCGAAACAGATCTGTAGTGATAAATGGAGTTTCAATAGAAAGTCTTTGTCCTGTCCTTTGATTTTTCTTTATATATATATATATATATATATATATATATATATATACATATACCTATATACATATATATACACATATACATATATATATATATATATATATATATATATATATATATATATATATATATATATATATATATATATATATATATATATATATATATATATATATATATATATATATATATATATATATATATATATATAAAAACTCGGTTTGTGATGATCATGTTTGTAAAAATTACAATAATAAAACCCTCTCGAGGAATCAATCATGAGCCTGACCGAAGGCAATGGAACCCAATACAGTAATGTGTTTCACGGTTGGAAATATACTGGATAATATAATTAATAAAGTGAAAACGTACCATTATTCAATATGATCATAAGCACTATCCAGCCAATATACATCATTATGTGCTTCCAAAGACTTCTGTAGAGAAAAAAACAAGCTGAAACAGATGCACTGTTAATGTATTATATGTAAGATATGTTATGAATGTATTATGTTGCCATTACTAAAATAAGCCATCAGTATTAAAGCTTACCCTATTAACATCTCTCAAGGCAGAACTCTTTTCACTCTTCTCAGATTATAAAAGTGCATCTATTTTCAGTTCTCCCAGCTGTGGCAAATTGATTCACGCCTACTAGGAAATTATGCAACTTGTGGTGTAAGTCTGCCTTAATAAACAGCATTGTTAAATATTTAATACTCTCTCTCTCTCTCTCTCTCTCTCTCTCTCTCTCTCTCTCTCTCTCTCTCTCTCTCTCTTTCTCTCACACACACACACACACACACACACACACACACACACACACACACACACACACACACACACACACACAAGTAACTGTAGTTATCAAACATATATCAGGATAAATATCTTCGAATGAGGTGTGCTAGAACTTTGCTGTGCTGCATGGATTAAATAAGCTTTTTTTTTTTTTTGTAAGAAACACCAAGTTCTATTAGTTTAGCTTTTCCTAAATGGATAGGATATCGTTGGTGTTTTACTGGTTACAGGTCTGTTATGCTGCTGATGGGTTCATTGAGAAGATGCTGACACTTTGCAAGATTTTAAAGATGCCAGTCTGTCTGTTTTACTAAATAACTGCTTTTCTGGCTTTTAAGTTGTTAATAGCTCAGTTATTACTGGGCTCTCAGCGTGCACTGTTTCTGCTTGTATGCTTTGCGCAGAGTGATTTACTTCCACTACTGCTCAGCCTCCTCCTCTTCTTCTTCTTCTTCTTCTTCTTCTTCTTCTTCTTCTTCTTCTTCTTCTTCTTCCTGCATACATGCAAAATAATTTAGGGATGTTTATAACCGCTCTTGTGCAATTTCAAATTACTTTAATTACAAATACCCATAAAAATATAATTTCAGTCATTCAATAAAAAACTCACATTGCCAAATTCTAGTAATTTCTTTCACTAAAAAAAACAAAATATGATAACCAATCATGAGTATAAATAGGATAAAATATTTTGCAATTTACATAATGCATTATTTTATAAGAAAATCTTTTTGTTGTTTATTTTATTCCTATTTTATAGTTACAATTATATTGTGTTGATTTACTCAATACAGGACATGATACTTAATAAAACAATAGCTATAGTTCTAATCTATTAAAACTAAACTCAACTAAAAGCTTTGAGAAAGCCCAAATCACATTATTACTGTGAATATAATTATTTGAATGCAAATTAAATGACTGAAACTCAAGTTACAGTTCATCCAAGTTACAAGGACATGTTAATTCTAATCCAATAGGGATCTACTGAGCTCCTCAGTTGCAATATTCTATAAGGGCCAGAGAAAGTGCACTGTCAACTTTTGCTACTTGAAACAAAATGGCAAGTGGGAACTATACAGAATAATGCAGCTGTGAGGGGGGCACAAACCAGTGTCTCTCCCTCACGCCGGTCCCAAGCCCGGATAAATGCAGAGGGTTGCGTCAGGAAGCGCATCCGGTGTACAACAAATGCCAAATAAAATATGCGAGTCACTACAAAGAATGTCAGACCGGATCGGTCGAGGCCCGGGTAAACAACAACCGCCATCAGTGCTGTCAACCAACAGGGTGCTGATGGAAATTAGACTACTGTTGGTCGAAGACGTCGAAGAAGGAGAGGCGGGAGGCGTGTCCGTAGGCGGAGAGAGAAGAGGAAAGGCATGAGTCTAGGACTGAGAGTAGGGACTTTGAATGTTGGAACTATGACAGGAAAAGATAGAGAGCGGGCTGACATGATGCAGAGGAAGAAGGTGGACATACTGTGGGTTCAGGAGACCAGGTGGAAAGGTAGCAAGGCTTGAAGCTTCGGAGCAGGTTTAAACTGTTTTATTACGGTTTGGATGGGAAGAGAAATGGAGTCGGAGACATCTTGAAGGAGGGGTTTGTCAGGAATGTTCTAGAAGTGAAAAGAGTGTCAGCCAGAGTGATGAGTCTCAAGTTAGAAATTGAAGGCATGATGTTCAATGTTGTTAGTGCTTATGCCCCACAGGCAGGATGTGAGCGAGAAGAGAAGGAGAGATTCTGGAGTGAGTTAGATGAAGTGATGCAGAGTACACCCAGAGGTGAAAGAGTGGTCATTGGTGCAGACTTCAATGGACATGTTGGTGCAGGAAACAGAGGGGACGAGGAAGTGATGGGCAGGTTTGGTAGATTTTGCAAAAAGGATGGAAGGATGGCTGTGGTAAATACTTTCTTCCAGAAGAGACAGGAGCATAGGGTGACTTATAAAAGCGGAGGTAGGAGCACACAAGTAGACTACATCTTGTGCAGGTGATGTAATTTGAAGGAAGTCAGTGACTGCAAAGTAGTAGCGGGTGAGAGTGTTGCCAAACAGCATAGGATGGTTGTGTGCAGGATGACGCTGATGGTGAGGAAAGTGAAGAAGGCAAAGGCAGAACAGAAGACAAAGTGGTGGAAGCTGCTAAGAGCAGAAGAGGTGACCGTTGAGGATCAGGAAGTAGCAAAGATTAGTAAGGGTGAAGTGAGGAGGGCATTGAAGAGGATGAAGAATGGAAAGGCAGTTGGTCCCGATGACATACTGGTGGAGGTATGGAAGTGTCTAGAAGAGGTAGCAGTAGATTTCCTGACAAGAACATTCAACAAGGTCTTACAGAGTGAGAGGATGCCAGAGGAATGCAGAAGAAGTGTGCTGGTGCCCATTTTTAAGAACAAGGGAGACGTGCAGAGTTGTGGTAACTACAGAGGGATAAAGTTGATGAGCCATACGATGAAGCTATGGTAAAGAATAGTGGAAGCTAGACTAAGGACAGAGGTTAGCATTTGTGAACAATGGTTTACATCAAAACCATCCTTAACAATAAGAAGTTATATATAATTTCTTAATAATAAGCTTCAGAGCTGACAACAGAGGAGGTGAGAAGGACTCAGAGTCAAGATCAGATAAGGTAAGGATGACAACAGAAGAAAGCTTGGATGGAAAGTCCAGCAGACCAATATGAGGAAGGTTTGGAGTGGTATGAAGACGAGAGTTGGGATTTCTCTTCGTTGTCTAGTTCTTTTTCTCGCTGACTCTGAAAGAGGACGAGTCATCTTGTGGATCAGTCATCTGTGTCATCCAGAGCTCTGGGTTGGCTTGAAATAAAGAGTGAATACCGTATTGAAGTCACATTCTTTATTCACAAGTTCACCGAAGCTTACAGAGTATTCATACCATTCTAGGTGGGTTATAGTATTTATGGGTGGAGTTCATAAAAACTATAAAACTACCGTCCTGTCTAAGATGTGAGCCATGAACTCTAGACTTAAAAAAAAAAAAAAAAAAACAGTTGACAAAACAGGATACAACATAGATGCAAGGAGCTGATTACAAGAACAAATGGTTCTTACCGTTTAGTAAGTTTATCATGAAAAGAGGAACAGCATCTTGGTTACAATACTTATGAGAACACTTTGTGCTTTTCCATAGGAAAACAAAGGGGTTATGCCCCATAGGCAGGATTTGAGCCAGATGACTGGACAATAACAGCTAATGTGATCAGGGGTACAGGCAGGAGAGTACTTAGTGTGTCCTCTGGAAGGAAAGTAGACAAGGAGACTTGGTGGTGGAATGAGGAAGTGCAGGGGTTTGTACAAAGGAAGAGGTTAGCTAAGAAGAAGTAGGACATGGGATTAAAGAGAGTAAACAGGAGTACATGGAGACGTAGTACAAGGCGAAAGTAGCGGTGTCAAAGACCAAACAGACCGCGTATGATGATTCATATGCTAGGATGGAGGGTAAGGACTGAGAAAATGATTTATACAGGTTGGCACAACAGAGAAATAGAGATGGAAAGGACATGCAGCGAGTTAGAGTGATTAAGGACAGATTGGGAAATGTATTGACTGATGACAGAAGTGTGCTGGGATGATGGAACGAGTACTTTGAAGCTGACCAATGACAAAAATGAAACAGAAAAAAGAGTAGAAGAGGTGATCGATGATGAACAGGAAGTAGCAAAGATTAGTAAGGGTGAAGTGAGGAGGGCATTGAAAAAGATGAAAAGTGGAAATGCAGTTGGTCCTGATGACATACCTGTGGAGGTATGGAAGTTTCTAGGAGAGTTAGCAGTAGATGTTTTTGACAAGAACATTCCACAAGGTCTGAGAGAGTGAGATGAACCCAGAGGAATAAAAGAGAATAAGTGCTGGTGCCCATTTTGAAGAACAGTGGAGACGATGAAGGAGGAGGAGGAGGAGATATGCAGAGTTGTGGCAGCTACAGAAGGATAAAGTTGTTGATTCATATGATGAAGTTATGGGAAAGAATAGTGGAAGCTAAATTAAAGGCAGATGTCAGCATTTGTGAACAACAGTTTGGTTTTATGCCAAGAAAGAGCACCACAGATGCAGTGTTTGCTTAGAGAATGTTTATAGAGAAGTACGGAGAATGTCAGAGGGAGCTGCATTGTGCCTTTGTGGCTATGGAGAAAGCATATGACAGGGTGTCCAGAGAGGAATTGTGGTCTGTGAAATATGTTAGAGTGGTGAAAGACATGTAAGAGAGATGTAAGACAGTGGTGAGGTGTGCTGTCACCTTGACAGAAAAGTTCAAGGTGGAGGTGGGACTGCAAGGGAGTAGCAGGAGAGAGTGTTGCGAAACAGCATAGGATGGTGGTGTGCAGGATGGTGCTGATGGTGAGGAAGGTGAAGAAGGCAAAGGCAGAGCAGAAGACAAAGTGGTGGAAGAGTGTCATGTTGTCTTCAAGGAGGAGTTGAGACAGGCTTTGCGTGGTCAGGAAGTGCTTCCAAATGACTGGACAACGACAGCTAATGTGATTAGGGAGACAGGTAAGAGAGTTCTTGATGTGTCCTCTGGAAGGACAGTAGATAAAGAGACTTGGTGGTGGAATGGGGAAGTGTAGGAGTGTGTATAAAGGAAGAAAAGTGGGACATTTAGAGGACCGAAGAGAGTAAACAGGAGTACAGGGAGACACAGTGTAAGAGAAAGGTAGCGGTGTCAAAGGCGAAACAGAGGGCGTATGATGACTTGTATGTTAGGCTGGACAGTAAGGAGAGAGAAAATTAATTACACAGGTTGGCACAGCAGAGAAATAGAGATGGGAAGGATGTCCAGCAAGTTAGGGTGATTAAGGACAGAGAGGGAAATGTATTGACTGATGAGAAAAAACTAGAAGAAGTGACCATTGAAGATCAGGAAGTAGCAAAGATTAGTGAGGGTGAAGTGAGTAGGGCATTGAAGAGGATGAAGAGTAGAAAGGCAGTTGGTCCTGATGACATACCGGTGGAGGTATGGAAGTGTCCAGGCGAGGTAGCAATAGATTTTCTGACAAGAATACCCAACAAGGTCTTAGAGAGTGAGCAGATATCGGAGGAATGGAGGAGAAGTGTGCTAGTGCCCATTTTTAAGAACAAGGGAGACGTGCAGGGTTGTGGCAACTACAGAGGGATAAAGTTGATGAACCATATGATGAAGTTATGGAAAAGAATACTGGAAGCTAGACTAAGGGCAGAGCTCAGCATTTGTGAACAACAGTTTGGTTTCATGCCAAGAAAGAGCACCACAGATGCAGTGTTTGCTTTGAGGATGTTAATAGAGAAGTACAGAGAAGGCCAGAGGGAGTTGCATTGTGCCTTTGTGGATCTGGAGAAAGCATATGACTGGGTGCCGAGAGAGGAACTTTGGTAATGCATGAGGAAGTCTGGAGTGGCAGAGAAGTATGTTCGAGTGGTGCAGGACATGTATGAGACCTGTGAGACAGTGGTGAAGTGTGCTGTCTGTGTGACGGAAGAGTTCAAGGTGGAGGTGGGACTGCATCAAGGATCAGCTCTGAGCCACTTCTTGTTTGCTATGGTGATGGACAGGCTGACAGACGAGGAGAGACAAGAATCTGCATGGACTATGATGTTTGCAGATGACATTGTGATCTGTAGTGAGAGCAGAGAAAATCTAGTGGAGGAAAATCTAGAGAGGTGGAGGTATGCCCTGGAAAGGAGAGGAATGACGGTTAACCGCAGTAAAACAGAATACATGTGTGTGAATGACAAGGACCCAAAAGGGACGGTGAGGTTACAGGGAGCAGAGATAAAGAAGATGGAGGATTTTAAGTACGTAGGCTCAACAGTCCATAGCAATGGAGAGTGTGGAAAAGAGCTGGAGAAGCGTGTGCAGGCAGGTTGGAATGGTTGGAGAAAAGTGTCCGGTGTGATGTGTGATAGGAGAGTATTGGCAAGAATGAAAGGAGAAGTGTACAAGATGGTGTTGAGGCCAGCGATGTTGTATGGTTTAGAACAGGGGTGGGCAATCTTATCCGCAAAGGTCAGGAGTGGGTTCAGGTTTTCACTTCAACCAAACAATAGCCACACGTTCCACCTGTTTCCACCAATCACTGATTATCAAAAGAAAAGAAAAAAAAAACCTAGATTGGACATTACTGTGTCAATTCTGAAGTGGGGACATCTTGGTGAGATCACATTACTGTTTACGACTTAAAGCAAGGTGTGTTTGGCAACACTCTCATCCACTACAGTACTACTTTGCAGTCACTGACTTCCTTACATCGCCCGCACAAGATGTAGTCTACTTGTGTCCTCCTACCTCCGCTTTTATAAGTCACCCTATGCTCCTGGCTCTTCTGGAAGAAAGTATTCACCACAGCCATTTCCATCCTTTTTGCAAAATCTACCAACATCTGTCCTTCTGAGTTCCTGTCCTGGATACCAAACCTGCCCATCACTTCCTCGTCCCCTCTGTTTC